>CAWUFW010019338.1:0-189577 GCA_963921515.1 Calotriton arnoldi
GACTGGGGGTGAATGTTTGCATTGTCCAGCATTCCGTCCATCAATTGTTTCTTTTGCATTTGTCGCCCTAAGTGGGAAAGGGTATGCCCAGACGTGGGTCCCGTGCTCACTACACCACTGGATTCAAGCTAGCCTGGCTGATGAAGGGTGATGCCCTGAAACCGGTCCCAGGATGCTTGTTTCCGGTCCAGGGAGGACCTGGCTTGGCAGTTCGGGCTGGACTGTTCCCACAAGGAACAGGGTCAAGACTGATTTGCATATGGCTGGGTCCAAACTGGGGTGGTGTGGTGAGCAAAAGAATGATGGATTTAACCCAGATCCTTGTGACTGGGGGTGAATGTTTGCATTGTCCAGCATTCCGTCCATCAATTGTTTCTTTTGCATTTGTCGCCCTAAGTGGGAAAGGGTATGCCCAGACGTGGGTCCCGTGCTCACTACACCACTGGATTCAAGCTAGCCTGGCTGATGAAGGGTGATGCCCTGAAACCGGTCCCAGGATGCTTGTTTCCGGTCCAGGGAGGACCTGGCTTGGCAGTTCGGGCTGGACTGTTCCCACAAGGAACAGGGTCAAGACTGATTTGCATATGGCTGGGTCCAAACTGGGGTGGTGTGGTGAGCAAAAGAATGATGGATTTAACCCAGATCCTTGTGACTGGGGGTGAATGTTTGCATTGTCCAGCATTCCGTCCATCAATTGTTTCTTTTGCATTTGTCGCCCTAAGTGGGAAGGGTATGCCCAGACGTGGGTCCCGTGCTCACTACACCACTGGATTCAAGCTAGCCTGGCTGATGAAGGGTGATGCCCTGAAACCGGTCCCAGGATGCTTGTTTCCGGTCCAGGGAGGACCTGGCTTGGCAGTTCGGGCTGGACTGTTCCCACAAGGAACAGGGTCAAGACTGATTTGCATATGGCTGGGTCCAAACTGGGGTGGTGTGGTGAGCAAAAGAATGATGGATTTAACCCAGATCCTTGTGACTGGGGGTGAATGTTTGCATTGTCCAGCATTCCGTCCATCAATTGTTTCTTTTGCATTTGTCGCCCTAAGTGGGAAGGGTATGCCCAGACGTGGGTCCCGTGCTCACTACACCACTGGATTCAAGCTAGCCTGGCTGATGAAGGGTGATGCCCTGAAACCGGTCCCAGGATGCTTGTTTCCGGTCCAGGGAGGACCTGGCTTGGCAGTTCGGGCTGGACTGTTCCCACAAGGAACAGGGTCAAGACTGATTTGCATATGGCTGGGTCCAAACTGGGGTGGTGTGGTGAGCAAAAGAATGATGGATTTAACCCAGATCCTTGTGACTGGGGGTGAATGTTTGCATTGTCCAGCATTCCGTCCATCAATTGTTTCTTTTGCATTTGTCGCCCTAAGTGGGAAGGGTATGCCCAGACGTGGGTCCCGTGCTCACTACACCACTGGATTCAAGCTAGCCTGGCTGATGAAGGGTGATGCCCTGAAACCGGTCCCAGGATGCTTGTTTCCGGTCCAGGGAGGACCTGGCTTGGCAGTTCGGGCTGGACTGTTCCCACAAGGAACAGGGTCAAGACTGATTTGCATATGGCTGGGTCCAAACTGGGGTGGTGTGGTGAGCAAAAGAATGATGGATTTAACCCAGATCCTTGTGACTGGGGGTGAATGTTTGCATTGTCCAGCATTCCGTCCATCAATTGTTTCTTTTGCATTTGTCGCCCTAAGTGGGAAAGGGTATGCCCAGACGTGGGTCCCGTGCTCACTACACCACTGGATTCAAGCTAGCCTGGCTGATGAAGGGTGATGCCCTGAAACCGGTCCCAGGATGCTTGTTTCCGGTCCAGGGAGGACCTGGCTTGGCAGTTCGGGCTGGACTGTTCCCACAAGGAACAGGGTCAAGACTGATTTGCATATGGCTGGGTCCAAACTGGGGTGGTGTGGTGAGCAAAAGAATGATGGATTTAACCCAGATCCTTGTGACTGGGGGTGAATGTTTGCATTGTCCAGCATTCCGTCCATCAATTGTTTCTTTTGCATTTGTCGCCCTAAGTGGGAAGGGTATGCCCAGACGTGGGTCCCGTGCTCACTACACCACTGGATTCAAGCTAGCCTGGCTGATGAAGGGTGATGCCCTGAAACCGGTCCCAGGATGCTTGCTTCCGGTCCAGGGAGGACCCTGGCTTGGCAGTTCGGGCTGGACTGCTCCCACAAGGGGCGGGGTCAAGAGACTGGATTTGGCATATGGCTGGGTCCAAACTGGGGTGGTGTGGTGAGCAAAAGAATGATGGATTTAACCCAGATCCTTGTGACTGGGGGTGAATGTTTGCATTGTCCAGCATTCCGTCCACCAATTGTTTCTTTTTGCATTTGTCGCCCTAAGTAGGGAAGGAGGGTATGCCCAGGCAGTGGGTCCCGTGCTCACTACACCACTGGATTCAAGCTAGCCTGGCTGATGAAGGGTGATGCCCTGAAACCGGTCCCAGGATGCCTTGTTTCCGGGTCCAGGGAGGAGACCTAGCTTGGCAGTTCGGGCTGGACTGTTCCCACAAGGAACAGGGTCAAGACTGATTTGCATATGGCTGGAGTCCAAACTGGGAGTGGTGTGGTGAGCAAAAGAATGATGGATTTAACCCAGATCCTTGTGACTGGGGGTGAATGTTTGCATTGTCCAGCATTCCGTCCACCAATTGTTTCTTTTTTGCATTTGTACGCCCCCAAGTGGGAAAGGAGTATGCCCAGGCGCGGGTCCCGTGCTCACTACACCACTGGATTCAAGCTAGCCTGGCTGATGAAGGGTGATGCCCTGAAACCGGTCCCAGGATGCTTGTTTCCGGTCCAGGGAGGACCTAGCTTGAGCAGTTCGGGCTGGACTGTTCCCACAAGGAACAGGGTCAAGACCGAGTTTGCATATGGCTGGGTCCAAACTGGGGTGGTGTGGTGAGCAAAAGAATGATGGATTTAACCCAGATCCTTGTGACTGGGGTGAATGTTTGCATTGTCCAGCATTCCGTCCACCAATTGTTTCTTTGCATTTGTCGCCCTAAGTGGGAAAGGGTATGCCCAGACGTGGGTCCCGTGCTCCACTACACCACTGGATTCAAGCTAGCCTGGCTGATGAAGGGTGATGCCCTGAAACCGGTCCCAGGATGCTTGTTTCGGTCCAGGGAGGGACCTAGCTTGGCAGTCTCGGGCTGGACTGTTCCACAAGGAACAGGGTCAAGACTGATTTGCATATGGCTGGGTCCAAACTGGGGTGGTGTGGTGAGCAAAAGAATGATGGATTTAACCCAGATCCTTGTGACTGGGGGTGAATGTTTGCATTGTCCAGCATTCCGTCCACCAATTGTTTCTTTGCATTTGTCGCCCTAAGTGGGAAAGGGTATGCCCAGACGTGGGTCCCGTGCTCACTACACCACTGGATTCAAGCTAGCCTGGCCGATGAAGGGTGATGCCCTGAAACCGGTCCCAGGATGCTTGTTCCGGTCCAGGGAGGACCTAGCTTCGGCAGTTCGGGCTGGACTGTTCCCACAAGGAACAGGGTCAAGACTGATTTGCATATGGCTGGGTCCAAACTGGGGTGGTGTGGTGAGCAAAGGAATGATGGATTTAACCCAGATCCTTGTGACTGGGGTGAATGTTTGCATTGTCCAGCATTCCGTCCACCAATTGTTTCTTTTGCATTTGTCGCCCTAAGTGGGAAAGGGTATGCCCAGACGTGGGTCCGCGTGCTCACTTTACACTGGATTCAAGCTAGCCTGGCTGATGAAGGGTGATGCCCTGGGAAACCGGTCCCAGGATGCTTGTTTCCGGTCCAGGGAGGACCTGGCTTGGCAGTTCGGGCTGGACTGTTCCCACAAGGAACAGGGTCAAGACTGATTTGCATATGGCTGGGTCCAAACTGGGGTGAGTGTGGTGAGCAAAAGAATGATGGATTTAACCCAGATCCTTGTGACTGGGGGTGAATGTTTGCATTGTCCAGCATTCCGTCCACCAATTGTTTCTTTTGCATTTGTCGCCCCTAAGTGGGAAAGGGTATGCCCAGACGTGGGTCCCGTGCTCACTACACCACTGGATTCAAGCTAGCCTGGCTGATGAAGGGTGATGCCCTGAAACCGGTCCCAGGATGCTTGTTTCCCGGTCCAGGGAGGACCTAGCTTGGCAGTTCGGGCTGGACTGTTCCCACAAGGAACAGGGTCAAGACTGATTTGCATATGGCTGGGTCCAAACTGGGGTGGTGTGGTGAGCAAAGAATGATGGATTTAACCCAGATCCTTGTGACTGGGGGTGAATGTTTGCATTGTCCAGCATTCCGTCCACCAATTGTTTCTTTTGCATTTGTCGCCCTAAGTGGGAAAGGTATGCCCAGACGTGGGTCCACGTGCTCACTACACCACTGGATTCAAGCTAGCCTGGCTGATGAAGGGTGATGCCTGAAACCGGTCCCAGGATGCTTGTTTCCGGTCCGAGGAGGACCTAGCTTGGCAGTTCGGGCTGGACTGTTCCCACAAGGAACAGGGTCAAGACTGATTTGCATATGGCTGGGTCCAAACTGGGGTGGTGTGGTGAGCAAAAGAATGATGGATTTAACCCAGATCCTTGTGACTGGGGGTGAATGTTTGCATTGTCCAGCATTCCGTCCACCAATTGTTTCTTTTGCATTTGTCGCCCTAAGTGGGAAAGGGTATGCCCAGACGTGGGTCCCGTGCTCACTACACCACTGGATTCAAGCTAGCCTGGCTGATGAAGGGTGATGCCCTGGAAACCGGTCCCAGGATGCTTGTTTCCGGTCCAGGGAGGACCTAGCTTGGCAGTTCGGGCTGGACTGTTCCCACAAGGAACAGGGTCAAGACTGATTTGCATATGGCTGGGTCCAAACTGGGGTGGTGTGGTGAGCAAAAGAATGATGGATTTAACCCAGATCCTTGTGACTGGGGGTGAATGTTTGCATTGTCCAGCATTCCGTCCACCAATTGTTTCTTTTGCATTTGTCGCCCTAAGTGGGAAAGGGTATGCCCAGACGTGGGTCCCGTGCTCACTACACCACTGGATTCAAGCTAGCCTGGCTGATGAAGGGTGATGCCCTGAAACCGGTCCCAGGATGCTTGTTTCCCGGTCCAGGGAGGACCTAGCTTGGCAGTTCGGGCTGGACTGTTCCCACGAGGAACAAGGTCAAGACTGATTTGCATATGGCTGGGTCCAAACTGGGGTGGTGTGGTGAGCAAAAGAATGATGGATTTAACCCAGATCCTTGTGACTGGGGGTGAATGTTTGCATTGTCCAGCATTCCGTCCACCGGTTGTTTCTTTTGCATTTGTCGCCCCTAAGTGGGAAGGGTAGTGCCCAGACGTGGGTCCCGTGCTCACTACACCACTGGATTCAAGCTAGCCTGGCTGATGAAGGGTGATGCCCTGAAACCGGTCCCAGGATGCTTGTTTCCGGTCCAGGGAGGACCCTAGCTTGGCAGTTCGGGCTGGACTGTTCCCACAAGGAACAGGGTCAAGACTGATTTGCATATGGCTGGGTCCAAACTGGGGTGGTGTGGTGAGCAAAAGAATGATGGATTTAACCCAGATCCTTGTGACTGGGGGTGAATGTTTGCAGTTGTCCAGCATTCCGTCCACCAATTGTTTCTTTGGCATTTGTCGCCCTAAGTGGGAAAGGGTATGCCCAGACGTGGGTCCCGTGCTCACTACACCACTGGATTCAAGCTAGCCTGGCTGATGAAGGGTGATGCCCTGAAACCGGTCCCAGGATGCTTGTTTCCGGTCCAGGGAGTGACCTAGCTTGGCAGTTCGGGCTGGACTGTTCCCACAAGGAACAGGGTCAAGACTGATTTGCATATGGCTGGGTCCAAACTGGGGTGGTGTGGTGAGCAAAAGAATGATGGATTTAACCCAGATCCTTGTGACTGGGGGTGAATGTTTGCATTGTCCAGCATTCCGTCCACCAATTGTTTCTTTTGCATTTGTCGCCCTAAGTGGGAAAGGGTATGCCCAGACGTGGGTCCCGTGCTCACTACACCACTGGATTCAAGCTAGCCTGGCTGATGAAGGGTGATGCCCTGAAACCGGTCCCAGGATGCTTGTTTCCGGTCCAGGGAGGACCTAGCTTGGCAGTTCGGGGCTGGACTGTTCCCACAAGGAACAGGGTCAGAGACTGATTTGCATATGGCTGGGTCCAAACTGGGGTGGTGTGGTGAGCAAAAGAATGATGGATTTAACCCAGATCCTTGTGACTGGGGGTGAATGTTTGCATTGTCCAGCATTCCGTCCACCAATTGTTTCTTTTGCATTTGTCGCCCTAAGTGGGAAAGGGTATGCCCAGACGTGGGTCCCGTGCTCACTACACCACTGGATTCAAGCTAGCCTGGCTGATGAAGGGTGATGCCCTGAAACCGGTCCCAGGATGCTTGTTTCCCGGTCCAGGGAGGACCTAGCTTGGCAGTTCGGGCTGGACTGTTCCCACAAGGAACAGGGTCAAGACTGATTTGCATATGGCTGGGTCCAAACTGGGGTGGTGTGGTGAGCAAAAGAATGATGGATTTAACCCAGATCCTTGTGACTGGGGGTGAATGTTTGCATTGTCCAGCATTCCGTCCACCAATTGTTTCTTTTGCATTTTGT
This sequence comes from Calotriton arnoldi, assembly GCA_963921515.1. Classification (NCBI taxonomy): domain Eukaryota; kingdom Metazoa; phylum Chordata; class Amphibia; order Caudata; family Salamandridae; genus Calotriton; species Calotriton arnoldi. The sequence continues at coordinate 6,593 of CAWUFW010019338.1, forward strand.
CGCCCTAAGTGGGAAAGGGTATGCCCAGACGTGGGTCCCGTGCTCACTACACCACTGGATTCAAGCTAGCCTGGCTGATGAAGGGTGATGCCCTGAAACCGGTCCCAGGATGCTTGTTTCCGGTCCAGGGAGGACCTAGCTTGGCAGTTCGGGCTGGACTGTTCCCACAAGGAACAGGGTCAAGACTGATTTGCATATGGCTGGGTCCAAACTGGGGTGGTGTGGTGAGCAAAAGAATGATGGGATTTAACCCAGATCCTTGTGACTGGGGGTGAATGTTTGCATTGTCCAGCATTCCGTCCACCAATTGTTTCTTTTGCATTTGTCGCCCTAAGTGGAAAGGGTATGCCCAGACGTGGGTCCCGTGCTCACTACACCACTGGATTCAAGCTAGCCTGGCTGATGAAGGGTGATGCCCTGAAACCGGTCCCAGGATGCTTGTTTCCGGTCCAGGGAGGACCTAGCTTGGCAGTTCGGGCTGGACTGTTCCCACAAGGAACAGGGTCAAGACTGATTTGCATATGGCTGGGTCCAAACTGGGGTGGTGTGGTGAGCAAAAGAATGATGGATTTAACCCAGATCCTTGTGTGACTGGGGGTGAATGTTTGCATTGTCCAGCATTCCCGTCCACCAATTGTTTCTTTTGCATTTGTCGCCCTAAGTGGGAAAGGGTATGCCCAGACGTGGGTCCCGTGCTCACTACACCACTGGATTCAAGCTAGCCTGGCTGATGAAGGGTGATGCCCTGAAACCGGTCCCAGGATGCTTGTTTCCCGGTCCAGGGAGGACCTAGCTTGGCAGTTCGGGCTGGACTGTTCCCACAAGGAACAGGGTCAAGACTGATTTGCATATGGCTGGGTCCAAACTGGGGTGGTGTGGTGAGCAAAAGAATGATGGATTTAACCCAGATCCTTGTGACTGGGGGTGAATGTTTGCATTGTCCAGCATTCCGTCCACCAATTGTTTCTTTTGCATTTGTCGCCCTAAGTGGGAAAGGGTATGCCCAGACGTGGGTCCCGTGCTCACTACACCACTGGATTCAAGCTAGCCTGGCTGATGAAGGGTGATGCCCTGAAACCGGTCCCAGGATGCTTGTTTCCGAGTCCAGGGAGGACCTAGCTTGGCAGTTCGGGCTGGACTGTTCCCACAAGGAACAGGGTCAAGACTGATTTGCATATGGCTGGGTCCAAACTGGGGTGGTGTGGTGAGCAAAAGAATGATGGATTTAACCCAGATCCTTGTGACTGGGGGTGAATGTTTGCATTGTCCAGCATTCCGTCCACCAATTGTTTCTTTTGCATTTGTCGCCCCAAGTGGGAAAGGGTATGCCCAGACGTGGGTCCCGTGCTCACTACACCACTGGATTCAAGCTAGCCTGGCTGATGAAGGGTGATGCCCTGAAACCGGTCCCAGGATGCTTGTTTCCGGTCCAGGGAGGACCTAGCTTGGCAGTTCGGGCTGGACTGTTCCCACAAGGAACAGGGTCAAGACTGATTTGCATATGGCTGGGTCCAAACTGGGGTGGTGTGGTGAGCAAAAGAATGATGGATTTAACCCAGATCCTTGTGACTGGGGGTGAATGTTTGCATTGTCCAGCATTCCGTCCACCAATTGTTTCTTTTGCATTTGTCGCCCTAAGTGGGAAAGGGTATGCCCAGACGTGGGTCCCGTGCTCACTACACCACTGGATTCAAGCTAGCCTGGCTGATGAAGGGTGATGCCCTGAAACCGGTCCCAGGATGCTTGTTTCCGGGTCCAGGGAGGACCTAGCTTGGCAGTTCGGGCTGGACTGTTCCCACAAGGAACAGGGTCAAGACTGATTTGCATATGGCTGGGTCCAAACTGGGGTGGTGTGGTGAGCAAAAGAATGATGGATTTAACCCAGATCCTTGTGACTGGGGGTGAATGTTTGCATTGTCCAGCATTCCGTCCACCAATTGTTTCTTTTGCATTTGTCGCCTCTAAGTGGGAAAGGGTATGCCCAGACGTGGGTCCCGTGCTCACTACACCACTGGATTCAAGCTAGCCTGGCTGATGAAGGGTGATGCCCTGAAACCGGTCCCAGGATGCTTGTTTCCGGTCCAGGGAGGACCTAGCTTGGCAGTTCGGGCTGGACTGTTCCCACAAGGAACAGGGTCAAGACTGATTTGCATATGGCTGGGTCCAAACTGGGGTGGTGTGGTGAGCAAAAGAATGATGGATTTAACCCAGATCCTTGTGACTGGGGGTGAATGTTTGCATTGTCCAGCATTCCGTCCACCAATTGTTTCTTTTGCATTTGTCGCCCTAAGTGGGAAAGGGTATGCCCAGACGTGGGTCCCGTGCTCACCTATCACCACTGGATTCAAGCTAGCCTGGCTGATGAAGGGTGATGCCCTGAAACCGGTCCCAGGATGCTTGTTTCCGGGTCCAGGGAGGACCTAGCTTGGCAGTTCGGGCTGGACTGTTCCCACAAGGAACAGGGTCAAGACTGATTTGCATATGGCTGGGTCCAAACTGGGGTGGTGTGGTGAGCAAAAGAATGATGGATTTAACCCAGATCCTTGTGACTGGGGGTGAATGTTTGCATTGTCCAGCATTCCGTCCACCAATTGTTTCTTTTGCATTTGTCGCCCTAAGTGGGAAAGGTGTATGCCCAGACGTGGGTCCCGTGCTCACTACACCACTGGATTCAAGCTAGCCTGGCTGATGAAGGGTGATGCCCTGAAACCGGTCCCAGGATGCTTGTTTCCGGTCCAGGGAGGACCTAGCTTGGCAGTTCGGGCTGGACTGTTCCCACAAGGAACAGGGTCAAGACTGATTTGCATATGGCTGGGTCCAAACTGGGGTGGTGTGGTGAGCAAAAGAATGATGGATTTAACCCAGATCCTTGTGACTGGGGGTGAATGTTTGCATTGTCCAGCATTCCGTCCACCAATTGTTTCTTTTGCATTTGTCGCCCTAAGTGGGAAAGGGTATGCCCAGACGTGGGTCCCGTGCTCACTACACCACTGGATTCAAGCTAGCCTGGCTGATGAAGGGTGATGCCCTGAAACCGGTCCCAGGATGCTTGTTTCCGGTCCAGGGAGGACCTAGCTTGGCAGTTCGGGCTGGACTGTTCCCACAAGGAACAGGGTCAAGACTGATTTGCATATGGCTGGGTCCAAACTGGGGTGGTGTGGTGAGCAAAAGAATGATGGATTTAACCCAGATCCTTGTGACTGGGGGTGAATGTTTGCATTGTCCAGCATTCCGTCCACCAATTGTTTCTTTTGCATTTGTCGCCCCTAAGTGGGAAAGGGTATGCCCAGACGTGGGTCCCGTGCTCACTACACCACTGGATTCAAGCTAGCCTGGCTGATGAAGGGTGATGCCCTGAAACCGGTCCCAGGATGCTTGTTTCCCGGTCCAGGGAGGACCTAGCTTGGCAGTTCGGGCTGGACTGTTCCCACAAGGAACAGGGTCAAGACTGATTTGCATATGGCTGGGTCCAAACTGGGGTGGTGTGGTGAGCAAAAGAATGATGGATTTAACCCAGATCCTTGTGACTGGGGGTGAATGTTTGCATTGTCCAGCATTCCGTCCACCAATTGTTTCTTTTGCATTTGTCGCCCTAAGTGGGAAAGGGTATGCCCAGACGTGGGTCCCGTGCTCACTACACCACTGGATTCAAGCTAGCCTGGCTGATGAAGGGTGATGCCCTGAAACCGGTCCCAGGATGCTTGCTTCCGGTCCAGGGAGGACCTAGCTTGGCAGTTCGGGCTGGACTGTTCCCACAAGGAACAGGGTCAAGACTGATTTGCATATGGCTGGGTCCAAACTGGGGTGGTGTGGTGAGCAAAAGAATGATGGATTTAACCCAGATCCTTGTGACTGGGGGTGAATGTTTGCATTGTCCAGCATTCCGTCCACCAATTGTTTCTTTTGCATTTGTCGCCCTAAGTGGGAAAGGGTATGCCCAGACGTGGGTCCCGTGCTCACTACACCACTGGATTCAAGCTAGCCTGGCTGATGAAGGGTGATGCCCTGAAACCGGTCCCAGGATGCTTGTTTCCGGTCCAGGGAGGACCTAGCTTGGCAGTTCGGGCTGGACTGTTCCCACAAGGAACAGGGTCAAGACTGATTTGCATATGGCTGGGTCCAAACTGGGGTGGTGTGGTGAGCAAAAGAATGATGGATTTAACCCAGATCCTTGTGACTGGGGGTGAATGTTTGCATTGTCCAGCATTCCGTCCACCAATTGTTTCTTTTGCATTTGTCGCCCTAAGTGGGAAAGGGTATGCCCAGACGTGGGTCCCGTGCTCACTACACCACTGGATTCAAGCTAGCCTGGCTGATGAAGGGTGATGCCCTGAAACCGGTCCCAGGATGCTTGTTTCCGGTCCAGGGAGGACCTAGCTTGGCAGTTCGGGCTGGACTGTTCCCACAAGGAACAGGGTCAAGACTGATTTGCATATGGCTGGGTCCAAACTGGGGTGGTGTGGTGAGCAAAAGAATGATGGATTTAACCCAGATCCTTGTGACTGGGGGTGAATGTTTGCATTGTCCAGCATTCCGTCCACCAATTGTTTCTTTTGCATTTGTCGCCCCTAAGTGGGAAAGGGTATGCCCAGACGTGGGTCCCGTGCTCACTACACCACTGGATTCAAGCTAGCCTGGCTGATGAAGGGTGATGCCCTGAAACCGGTCCCAGGATGCTTGTTTCCGGTCCAGGGAGGACCTAGCTTGGCAGTTCGGGCTGGACTGTTCCCACAAGGAACAGGGTCAAGACTGATTTGCATATGGCTGGGTCCAAACTGGGGTGGTGTGGTGAGCAAAAGAATGATGGATTTAACCCAGATCCTTGTGACTGGGGGTGAATGTTTGCATTGTCCAGCATTCCGTCCACCAATTGTTTCTTTTGCATTTGTCGCCCTAAGTGGGAAAGGGTATGCCCAGACGTGGGTCCCGTGCTCACTACACCACTGGATTCAAGCTAGCCTGGCTGATGAAGGGTGATGCCCTGAAACCGGTCCCAGGATGCTTGTTTCCGGTCCAGGGAGGACCTAGCTTGGCAGTTCGGGCTGGACTGTTCCCACAAGGAACAGGGTCAAGACTGATTTGCATATGGCTGGGTCCAAACTGGGGTGGTGTGGTGAGCAAAAGAATGATGGATTTAACCCAGATCCTTGTGACTGGGGGTGAATGTTTGCATTGTCCAGCATTCCGTCCACCAATTGTTTCTTTTGCATTTGTCGCCCTAAGTGGGAAAGGGTATGCCCAGACGTGGGTCCCGTGCTCACTACACCACTGGATTCAAGCTAGCCTGGCTGATGAAGGGTGATGCCCTGGAAACCGGTCCCAGGATGCTTGTTTCCGGTCCAGGGAGGACCTAGCTTGGCAGTTCGGGCTGGACTGTTCCCACAAGGAACAGGGTCAAGACTGATTTGCATATGGCTGGGTCCAAACTGGGGTGGTGTGGTGAGCAAAAGAATGATGGATTTAACCCAGATCCTTGTGACTGGGGGTGAATGTTTGCATTGTCCAGCATTCCGTCCACCAATTGTTTCTTTTGCATTTGTCGCCCTAAGTGGGAAAGGGTATGCCCAGACGTGGGTCCCGTGCTCACTACACCACTGGATTCAAGCTAGCCTGGCTGATGAAGGGTGATGCCCTGAAACCGGTCCCAGGATGCTTGTTTCCGGTCCAGGAGGACCTAGCTTGGCAGTTCGGGCTGGACTGTTCCCACAAGGAACAGGGTCAAGACTGATTTGCATATGGCTGGGTCCAAACTGGGGTGGTGTGGTGAGCAAAAGAATGATGGATTTAACCCAGATCCTTGTGACTGGGGGTGAATGTTTGCATTGTCCAGCATTCCGTCCACCAATTGTTTCTTTTGCATTTGTCGCCCTAAGTGGGAAAGGGTATGCCCAGACGTGGGTCCCGTGCTCACTACACCACTGGATTCAAGCTAGCCTGGCTGATGAAGGGTGATGCCCTGAAACCGGTCCCAGGATGCTTGTTTCCGGTCCAGGGAGGACCTAGCTTGGCAGTTCGGGCTGGACTGTTCCCACAAGGAACAGGGTCAAGACTGATTTGCATATGGCTGGGTCCAAACTGGGGTGGTGTGGTGAGCAAAAGAATGATGGATTTAACCCAGATCCTTGTGACTGGGGGTGAATGTTTGCATTGTCCAGCATTCCGTCCACCAATTGTTTCTTTTGCATTTGTCGCCCTAAGTGGGAAAGGGTATGCCCAGACGTGGGTCCCGTGCTCACTACACCACTGGATTCAAGCTAGCCTGGCTGATGAAGGGTGATGCCCTGAAACCGGTCCCAGGATGCTTGTTTCCGGTCCAGGGAGGACCTAGCTTGGCAGTTCGGGCTGGACTGTTCCCACAAGGAACAGGGTCAAGACTGATTTGCATATGGCTGGGTCCAAACTGGGGTGGTGTGGTGAGCAAAAGAATGATGGATTTAACCCAGATCCTTGTGACTGGGGGTGAATGTTTGCATTGTCCAGCATTCCGTCCACCAATTGTTTCTTTTGCATTTGTCGCCCTAAGTGGGAAAGGGTATGCCCAGACGTGGGTCCCGTGCTCACTACACCACTGGATTCAAGCTAGCCTGGCTGATGAAGGGTGATGCCCTGAAACCGGTCCCAGGATGCTTGTTTCCGGTCCAGGGAGGACCTAGCTTGGCAGTTCGGGCTGGACTGTTCCCACAAGGAACAGGGTCAAGACTGATTTGCATATGGCTGGGTCCAAACTGGGGTGGTGTGGTGAGCAAAAGAATGATGGATTTAACCCAGATCCTTGTGACTGGGGGTGAATGTTTGCATTGTCCAGCATTCCGTCCACCAATTGTTTCTTTTGCATTTGTCGCCCTAAGTGGGAAAGGGTATGCCCAGACGTGGGTCCCGTGCTCACTACACCACTGGATTCAAGCTAGCCTGGCTGATGAAGGGTGATGCCCTGAAACCGGTCCCAGGATGCTTGTTTCCGGGTCCAGGGAGGACCTAGCTTGGCAGTTCGGGCTGGACTGTTCCCACAAGGAACAGGGTCAAGACTGATTTGCATATGGCTGGGTCCAAACTGGGGTGGTGTGGTGAGCAAAAGAATGATGGATTTAACCCAGATCCTTGTGACTGGGGGTGAATGTTTGCATTGTCCAGCATTCCGTCCACCAATTGTTTCTTTTGCATTTGTCGCCCTAAGTGGGAAAGGGTATGCCCAGACGTGGGTCCCGTGCTCACTACACCACTGGATTCAAGCTAGCCTGGCTGATGAAGGGTGATGCCCTGAAACCGGTCCCAGGATGCTTGTTTCCGGTCCAGGGAGGACCTAGCTTGGCAGTTCGGGCTGGACTGTTCCCACAAGGAACAGGGTCAAGACTGATTTGCATATGGCTGGGTCCAAACTGGGGTGGTGTGGTGAGCAAAAGAATGATGGATTTAACCCAGATCCTTGTGACTGGGGGTGAATGTTTGCATTGTCCAGCATTCCGTCCACCAATTGTTTCTTTTGCATTTGTCGCCCTAAGTGGGAAAGGGTATGCCCAGACGTGGGTCCCGTGCTCACTACACCACTGGATTCAAGCTAGCCTGGCTGATGAAGGGTGATGCCCTGAAACCGGTCCCAGGATGCTTGTTTCCGGTCCAGGGAGGACCTAGCTTGGCAGTTCGGGCTGGACTGTTCCCACAAGGAACAGGGTCAAGACTGATTTGCATATGGCTGGGTCCAAACTGGGGTGGTGTGGTGAGCAAAAGAATGATGGATTTAACCCAGATCCTTGTGACTGGGGGTGAATGTTTGCATTGTCCAGCATTCCGTCCACCAATTGTTTCTTTTGCATTTGTCGCCCTAAGTGGGAAAGGGTATGCCCAGACGTGGGTCCCGTGCTCACTACACCACTGGATTCAAGCTAGCCTGGCTGATGAAGGGTGATGCCCTGAAACCGGTCCCAGGATGCTTGTTTCCGGTCCAGGGAGGACCTAGCTTGGCAGTTCGGGCTGGACTGTTCCCACAAGGAACAGGGTCAAGACTGATTTGCATATGGCTGGGTCCAAACTGGGGTGGTGTGGTGAGCAAAAGAATGATGGATTTAACCCAGATCCTTGTGACTGGGGGTGAATGTTTGCATTGTCCAGCATTCCGTCCACCAATTGTTTCTTTTGCATTTGTCGCCCTAAGTGGGAAAGGGTATGCCCAGACGTGGGTCCCGTGCTCACTACACCACTGGATTCAAGCTAGCCTGGCTGATGAAGGGTGATGCCCTGAAACCGGTCCCAGGATGCTTGTTTCCGGTCCAGGGAGGACCTAGCTTGGCAGTTCGGGCTGGACTGTTCCCACAAGGAACAGGGTCAAGACTGATTTGCATATGGCTGGGTCCAAACTGGGGTGGTGTGGTGAGCAAAAGAATGATGGATTTAACCCAGATCCTTGTGACTGGGGGTGAATGTTTGCATTGTCCAGCATTCCGTCCACCAATTGTTTCTTTTGCATTTGTCGCCCTAAGTGGGAAAGGGTATGCCCAGACGTGGGTCCCGTGCTCACTACACCACTGGATTCAAGCTAGCCTGGCTGATGAAGGGTGATGCCCTGAAACCGGTCCCAGGATGCTTGTTTCCGGTCCAGGGAGGACCTAGCTTGGCAGTTCGGGCTGGACTGTTCCCACAAGGAACAGGGTCAAGACTGATTTGCATATGGCTGGGTCCAAACTGGGGTGGTGTGGTGAGCAAAAGAATGATGGATTTAACCCAGATCCTTGTGACTGGGGGTGAATGTTTGCATTGTCCAGCATTCCGTCCACCAATTGTTTCTTTTGCATTTGTCGCCCTAAGTGGGAAAGGGTATGCCCAGACGTGGGTCCCGTGCTCACTACACCACTGGATTCAAGCTAGCCTGGCTGATGAAGGGTGATGCCCTGAAACCGGTCCCAGGATGCTTGTTTCCGGTCCAGGGAGGACCTAGCTTGGCAGTTCGGGCTGGACTGTTCCCACAAGGAACAGGGTCAAGACTGATTTGCATATGGCTGGGTCCAAACTGGGGTGGTGTGGTGAGCAAAAGAATGATGGATTTAACCCAGATCCTTGTGACTGGGGGTGAATGTTTGCATTGTCCAGCATTCCGTCCACCAATTGTTTCTTTTGCATTTGTCGCCCTAAGTGGGAAAGGGTATGCCCAGACGTGGGTCCCGTGCTCACTACACCACTGGATTCAAGCTAGCCTGGCTGATGAAGGGTGATGCCCTGAAACCGGTCCCAGGATGCTTGTTTCCGGTCCAGGGAGGACCTAGCTTGGCAGTTCGGGCTGGACTGTTCCCACAAGGAACAGGGTCAAGACTGATTTGCATATGGCTGGGTCCAAACTGGGGTGGTGTGGTGAGCAAAAGAATGATGGATTTAACCCAGATCCTTGTGACTGGGGGTGAATGTTTGCATTGTCCAGCATTCCGTCCACCAATTGTTTCTTTTGCATTTGTCGCCCTAAGTGGGAAAGGGTATGCCCAGACGTGGGTCCCGTGCTCACTACACCACTGGATTCAAGCTAGCCTGGCTGATGAAGGGTGATGCCCTGAAACCGGTCCCAGGATGCTTGTTTCCGGTCCAGGGAGGACCTAGCTTGGCAGTTCGGGCTGGACTGTTCCCACAAGGAACAGGGTCAAGACTGATTTGCATATGGCTGGGTCCAAACTGGGGTGGTGTGGTGAGCAAAAGAATGATGGATTTAACCCAGATCCTTGTGACTGGGGGTGAATGTTTGCATTGTCCAGCATTCCGTCCACCAATTGTTTCTTTTGCATTTGTCGCCCTAAGTGGGAAAGGGTATGCCCAGACGTGGGTCCCGTGCTCACTACACCACTGGATTCAAGCTAGCCTGGCTGATGAAGGGTGATGCCCTGAAACCGGTCCCAGGATGCTTGTTTCCGGTCCAGGGAGGACCTAGCTTGGCAGTTCGGGCTGGACTGTTCCCACAAGGAACAGGGTCAAGACTGATTTGCATATGGCTGGGTCCAAACTGGGGTGGTGTGGTGAGCAAAAGAATGATGGATTTAACCCAGATCCTTGTGACTGGGGGTGAATGTTTGCATTGTCCAGCATTCCGTCCACCAATTGTTTCTTTTGCATTTGTCGCCCCTAAGTGGGAAAGGGTATGCCCAGACGTGGGTCCCGTGCTCACTACACCACTGGATTCAAGCTAGCCTGGCTGATGAAGGGTGATGCCCTGAAACCGGTCCCAGGATGCTTGTTTCCGGTCCAGGGAGGACCTAGCTTGGCAGTTCGGGCTGGACTGTTCCCACAAGGAACAGGGTCAAGACTGATTTGCATATGGCTGGGTCCAAACTGGGGTGGTGTGGTGAGCAAAAGAATGATGGATTTAACCCAGATCCTTGTGACTGGGGGTGAATGTTTGCATTGTCCAGCATTCCGTCCACCAATTGTTTCTTTTGCATTTGTCGCCCTAAGTGGGAAAGGGTATGCCCAGACGTGGGTCCCGTGCTCACTACACCACTGGATTCAAGCTAGCCTGGCTGATGAAGGGTGATGCCCTGAAACCGGTCCCAGGATGCTTGTTTCCGGTCCAGGGAGGACCTAGCTTGGCAGTTCGGGCTGGACTGTTCCCACAAGGAACAGGGTCAAGACTGATTTGCATATGGCTGGGTCCAAACTGGGGTGGTGTGGTGAGCAAAAGAATGATGGATTTAACCCAGATCCTTGTGACTGGGGGTGAATGTTTGCATTGTCCAGCATTCCGTCCACCAATTGTTTCTTTTGCATTTGTCGCCCTAAGTGGGAAAGGGTATGCCCAGACGTGGGTCCCGTGCTCACTACACCACTGGATTCAAGCTAGCCTGGCTGATGAAGGGTGATGCCCTGAAACCGGTCCCAGGATGCTTGTTTCCGGTCCAGGGAGGACCTAGCTTGGCAGTTCGGGCTGGACTGTTCCCACAAGGAACAGGGTCAAGACTGATTTGCATATGGCTGGGTCCAAACTGGGGTGGTGTGGTGAGCAAAAGAATGATGGATTTAACCCAGATCCTTGTGACTGGGGGTGAATGTTTGCATTGTCCAGCATTCCGTCCACCAATTGTTTCTTTTGCATTTGTCGCCCTAAGTGGGAAAGGGTATGCCCAGACGTGGGTCCCGTGCTCACTACACCACTGGATTCAAGCTAGCCTGGCTGATGAAGGGTGATGCCCTGAAACCGGTCCCAGGATGCTTGTTTCCGGTCCAGGGAGGACCTAGCTTGGCAGTTCGGGCTGGACTGTTCCCACAAGGAACAGGGTCAAGACTGATTTGCATATGGCTGGGTCCAAACTGGGGTGGTGTGGTGAGCAAAAGAATGATGGATTTAACCCAGATCCTTGTGACTGGGGGTGAATGTTTGCATTGTCCAGCATTCCGTCCACCAATTGTTTCTTTTGCATTTGTCGCCCTAAGTGGGAAAGGGTATGCCCAGACGTGGGTCCCGTGCTCACTACACCACTGGATTCAAGCTAGCCTGGCTGATGAAGGGTGATGCCCTGAAACCGGTCCCAGGATGCTTGTTTCCGGTCCAGGGAGGACCTAGCTTGGCAGTTCGGGCTGGACTGTTCCCACAAGGAACAGGGTCAAGACTGATTTGCATATGGCTGGGTCCAAACTGGGGTGGTGTGGTGAGCAAAAGAATGATGGATTTAACCCAGATCCTTGTGACTGGGGGTGAATGTTTGCATTGTCCAGCATTCCGTCCACCAATTGTTTCTTTTGCATTTGTCGCCCTAAGTGGGAAAGGGTATGCCCAGACGTGGGTCCCGTGCTCACTACACCACTGGATTCAAGCTAGCCTGGCTGATGAAGGGTGATGCCCTGAAACCGGTCCCAGGATGCTTGTTTCCGGTCCAGGGAGGACCTAGCTTGGCAGTTCGGGCTGGACTGTTCCCACAAGGAACAGGGTCAAGACTGATTTGCATATGGCTGGGTCCAAACTGGGGTGGTGTGGTGAGCAAAAGAATGATGGATTTAACCCAGATCCTTGTGACTGGGGGTGAATGTTTGCATTGTCCAGCATTCCGTCCACCAATTGTTTCTTTTGCATTTGTCGCCCTAAGTGGGAAAGGGTATGCCCAGACGTGGGTCCCGTGCTCACTACACCACTGGATTCAAGCTAGCCTGGCTGATGAAGGGTGATGCCCTGAAACCGGTCCCAGGATGCTTGTTTCCGGTCCAGGGAGGACCTAGCTTGGCAGTTCGGGCTGGACTGTTCCCACAAGGAACAGGGTCAAGACTGATTTGCATATGGCTGGGTCCAAACTGGGGTGGTGTGGTGAGCAAAAGAATGATGGATTTAACCCAGATCCTTGTGACTGGGGGTGAATGTTTGCATTGTCCAGCATTCCGTCCACCAATTGTTTCTTTTGCATTTGTCGCCCTAAGTGGGAAAGGGTATGCCCAGACGTGGGTCCCGTGCTCACTACACCACTGGATTCAAGCTAGCCTGGCTGATGAAGGGTGATGCCCTGAAACCGGTCCCAGGATGCTTGTTTCCGGTCCAGGGAGGACCTAGCTTGGCAGTTCGGGCTGGACTGTTCCCACAAGGAACAGGGTCAAGACTGATTTGCATATGGCTGGGTCCAAACTGGGGTGGTGTGGTGAGCAAAAGAATGATGGATTTAACCCAGATCCTTGTGACTGGGGGTGAATGTTTGCATTGTCCAGCATTCCGTCCACCAATTGTTTCTTTTGCATTTGTCGCCCTAAGTGGGAAAGGGTATGCCCAGACGTGGGTCCCGTGCTCACTACACCACTGGATTCAAGCTAGCCTGGCTGATGAAGGGTGATGCCCTGAAACCGGTCCCAGGATGCTTGTTTCCGGTCCAGGGAGGACCTAGCTTGGCAGTTCGGGCTGGACTGTTCCCACAAGGAACAGGGTCAAGACTGATTTGCATATGGCTGGGTCCAAACTGGGGTGGTGTGGTGAGCAAAAGAATGATGGATTTAACCCAGATCCTTGTGACTGGGGGTGAATGTTTGCATTGTCCAGCATTCCGTCCACCAATTGTTTCTTTTGCATTTGTCGCCCTAAGTGGGAAAGGGTATGCCCAGACGTGGGTCCCGTGCTCACTACACCACTGGATTCAAGCTAGCCTGGCTGATGAAGGGTGATGCCCTGAAACCGGTCCCAGGATGCTTGTTTCCGGTCCAGGGAGGACCTAGCTTGGCAGTTCGGGCTGGACTGTTCCCACAAGGAACAGGGTCAAGACTGATTTGCATATGGCTGGGTCCAAACTGGGGTGGTGTGGTGAGCAAAAGAATGATGGATTTAACCCAGATCCTTGTGACTGGGGGTGAATGTTTGCATTGTCCAGCATTCCGTCCACCAATTGTTTCTTTTGCATTTGTCGCCCTAAGTGGGAAAGGGTATGCCCAGACGTGGGTCCCGTGCTCACTACACCACTGGATTCAAGCTAGCCTGGCTGATGAAGGGTGATGCCCTGAAACCGGTCCCAGGATGCTTGTTTCCGGTCCAGGGAGGACCTAGCTTGGCAGTTCGGGCTGGACTGTTCCCACAAGGAACAGGGTCAAGACTGATTTGCATATGGCTGGGTCCAAACTGGGGTGGTGTGGTGAGCAAAAGAATGATGGATTTAACCCAGATCCTTGTGACTGGGGGTGAATGTTTGCATTGTCCAGCATTCCGTCCACCAATTGTTTCTTTTGCATTTGTCGCCCTAAGTGGGAAAGGGTATGCCCAGACGTGGGTCCCGTGCTCACTACACCACTGGATTCAAGCTAGCCTGGCTGATGAAGGGTGATGCCCTGAAACCGGTCCCAGGATGCTTGTTTCCGGTCCAGGGAGGACCTAGCTTGGCAGTTCGGGCTGGACTGTTCCCACAAGGAACAGGGTCAAGACTGATTTGCATATGGCTGGGTCCAAACTGGGGTGGTGTGGTGAGCAAAAGAATGATGGATTTAACCCAGATCCTTGTGACTGGGGGTGAATGTTTGCATTGTCCAGCATTCCGTCCACCAATTGTTTCTTTTGCATTTGTCGCCCTAAGTGGGAAAGGGTATGCCCAGACGTGGGTCCCGTGCTCACTACACCACTGGATTCAAGCTAGCCTGGCTGATGAAGGGTGATGCCCTGAAACCGGTCCCAGGATGCTTGTTTCCGGTCCAGGGAGGACCTAGCTTGGCAGTTCGGGCTGGACTGTTCCCACAAGGAACAGGGTCAAGACTGATTTGCATATGGCTGGGTCCAAACTGGGGTGGTGTGGTGAGCAAAAGAATGATGGATTTAACCCAGATCCTTGTGACTGGGGGTGAATGTTTGCATTGTCCAGCATTCCGTCCACCAATTGTTTCTTTTGCATTTGTCGCCCTAAGTGGGAAAGGGTATGCCCAGACGTGGGTCCCGTGCTCACTACACCACTGGATTCAAGCTAGCCTGGCTGATGAAGGGTGATGCCCTGAAACCGGTCCCAGGATGCTTGTTTCCGGTCCAGGGAGGACCTAGCTTGGCAGTTCGGGCTGGACTGTTCCCACAAGGAACAGGGTCAAGACTGATTTGCATATGGCTGGGTCCAAACTGGGGTGGTGTGGTGAGCAAAAGAATGATGGATTTAACCCAGATCCTTGTGACTGGGGGTGAATGTTTGCATTGTCCAGCATTCCGTCCACCAATTGTTTCTTTTGCATTTGTCGCCCTAAGTGGGAAAGGGTATGCCCAGACGTGGGTCCCGTGCTCACTACACCACTGGATTCAAGCTAGCCTGGCTGATGAAGGGTGATGCCCTGAAACCGGTCCCAGGATGCTTGTTTCCGGTCCAGGGAGGACCTAGCTTGGCAGTTCGGGCTGGACTGTTCCCACAAGGAACAGGGTCAAGACTGATTTGCATATGGCTGGGTCCAAACTGGGGTGGTGTGGTGAGCAAAAGAATGATGGATTTAACCCAGATCCTTGTGACTGGGGGTGAATGTTTGCATTGTCCAGCATTCCGTCCACCAATTGTTTCTTTTGCATTTGTCGCCCTAAGTGGGAAAGGGTATGCCCAGACGTGGGTCCCGTGCTCACTACACCACTGGATTCAAGCTAGCCTGGCTGATGAAGGGTGATGCCCTGAAACCGGTCCCAGGATGCTTGTTTCCGGTCCAGGGAGGACCTAGCTTGGCAGTTCGGGCTGGACTGTTCCCACAAGGAACAGGGTCAAGACTGATTTGCATATGGCTGGGTCCAAACTGGGGTGGTGTGGTGAGCAAAAGAATGATGGATTTAACCCAGATCCTTGTGACTGGGGGTGAATGTTTGCATTGTCCAGCATTCCGTCCACCAATTGTTTCTTTTGCATTTGTCGCCCTAAGTGGGAAAGGGTATGCCCAGACGTGGGTCCCGTGCTCACTACACCACTGGATTCAAGCTAGCCTGGCTGATGAAGGGTGATGCCCTGAAACCGGTCCCAGGATGCTTGTTTCCGGTCCAGGGAGGACCTAGCTTGGCAGTTCGGGCTGGACTGTTCCCACAAGGAACAGGGTCAAGACTGATTTGCATATGGCTGGGTCCAAACTGGGGTGGTGTGGTGAGCAAAAGAATGATGGATTTAACCCAGATCCTTGTGACTGGGGGTGAATGTTTGCATTGTCCAGCATTCCGTCCACCAATTGTTTCTTTTGCATTTGTCGCCCTAAGTGGGAAAGGGTATGCCCAGACGTGGGTCCCGTGCTCACTACACCACTGGATTCAAGCTAGCCTGGCTGATGAAGGGTGATGCCCTGAAACCGGTCCCAGGATGCTTGTTTCCGGTCCAGGGAGGACCTAGCTTGGCAGTTCGGGCTGGACTGTTCCCACAAGGAACAGGGTCAAGACTGATTTGCATATGGCTGGGTCCAAACTGGGGTGGTGTGGTGAGCAAAAGAATGATGGATTTAACCCAGATCCTTGTGACTGGGGGTGAATGTTTGCATTGTCCAGCATTCCGTCCACCAATTGTTTCTTTTGCATTTGTCGCCCTAAGTGGGAAAGGGTATGCCCAGACGTGGGTCCCGTGCTCACTACACCACTGGATTCAAGCTAGCCTGGCTGATGAAGGGTGATGCCCTGAAACCGGTCCCAGGATGCTTGTTTCCGGTCCAGGGAGGACCTAGCTTGGCAGTTCGGGCTGGACTGTTCCCACAAGGAACAGGGTCAAGACTGATTTGCATATGGCTGGGTCCAAACTGGGGTGGTGTGGTGAGCAAAAGAATGATGGATTTAACCCAGATCCTTGTGACTGGGGGTGAATGTTTGCATTGTCCAGCATTCCGTCCACCAATTGTTTCTTTTGCATTTGTCGCCCTAAGTGGGAAAGGGTATGCCCAGACGTGGGTCCCGTGCTCACTACACCACTGGATTCAAGCTAGCCTGGCTGATGAAGGGTGATGCCCTGAAACCGGTCCCAGGATGCTTGTTTCCGGTCCAGGGAGGACCTAGCTTGGCAGTTCGGGCTGGACTGTTCCCACAAGGAACAGGGTCAAGACTGATTTGCATATGGCTGGGTCCAAACTGGGGTGGTGTGGTGAGCAAAAGAATGATGGATTTAACCCAGATCCTTGTGACTGGGGGTGAATGTTTGCATTGTCCAGCATTCCGTCCACCAATTGTTTCTTTTGCATTTGTCGCCCTAAGTGGGAAAGGGTATGCCCAGACGTGGGTCCCGTGCTCACTACACCACTGGATTCAAGCTAGCCTGGCTGATGAAGGGTGATGCCCTGAAACCGGTCCCAGGATGCTTGTTTCCGGTCCAGGGAGGACCTAGCTTGGCAGTTCGGGCTGGACTGTTCCCACAAGGAACAGGGTCAAGACTGATTTGCATATGGCTGGGTCCAAACTGGGGTGGTGTGGTGAGCAAAAGAATGATGGATTTAACCCAGATCCTTGTGACTGGGGGTGAATGTTTGCATTGTCCAGCATTCCGTCCACCAATTGTTTCTTTTGCATTTGTCGCCCTAAGTGGGAAAGGGTATGCCCAGACGTGGGTCCCGTGCTCACTACACCACTGGATTCAAGCTAGCCTGGCTGATGAAGGGTGATGCCCTGAAACCGGTCCCAGGATGCTTGTTTCCGGTCCAGGGAGGACCTAGCTTGGCAGTTCGGGCTGGACTGTTCCCACAAGGAACAGGGTCAAGACTGATTTGCATATGGCTGGGTCCAAACTGGGGTGGTGTGGTGAGCAAAAGAATGATGGATTTAACCCAGATCCTTGTGACTGGGGGTGAATGTTTGCATTGTCCAGCATTCCGTCCACCAATTGTTTCTTTTGCATTTGTCGCCCTAAGTGGGAAAGGGTATGCCCAGACGTGGGTCCCGTGCTCACTACACCACTGGATTCAAGCTAGCCTGGCTGATGAAGGGTGATGCCCTGAAACCGGTCCCAGGATGCTTGTTTCCGGTCCAGGGAGGACCTAGCTTGGCAGTTCGGGCTGGACTGTTCCCACAAGGAACAGGGTCAAGACTGATTTGCATATGGCTGGGTCCAAACTGGGGTGGTGTGGTGAGCAAAAGAATGATGGATTTAACCCAGATCCTTGTGACTGGGGGTGAATGTTTGCATTGTCCAGCATTCCGTCCACCAATTGTTTCTTTTGCATTTGTCGCCCTAAGTGGGAAAGGGTATGCCCAGACGTGGGTCCCGTGCTCACTACACCACTGGATTCAAGCTAGCCTGGCTGATGAAGGGTGATGCCCTGAAACCGGTCCCAGGATGCTTGTTTCCGGTCCAGGGAGGACCTAGCTTGGCAGTTCGGGCTGGACTGTTCCCACAAGGAACAGGGTCAAGACTGATTTGCATATGGCTGGGTCCAAACTGGGGTGGTGTGGTGAGCAAAAGAATGATGGATTTAACCCAGATCCTTGTGACTGGGGGTGAATGTTTGCATTGTCCAGCATTCCGTCCACCAATTGTTTCTTTTGCATTTGTCGCCCTAAGTGGGAAAGGGTATGCCCAGACGTGGGTCCCGTGCTCACTACACCACTGGATTCAAGCTAGCCTGGCTGATGAAGGGTGATGCCCTGAAACCGGTCCCAGGATGCTTGTTTCCGGTCCAGGGAGGACCTAGCTTGGCAGTTCGGGCTGGACTGTTCCCACAAGGAACAGGGTCAAGACTGATTTGCATATGGCTGGGTCCAAACTGGGGTGGTGTGGTGAGCAAAAGAATGATGGATTTAACCCAGATCCTTGTGACTGGGGGTGAATGTTTGCATTGTCCAGCATTCCGTCCACCAATTGTTTCTTTTGCATTTGTCGCCCTAAGTGGGAAAGGGTATGCCCAGACGTGGGTCCCGTGCTCACTACACCACTGGATTCAAGCTAGCCTGGCTGATGAAGGGTGATGCCCTGAAACCGGTCCCAGGATGCTTGTTTCCGGTCCAGGGAGGACCTAGCTTGGCAGTTCGGGCTGGACTGTTCCCACAAGGAACAGGGTCAAGACTGATTTGCATATGGCTGGGTCCAAACTGGGGTGGTGTGGTGAGCAAAAGAATGATGGATTTAACCCAGATCCTTGTGACTGGGGGTGAATGTTTGCATTGTCCAGCATTCCGTCCACCAATTGTTTCTTTTGCATTTGTCGCCCTAAGTGGGAAAGGGTATGCCCAGACGTGGGTCCCGTGCTCACTACACCACTGGATTCAAGCTAGCCTGGCTGATGAAGGGTGATGCCCTGAAACCGGTCCCAGGATGCTTGTTTCCGGTCCAGGGAGGACCTAGCTTGGCAGTTCGGGCTGGACTGTTCCCACAAGGAACAGGGTCAAGACTGATTTGCATATGGCTGGGTCCAAACTGGGGTGGTGTGGTGAGCAAAAGAATGATGGATTTAACCCAGATCCTTGTGACTGGGGGTGAATGTTTGCATTGTCCAGCATTCCGTCCACCAATTGTTTCTTTTGCATTTGTCGCCCTAAGTGGGAAAGGGTATGCCCAGACGTGGGTCCCGTGCTCACTACACCACTGGATTCAAGCTAGCCTGGCTGATGAAGGGTGATGCCCTGAAACCGGTCCCAGGATGCTTGTTTCCGGTCCAGGGAGGACCTAGCTTGGCAGTTCGGGCTGGACTGTTCCCACAAGGAACAGGGTCAAGACTGATTTGCATATGGCTGGGTCCAAACTGGGGTGGTGTGGTGAGCAAAAGAATGATGGATTTAACCCAGATCCTTGTGACTGGGGGTGAATGTTTGCATTGTCCAGCATTCCGTCCACCAATTGTTTCTTTTGCATTTGTCGCCCTAAGTGGGAAAGGGTATGCCCAGACGTGGGTCCCGTGCTCACTACACCACTGGATTCAAGCTAGCCTGGCTGATGAAGGGTGATGCCCTGAAACCGGTCCCAGGATGCTTGTTTCCGGTCCAGGGAGGACCTAGCTTGGCAGTTCGGGCTGGACTGTTCCCACAAGGAACAGGGTCAAGACTGATTTGCATATGGCTGGGTCCAAACTGGGGTGGTGTGGTGAGCAAAAGAATGATGGATTTAACCCAGATCCTTGTGACTGGGGGTGAATGTTTGCATTGTCCAGCATTCCGTCCACCAATTGTTTCTTTTGCATTTGTCGCCCTAAGTGGGAAAGGGTATGCCCAGACGTGGGTCCCGTGCTCACTACACCACTGGATTCAAGCTAGCCTGGCTGATGAAGGGTGATGCCCTGAAACCGGTCCCAGGATGCTTGTTTCCGGTCCAGGGAGGACCTAGCTTGGCAGTTCGGGCTGGACTGTTCCCACAAGGAACAGGGTCAAGACTGATTTGCATATGGCTGGGTCCAAACTGGGGTGGTGTGGTGAGCAAAAGAATGATGGATTTAACCCAGATCCTTGTGACTGGGGGTGAATGTTTGCATTGTCCAGCATTCCGTCCACCAATTGTTTCTTTTGCATTTGTCGCCCTAAGTGGGAAAGGGTATGCCCAGACGTGGGTCCCGTGCTCACTACACCACTGGATTCAAGCTAGCCTGGCTGATGAAGGGTGATGCCCTGAAACCGGTCCCAGGATGCTTGTTTCCGGTCCAGGGAGGACCTAGCTTGGCAGTTCGGGCTGGACTGTTCCCACAAGGAACAGGGTCAAGACTGATTTGCATATGGCTGGGTCCAAACTGGGGTGGTGTGGTGAGCAAAAGAATGATGGATTTAACCCAGATCCTTGTGACTGGGGGTGAATGTTTGCATTGTCCAGCATTCCGTCCACCAATTGTTTCTTTTGCATTTGTCGCCCTAAGTGGGAAAGGGTATGCCCAGACGTGGGTCCCGTGCTCACTACACCACTGGATTCAAGCTAGCCTGGCTGATGAAGGGTGATGCCCTGAAACCGGTCCCAGGATGCTTGTTTCCGGTCCAGGGAGTGACCTAGCTTGGCAGTTCGGGCTGGACTGTTCCCACAAGGAACAGGGTCAAGACTGATTTGCATATGGCTGGGTCCAAACTGGGGTGGTGTGGTGAGCAAAAGAATGATGGATTTAACCCAGATCCTTGTGACTGGGGGTGAATGTTTGCATTGTCCAGCATTCCGTCCACCAATTGTTTCTTTTGCATTTGTCGCCCTAAGTGGGAAAGGGTATGCCCAGACGTGGGTCCCGTGCTCACTACACCACTGGATTCAAGCTAGCCTGGCTGATGAAGGGTGATGCCCTGAAACCGGTCCCAGGATGCTTGTTTCCGGTCCAGGGAGGACCTAGCTTGGCAGTTCGGGCTGGACTGTTCCCACAAGGAACAGGGTCAAGACTGATTTGCATATGGCTGGGTCCAAACTGGGGTGGTGTGGTGAGCAAAAGAATGATGGATTTAACCCAGATCCTTGTGACTGGGGGTGAATGTTTGCATTGTCCAGCATTCCGTCCACCAATTGTTTCTTTTGCATTTGTCGCCCTAAGTGGGAAAGGGTATGCCCAGACGTGGGTCCCGTGCTCACTACACCACTGGATTCAAGCTAGCCTGGCTGATGAAGGGTGATGCCCTGAAACCGGTCCCAGGATGCTTGTTTCCGGTCCAGGGAGGACCTAGCTTGGCAGTTCGGGCTGGACTGTTCCCACAAGGAACAGGGTCAAGACTGATTTGCATATGGCTGGGTCCAAACTGGGGTGGTGTGGTGAGCAAAAGAATGATGGATTTAACCCAGATCCTTGTGACTGGGGGTGAATGTTTGCATTGTCCAGCATTCCGTCCACCAATTGTTTCTTTTGCATTTGTCGCCCTAAGTGGGAAAGGGTATGCCCAGACGTGGGTCCCGTGCTCACTACACCACTGGATTCAAGCTAGCCTGGCTGATGAAGGGTGATGCCCTGAAACCGGTCCCAGGATGCTTGTTTCCGGTCCAGGGAGGACCTAGCTTGGCAGTTCGGGCTGGACTGTTCCCACAAGGAACAGGGTCAAGACTGATTTGCATATGGCTGGGTCCAAACTGGGGTGGTGTGGTGAGCAAAAGAATGATGGATTTAACCCAGATCCTTGTGACTGGGGGTGAATGTTTGCATTGTCCAGCATTCCGTCCACCAATTGTTTCTTTTGCATTTGTCGCCCTAAGTGGGAAAGGGTATGCCCAGACGTGGGTCCCGTGCTCACTACACCACTGGATTCAAGCTAGCCTGGCTGATGAAGGGTGATGCCCTGAAACCGGTCCCAGGATGCTTGTTTCCGGTCCAGGGAGGACCTAGCTTGGCAGTTCGGGCTGGACTGTTCCCACAAGGAACAGGGTCAAGACTGATTTGCATATGGCTGGGTCCAAACTGGGGTGGTGTGGTGAGCAAAAGAATGATGGATTTAACCCAGATCCTTGTGACTGGGGGTGAATGTTTGCATTGTCCAGCATTCCGTCCACCAATTGTTTCTTTTGCATTTGTCGCCCTAAGTGGGAAAGGGTATGCCCAGACGTGGGTCCCGTGCTCACTACACCACTGGATTCAAGCTAGCCTGGCTGATGAAGGGTGATGCCCTGAAACCGGTCCCAGGATGCTTGTTTCCGGTCCAGGGAGGACCTAGCTTGGCAGTTCGGGCTGGACTGTTCCCACAAGGAACAGGGTCAAGACTGATTTGCATATGGCTGGGTCCAAACTGGGGTGGTGTGGTGAGCAAAAGAATGATGGATTTAACCCAGATCCTTGTGACTGGGGGTGAATGTTTGCATTGTCCAGCATTCCGTCCACCAATTGTTTCTTTTGCATTTGTCGCCCTAAGTGGGAAAGGGTATGCCCAGACGTGGGTCCCGTGCTCACTACACCACTGGATTCAAGCTAGCCTGGCTGATGAAGGGTGATGCCCTGAAACCGGTCCCAGGATGCTTGTTTCCGGTCCAGGGAGGACCTAGCTTGGCAGTTCGGGCTGGACTGTTCCCACAAGGAACAGGGTCAAGACTGATTTGCATATGGCTGGGTCCAAACTGGGGTGGTGTGGTGAGCAAAAGAATGATGGATTTAACCCAGATCCTTGTGACTGGGGGTGAATGTTTGCATTGTCCAGCATTCCGTCCACCAATTGTTTCTTTTGCATTTGTCGCCCTAAGTGGGAAAGGGTATGCCCAGACGTGGGTCCCGTGCTCACTACACCACTGGATTCAAGCTAGCCTGGCTGATGAAGGGTGATGCCCTGAAACCGGTCCCAGGATGCTTGTTTCCGGTCCAGGGAGGACCTAGCTTGGCAGTTCGGGCTGGACTGTTCCCACAAGGAACAGGGTCAAGACTGATTTGCATATGGCTGGGTCCAAACTGGGGTGGTGTGGTGAGCAAAAGAATGATGGATTTAACCCAGATCCTTGTGACTGGGGGTGAATGTTTGCATTGTCCAGCATTCCGTCCACCAATTGTTTCTTTTGCATTTGTCGCCCTAAGTGGGAAAGGGTATGCCCAGACGTGGGTCCCGTGCTCACTACACCACTGGATTCAAGCTAGCCTGGCTGATGAAGGGTGATGCCCTGAAACCGGTCCCAGGATGCTTGTTTCCGGTCCAGGGAGGACCTAGCTTGGCAGTTCGGGCTGGACTGTTCCCACAAGGAACAGGGTCAAGACTGATTTGCATATGGCTGGGTCCAAACTGGGGTGGTGTGGTGAGCAAAAGAATGATGGATTTAACCCAGATCCTTGTGACTGGGGGTGAATGTTTGCATTGTCCAGCATTCCGTCCACCAATTGTTTCTTTTGCATTTGTCGCCCTAAGTGGGAAAGGGTATGCCCAGACGTGGGTCCCGTGCTCACTACACCACTGGATTCAAGCTAGCCTGGCTGATGAAGGGTGATGCCCTGAAACCGGTCCCAGGATGCTTGTTTCCGGTCCAGGGAGGACCTAGCTTGGCAGTTCGGGCTGGACTGTTCCCACAAGGAACAGGGTCAAGACTGATTTGCATATGGCTGGGTCCAAACTGGGGTGGTGTGGTGAGCAAAAGAATGATGGATTTAACCCAGATCCTTGTGACTGGGGGTGAATGTTTGCATTGTCCAGCATTCCGTCCACCAATTGTTTCTTTTGCATTTGTCGCCCTAAGTGGGAAAGGGTATGCCCAGACGTGGGTCCCGTGCTCACTACACCACTGGATTCAAGCTAGCCTGGCTGATGAAGGGTGATGCCCTGAAACCGGTCCCAGGATGCTTGTTTCCGGTCCAGGGAGGACCTAGCTTGGCAGTTCGGGCTGGACTGTTCCCACAAGGAACAGGGTCAAGACTGATTTGCATATGGCTGGGTCCAAACTGGGGTGGTGTGGTGAGCAAAAGAATGATGGATTTAACCCAGATCCTTGTGACTGGGGGTGAATGTTTGCATTGTCCAGCATTCCGTCCACCAATTGTTTCTTTTGCATTTGTCGCCCTAAGTGGGAAAGGGTATGCCCAGACGTGGGTCCCGTGCTCACTACACCACTGGATTCAAGCTAGCCTGGCTGATGAAGGGTGATGCCCTGAAACCGGTCCCAGGATGCTTGTTTCCGGTCCAGGGAGGACCTAGCTTGGCAGTTCGGGCTGGACTGTTCCCACAAGGAACAGGGTCAAGACTGATTTGCATATGGCTGGGTCCAAACTGGGGTGGTGTGGTGAGCAAAAGAATGATGGA
This sequence comes from Calotriton arnoldi, assembly GCA_963921515.1. Lineage (NCBI taxonomy): Eukaryota > Metazoa > Chordata > Amphibia > Caudata > Salamandridae > Calotriton > Calotriton arnoldi. The sequence goes on from CAWUFW010019338.1 coordinate 30,579, forward strand.
TTTAACCCAGATCCTTGTGACTGGGGGTGAATGTTTGCATTGTCCAGCATTCCGTCCACCAATTGTTTCTTTTGCATTTGTCGCCCTAAGTGGGAAAGGGTATGCCCAGACGTGGGTCCCGTGCTCACTACACCACTGGATTCAAGCTAGCCTGGCTGATGAAGGGTGATGCCCTGAAACCGGTCCCAGGATGCTTGTTTCCGGTCCAGGGAGGACCTAGCTTGGCAGTTCGGGCTGGACTGTTCCCACAAGGAACAGGGTCAAGACTGATTTGCATATGGCTGGGTCCAAACTGGGGTGGTGTGGTGAGCAAAAGAATGATGGATTTAACCCAGATCCTTGTGACTGGGGGTGAATGTTTGCATTGTCCAGCATTCCGTCCACCAATTGTTTCTTTTGCATTTGTCGCCCTAAGTGGGAAAGGGTATGCCCAGACGTGGGTCCCGTGCTCACTACACCACTGGATTCAAGCTAGCCTGGCTGATGAAGGGTGATGCCCTGAAACCGGTCCCAGGATGCTTGTTTCCGGTCCAGGGAGGACCTAGCTTGGCAGTTCGGGCTGGACTGTTCCCACAAGGAACAGGGTCAAGACTGATTTGCATATGGCTGGGTCCAAACTGGGGTGGTGTGGTGAGCAAAAGAATGATGGATTTAACCCAGATCCTTGTGACTGGGGGTGAATGTTTGCATTGTCCAGCATTCCGTCCACCAATTGTTTCTTTTGCATTTGTCGCCCTAAGTGGGAAAGGGTATGCCCAGACGTGGGTCCCGTGCTCACTACACCACTGGATTCAAGCTAGCCTGGCTGATGAAGGGTGATGCCCTGAAACCGGTCCCAGGATGCTTGTTTCCGGTCCAGGGAGGACCTAGCTTGGCAGTTCGGGCTGGACTGTTCCCACAAGGAACAGGGTCAAGACTGATTTGCATATGGCTGGGTCCAAACTGGGGTGGTGTGGTGAGCAAAAGAATGATGGATTTAACCCAGATCCTTGTGACTGGGGGTGAATGTTTGCATTGTCCAGCATTCCGTCCACCAATTGTTTCTTTTGCATTTGTCGCCCTAAGTGGGAAAGGGTATGCCCAGACGTGGGTCCCGTGCTCACTACACCACTGGATTCAAGCTAGCCTGGCTGATGAAGGGTGATGCCCTGAAACCGGTCCCAGGATGCTTGTTTCCGGTCCAGGGAGGACCTAGCTTGGCAGTTCGGGCTGGACTGTTCCCACAAGGAACAGGGTCAAGACTGATTTGCATATGGCTGGGTCCAAACTGGGGTGGTGTGGTGAGCAAAAGAATGATGGATTTAACCCAGATCCTTGTGACTGGGGGTGAATGTTTGCATTGTCCAGCATTCCGTCCACCAATTGTTTCTTTTGCATTTGTCGCCCTAAGTGGGAAAGGGTATGCCCAGACGTGGGTCCCGTGCTCACTACACCACTGGATTCAAGCTAGCCTGGCTGATGAAGGGTGATGCCCTGAAACCGGTCCCAGGATGCTTGTTTCCGGTCCAGGGAGGACCTAGCTTGGCAGTTCGGGCTGGACTGTTCCCACAAGGAACAGGGTCAAGACTGATTTGCATATGGCTGGGTCCAAACTGGGGTGGTGTGGTGAGCAAAAGAATGATGGATTTAACCCAGATCCTTGTGACTGGGGGTGAATGTTTGCATTGTCCAGCATTCCGTCCACCAATTGTTTCTTTTGCATTTGTCGCCCTAAGTGGGAAAGGGTATGCCCAGACGTGGGTCCCGTGCTCACTACACCACTGGATTCAAGCTAGCCTGGCTGATGAAGGGTGATGCCCTGAAACCGGTCCCAGGATGCTTGTTTCCGGTCCAGGGAGGACCTAGCTTGGCAGTTCGGGCTGGACTGTTCCCACAAGGAACAGGGTCAAGACTGATTTGCATATGGCTGGGTCCAAACTGGGGTGGTGTGGTGAGCAAAAGAATGATGGATTTAACCCAGATCCTTGTGACTGGGGGTGAATGTTTGCATTGTCCAGCATTCCGTCCACCAATTGTTTCTTTTGCATTTGTCGCCCTAAGTGGGAAAGGGTATGCCCAGACGTGGGTCCCGTGCTCACTACACCACTGGATTCAAGCTAGCCTGGCTGATGAAGGGTGATGCCCTGAAACCGGTCCCAGGATGCTTGTTTCCGGTCCAGGGAGGACCTAGCTTGGCAGTTCGGGCTGGACTGTTCCCACAAGGAACAGGGTCAAGACTGATTTGCATATGGCTGGGTCCAAACTGGGGTGGTGTGGTGAGCAAAAGAATGATGGATTTAACCCAGATCCTTGTGACTGGGGGTGAATGTTTGCATTGTCCAGCATTCCGTCCACCAATTGTTTCTTTTGCATTTGTCGCCCTAAGTGGGAAAGGGTATGCCCAGACGTGGGTCCCGTGCTCACTACACCACTGGATTCAAGCTAGCCTGGCTGATGAAGGGTGATGCCCTGAAACCGGTCCCAGGATGCTTGTTTCCGGTCCAGGGAGGACCTAGCTTGGCAGTTCGGGCTGGACTGTTCCCACAAGGAACAGGGTCAAGACTGATTTGCATATGGCTGGGTCCAAACTGGGGTGGTGTGGTGAGCAAAAGAATGATGGATTTAACCCAGATCCTTGTGACTGGGGGTGAATGTTTGCATTGTCCAGCATTCCGTCCACCAATTGTTTCTTTTGCATTTGTCGCCCTAAGTGGGAAAGGGTATGCCCAGACGTGGGTCCCGTGCTCACTACACCACTGGATTCAAGCTAGCCTGGCTGATGAAGGGTGATGCCCTGAAACCGGTCCCAGGATGCTTGTTTCCGGTCCAGGGAGGACCTAGCTTGGCAGTTCGGGCTGGACTGTTCCCACAAGGAACAGGGTCAAGACTGATTTGCATATGGCTGGGTCCAAACTGGGGTGGTGTGGTGAGCAAAAGAATGATGGATTTAACCCAGATCCTTGTGACTGGGGGTGAATGTTTGCATTGTCCAGCATTCCGTCCACCAATTGTTTCTTTTGCATTTGTCGCCCTAAGTGGGAAAGGGTATGCCCAGACGTGGGTCCCGTGCTCACTACACCACTGGATTCAAGCTAGCCTGGCTGATGAAGGGTGATGCCCTGAAACCGGTCCCAGGATGCTTGTTTCCGGTCCAGGGAGGACCTAGCTTGGCAGTTCGGGCTGGACTGTTCCCACAAGGAACAGGGTCAAGACTGATTTGCATATGGCTGGGTCCAAACTGGGGTGGTGTGGTGAGCAAAAGAATGATGGATTTAACCCAGATCCTTGTGACTGGGGGTGAATGTTTGCATTGTCCAGCATTCCGTCCACCAATTGTTTCTTTTGCATTTGTCGCCCTAAGTGGGAAAGGGTATGCCCAGACGTGGGTCCCGTGCTCACTACACCACTGGATTCAAGCTAGCCTGGCTGATGAAGGGTGATGCCCTGAAACCGGTCCCAGGATGCTTGTTTCCGGTCCAGGGAGGACCTAGCTTGGCAGTTCGGGCTGGACTGTTCCCACAAGGAACAGGGTCAAGACTGATTTGCATATGGCTGGGTCCAAACTGGGGTGGTGTGGTGAGCAAAAGAATGATGGATTTAACCCAGATCCTTGTGACTGGGGGTGAATGTTTGCATTGTCCAGCATTCCGTCCACCAATTGTTTCTTTTGCATTTGTCGCCCTAAGTGGGAAAGGGTATGCCCAGACGTGGGTCCCGTGCTCACTACACCACTGGATTCAAGCTAGCCTGGCTGATGAAGGGTGATGCCCTGAAACCGGTCCCAGGATGCTTGTTTCCGGTCCAGGGAGGACCCAGCTTGGCAGTTCGGGCTGGACTGTTCCCACAAGGAACAGGGTCAAGACTGATTTGCATATGGCTGGGTCCAAACTGGGGTGGTGTGGTGAGCAAAAGAATGATGGATTTAACCCAGATCCTTGTGACTGGGGGTGAATGTTTGCATTGTCCAGCATTCCGTCCACCAATTGTTTCTTTTGCATTTGTCGCCCTAAGTGGGAAAGGGTATGCCCAGACGTGGGTCCCGTGCTCACTACACCACTGGATTCAAGCTAGCCTGGCTGATGAAGGGTGATGCCCTGAAACCGGTCCCAGGATGCTTGTTTCCGGTCCAGGGAGGACCTAGCTTGGCAGTTCGGGCTGGACTGTTCCCACAAGGAACAGGGTCAAGACTGATTTGCATATGGCTGGGTCCAAACTGGGGTGGTGTGGTGAGCAAAAGAATGATGGATTTAACCCAGATCCTTGTGACTGGGGGTGAATGTTTGCATTGTCCAGCATTCCGTCCACCAATTGTTTCTTTTGCATTTGTCGCCCTAAGTGGGAAAGGGTATGCCCAGACGTGGGTCCCGTGCTCACTACACCACTGGATTCAAGCTAGCCTGGCTGATGAAGGGTGATGCCCTGAAACCGGTCCCAGGATGCTTGTTTCCGGTCCAGGGAGGACCTAGCTTGGCAGTTCGGGCTGGACTGTTCCCACAAGGAACAGGGTCAAGACTGATTTGCATATGGCTGGGTCCAAACTGGGGTGGTGTGGTGAGCAAAAGAATGATGGATTTAACCCAGATCCTTGTGACTGGGGGTGAATGTTTGCATTGTCCAGCATTCCGTCCACCAATTGTTTCTTTTGCATTTGTCGCCCTAAGTGGGAAAGGGTATGCCCAGACGTGGGTCCCGTGCTCACTACACCACTGGATTCAAGCTAGCCTGGCTGATGAAGGGTGATGCCCTGAAACCGGTCCCAGGATGCTTGTTTCCGGTCCAGGGAGGACCTAGCTTGGCAGTTCGGGCTGGACTGTTCCCACAAGGAACAGGGTCAAGACTGATTTGCATATGGCTGGGTCCAAACTGGGGTGGTGTGGTGAGCAAAAGAATGATGGATTTAACCCAGATCCTTGTGACTGGGGGTGAATGTTTGCATTGTCCAGCATTCCGTCCACCAATTGTTTCTTTTGCATTTGTCGCCCTAAGTGGGAAAGGGTATGCCCAGACGTGGGTCCCGTGCTCACTACACCACTGGATTCAAGCTAGCCTGGCTGATGAAGGGTGATGCCCTGAAACCGGTCCCAGGATGCTTGTTTCCGGTCCAGGGAGGACCTAGCTTGGCAGTTCGGGCTGGACTGTTCCCACAAGGAACAGGGTCAAGACTGATTTGCATATGGCTGGGTCCAAACTGGGGTGGTGTGGTGAGCAAAAGAATGATGGATTTAACCCAGATCCTTGTGACTGGGGGTGAATGTTTGCATTGTCCAGCATTCCGTCCACCAATTGTTTCTTTTGCATTTGTCGCCCTAAGTGGGAAAGGGTATGCCCAGACGTGGGTCCCGTGCTCACTACACCACTGGATTCAAGCTAGCCTGGCTGATGAAGGGTGATGCCCTGAAACCGGTCCCAGGATGCTTGTTTCCGGTCCAGGGAGGACCTAGCTTGGCAGTTCGGGCTGGACTGTTCCCACAAGGAACAGGGTCAAGACTGATTTGCATATGGCTGGGTCCAAACTGGGGTGGTGTGGTGAGCAAAAGAATGATGGATTTAACCCAGATCCTTGTGACTGGGGGTGAATGTTTGCATTGTCCAGCATTCCGTCCACCAATTGTTTCTTTTGCATTTGTCGCCCTAAGTGGGAAAGGGTATGCCCAGACGTGGGTCCCGTGCTCACTACACCACTGGATTCAAGCTAGCCTGGCTGATGAAGGGTGATGCCCTGAAACCGGTCCCAGGATGCTTGTTTCCGGTCCAGGGAGGACCTAGCTTGGCAGTTTGGGCTGGACTGTTCCCACAAGGAACAGGGTCAAGACTGATTTGCATATGGCTGGGTCCAAACTGGGGTGGTGTGGTGAGCAAAAGAATGATGGATTTAACCCAGATCCTTGTGACTGGGGGTGAATGTTTGCATTGTCCAGCATTCCGTCCACCAATTGTTTCTTTTGCATTTGTCGCCCTAAGTGGGAAAGGGTATGCCCAGACGTGGGTCCCGTGCTCACTACACCACTGGATTCAAGCTAGCCTGGCTGATGAAGGGTGATGCCCTGAAACCGGTCCCAGGATGCTTGTTTCCGGTCCAGGGAGGACCTAGCTTGGCAGTTCGGGCTGGACTGTTCCCACAAGGAACAGGGTCAAGACTGATTTGCATATGGCTGGGTCCAAACTGGGGTGGTGTGGTGAGCAAAAGAATGATGGATTTAACCCAGATCCTTGTGACTGGGGGTGAATGTTTGCATTGTCCAGCATTCCGTCCACCAATTGTTTCTTTTGCATTTGTCGCCCTAAGTGGGAAAGGGTATGCCCAGACGTGGGTCCCGTGCTCACTACACCACTGGATTCAAGCTAGCCTGGCTGATGAAGGGTGATGCCCTGAAACCGGTCCCAGGATGCTTGTTTCCGGTCCAGGGAGGACCTAGCTTGGCAGTTCGGGCTGGACTGTTCCCACAAGGAACAGGGTCAAGACTGATTTGCATATGGCTGGGTCCAAACTGGGGTGGTGTGGTGAGCAAAAGAATGATGGATTTAACCCAGATCCTTGTGACTGGGGGTGAATGTTTGCATTGTCCAGCATTCCGTCCACCAATTGTTTCTTTTGCATTTGTCGCCCTAAGTGGGAAAGGGTATGCCCAGACGTGGGTCCCGTGCTCACTACACCACTGGATTCAAGCTAGCCTGGCTGATGAAGGGTGATGCCCTGAAACCGGTCCCAGGATGCTTGTTTCCGGTCCAGGGAGGACCTAGCTTGGCAGTTCGGGCTGGACTGTTCCCACAAGGAACAGGGTCAAGACTGATTTGCATATGGCTGGGTCCAAACTGGGGTGGTGTGGTGAGCAAAAGAATGATGGATTTAACCCAGATCCTTGTGACTGGGGGTGAATGTTTGCATTGTCCAGCATTCCGTCCACCAATTGTTTCTTTTGCATTTGTCGCCCTAAGTGGGAAAGGGTATGCCCAGACGTGGGTCCCGTGCTCACTACACCACTGGATTCAAGCTAGCCTGGCTGATGAAGGGTGATGCCCTGAAACCGGTCCCAGGATGCTTGTTTCCGGTCCAGGGAGGACCTAGCTTGGCAGTTCGGGCTGGACTGTTCCCACAAGGAACAGGGTCAAGACTGATTTGCATATGGCTGGGTCCAAACTGGGGTGGTGTGGTGAGCAAAAGAATGATGGATTTAACCCAGATCCTTGTGACTGGGGGTGAATGTTTGCATTGTCCAGCATTCCGTCCACCAATTGTTTCTTTTGCATTTGTCGCCCTAAGTGGGAAAGGGTATGCCCAGACGTGGGTCCCGTGCTCACTACACCACTGGATTCAAGCTAGCCTGGCTGATGAAGGGTGATGCCCTGAAACCGGTCCCAGGATGCTTGTTTCCGGTCCAGGGAGGACCTAGCTTGGCAGTTCGGGCTGGACTGTTCCCACAAGGAACAGGGTCAAGACTGATTTGCATATGGCTGGGTCCAAACTGGGGTGGTGTGGTGAGCAAAAGAATGATGGATTTAACCCAGATCCTTGTGACTGGGGGTGAATGTTTGCATTGTCCAGCATTCCGTCCACCAATTGTTTCTTTTGCATTTGTCGCCCTAAGTGGGAAAGGGTATGCCCAGACGTGGGTCCCGTGCTCACTACACCACTGGATTCAAGCTAGCCTGGCTGATGAAGGGTGATGCCCTGAAACCGGTCCCAGGATGCTTGTTTCCGGTCCAGGGAGGACCTAGCTTGGCAGTTCGGGCTGGACTGTTCCCACAAGGAACAGGGTCAAGACTGATTTGCATATGGCTGGGTCCAAACTGGGGTGGTGTGGTGAGCAAAAGAATGATGGATTTAACCCAGATCCTTGTGACTGGGGGTGAATGTTTGCATTGTCCAGCATTCCGTCCACCAATTGTTTCTTTTGCATTTGTCGCCCTAAGTGGGAAAGGGTATGCCCAGACGTGGGTCCTGTGCTCACTACACCACTGGATTCAAGCTAGCCTGGCTGATGAAGGGTGATGCCCTGAAACCGGTCCCAGGATGCTTGTTTCCGGTCCAGGGAGGACCTAGCTTGGCAGTTCGGGCTGGACTGTTCCCACAAGGAACAGGGTCAAGACTGATTTGCATATGGCTGGGTCCAAACTGGGGTGGTGTGGTGAGCAAAAGAATGATGGATTTAACCCAGATCCTTGTGACTGGGGGTGAATGTTTGCATTGTCCAGCATTCCGTCCACCAATTGTTTCTTTTGCATTTGTCGCCCTAAGTGGGAAAGGGTATGCCCAGACGTGGGTCCCGTGCTCACTACACCACTGGATTCAAGCTAGCCTGGCTGATGAAGGGTGATGCCCTGAAACCGGTCCCAGGATGCTTGTTTCCGGTCCAGGGAGGACCTAGCTTGGCAGTTCGGGCTGGACTGTTCCCACAAGGAACAGGGTCAAGACTGATTTGCATATGGCTGGGTCCAAACTGGGGTGGTGTGGTGAGCAAAAGAATGATGGATTTAACCCAGATCCTTGTGACTGGGGGTGAATGTTTGCATTGTCCAGCATTCCGTCCACCAATTGTTTCTTTTGCATTTGTCGCCCTAAGTGGGAAAGGGTATGCCCAGACGTGGGTCCCGTGCTCACTACACCACTGGATTCAAGCTAGCCTGGCTGATGAAGGGTGATGCCCTGAAACCGGTCCCAGGATGCTTGTTTCCGGTCCAGGGAGGACCTAGCTTGGCAGTTCGGGCTGGACTGTTCCCACAAGGAACAGGGTCAAGACTGATTTGCATATGGCTGGGTCCAAACTGGGGTGGTGTGGTGAGCAAAAGAATGATGGATTTAACCCAGATCCTTGTGACTGGGGGTGAATGTTTGCATTGTCCAGCATTCCGTCCACCAATTGTTTCTTTTGCATTTGTCGCCCTAAGTGGGAAAGGGTATGCCCAGACGTGGGTCCCGTGCTCACTACACCACTGGATTCAAGCTAGCCTGGCTGATGAAGGGTGATGCCCTGAAACCGGTCCCAGGATGCTTGTTTCCGGTCCAGGGAGGACCCAGCTTGGCAGTTCGGGCTGGACTGTTCCCACAAGGAACAGGGTCAAGACTGATTTGCATATGGCTGGGTCCAAACTGGGGTGGTGTGGTGAGCAAAAGAATGATGGATTTAACCCAGATCCTTGTGACTGGGGGTGAATGTTTGCATTGTCCAGCATTCCGTCCACCAATTGTTTCTTTTGCATTTGTCGCCCTAAGTGGGAAAGGGTATGCCCAGACGTGGGTCCCGTGCTCACTACACCACTGGATTCAAGCTAGCCTGGCTGATGAAGGGTGATGCCCTGAAACCGGTCCCAGGATGCTTGTTTCCGGTCCAGGGAGGACCTAGCTTGGCAGTTCGGGCTGGACTGTTCCCACAAGGAACAGGGTCAAGACTGATTTGCATATGGCTGGGTCCAAACTGGGGTGGTGTGGTGAGCAAAAGAATGATGGATTTAACCCAGATCCTTGTGACTGGGGGTGAATGTTTGCATTGTCCAGCATTCCGTCCACCAATTGTTTCTTTTGCATTTGTCGCCCTAAGTGGGAAAGGGTATGCCCAGACGTGGGTCCCGTGCTCACTACACCACTGGATTCAAGCTAGCCTGGCTGATGAAGGGTGATGCCCTGAAACCGGTCCCAGGATGCTTGTTTCCGGTCCAGGGAGGACCTAGCTTGGCAGTTCGGGCTGGACTGTTCCCACAAGGAACAGGGTCAAGACTGATTTGCATATGGCTGGGTCCAAACTGGGGTGGTGTGGTGAGCAAAAGAATGATGGATTTAACCCAGATCCTTGTGACTGGGGGTGAATGTTTGCATTGTCCAGCATTCCGTCCACCAATTGTTTCTTTTGCATTTGTCGCCCTAAGTGGGAAAGGGTATGCCCAGACGTGGGTCCCGTGCTCACTACACCACTGGATTCAAGCTAGCCTGGCTGATGAAGGGTGATGCCCTGAAACCGGTCCCAGGATGCTTGTTTCCGGTCCAGGGAGGACCCAGCTTGGCAGTTCGGGCTGGACTGTTCCCACAAGGAACAGGGTCAAGACTGATTTGCATATGGCTGGGTCCAAACTGGGGTGGTGTGGTGAGCAAAAGAATGATGGATTTAACCCAGATCCTTGTGACTGGGGGTGAATGTTTGCATTGTCCAGCATTCCGTCCACCAATTGTTTCTTTTGCATTTGTCGCCCTAAGTGGGAAAGGGTATGCCCAGACGTGGGTCCCGTGCTCACTACACCACTGGATTCAAGCTAGCCTGGCTGATGAAGGGTGATGCCCTGAAACCGGTCCCAGGATGCTTGTTTCCGGTCCAGGGAGGACCTAGCTTGGCAGTTCGGGCTGGACTGTTCCCACAAGGAACAGGGTCAAGACTGATTTGCATATGGCTGGGTCCAAACTGGGGTGGTGTGGTGAGCAAAAGAATGATGGATTTAACCCAGATCCTTGTGACTGGGGGTGAATGTTTGCATTGTCCAGCATTCCGTCCACCAATTGTTTCTTTTGCATTTGTCGCCCTAAGTGGGAAAGGGTATGCCCAGACGTGGGTCCCGTGCTCACTACACCACTGGATTCAAGCTAGCCTGGCTGATGAAGGGTGATGCCCTGAAACCGGTCCCAGGATGCTTGTTTCCGGTCCAGGGAGGACCTAGCTTGGCAGTTCGGGCTGGACTGTTCCCACAAGGAACAGGGTCAAGACTGATTTGCATATGGCTGGGTCCAAACTGGGGTGGTGTGGTGAGCAAAAGAATGATGGATTTAACCCAGATCCTTGTGACTGGGGGTGAATGTTTGCATTGTCCAGCATTCCGTCCACCAATTGTTTCTTTTGCATTTGTCGCCCTAAGTGGGAAAGGGTATGCCCAGACGTGGGTCCCGTGCTCACTACACCACTGGATTCAAGCTAGCCTGGCTGATGAAGGGTGATGCCCTGAAACCGGTCCCAGGATGCTTGTTTCCGGTCCAGGGAGGACCTAGCTTGGCAGTTCGGGCTGGACTGTTCCCACAAGGAACAGGGTCAAGACTGATTTGCATATGGCTGGGTCCAAACTGGGGTGGTGTGGTGAGCAAAAGAATGATGGATTTAACCCAGATCCTTGTGACTGGGGGTGAATGTTTGCATTGTCCAGCATTCCGTCCACCAATTGTTTCTTTTGCATTTGTCGCCCTAAGTGGGAAAGGGTATGCCCAGACGTGGGTCCCGTGCTCACTACACCACTGGATTCAAGCTAGCCTGGCTGATGAAGGGTGATGCCCTGAAACCGGTCCCAGGATGCTTGTTTCCGGTCCAGGGAGGACCTAGCTTGGCAGTTCGGGCTGGACTGTTCCCACAAGGAACAGGGTCAAGACTGATTTGCATATGGCTGGGTCCAAACTGGGGTGGTGTGGTGAGCAAAAGAATGATGGATTTAACCCAGATCCTTGTGACTGGGGGTGAATGTTTGCATTGTCCAGCATTCCGTCCACCAATTGTTTCTTTTGCATTTGTCGCCCTAAGTGGGAAAGGGTATGCCCAGACGTGGGTCCCGTGCTCACTACACCACTGGATTCAAGCTAGCCTGGCTGATGAAGGGTGATGCCCTGAAACCGGTCCCAGGATGCTTGTTTCCGGTCCAGGGAGGACCTAGCTTGGCAGTTCGGGCTGGACTGTTCCCACAAGGAACAGGGTCAAGACTGATTTGCATATGGCTGGGTCCAAACTGGGGTGGTGTGGTGAGCAAAAGAATGATGGATTTAACCCAGATCCTTGTGACTGGGGGTGAATGTTTGCATTGTCCAGCATTCCGTCCACCAATTGTTTCTTTTGCATTTGTCGCCCTAAGTGGGAAAGGGTATGCCCAGACGTGGGTCCCGTGCTCACTACACCACTGGATTCAAGCTAGCCTGGCTGATGAAGGGTGATGCCCTGAAACCGGTCCCAGGATGCTTGTTTCCGGTCCAGGGAGGACCTAGCTTGGCAGTTCGGGCTGGACTGTTCCCACAAGGAACAGGGTCAAGACTGATTTGCATATGGCTGGGTCCAAACTGGGGTGGTGTGGTGAGCAAAAGAATGATGGATTTAACCCAGATCCTTGTGACTGGGGGTGAATGTTTGCATTGTCCAGCATTCCGTCCACCAATTGTTTCTTTTGCATTTGTCGCCCTAAGTGGGAAAGGGTATGCCCAGACGTGGGTCCCGTGCTCACTACACCACTGGATTCAAGCTAGCCTGGCTGATGAAGGGTGATGCCCTGAAACCGGTCCCAGGATGCTTGTTTCCGGTCCAGGGAGGACCTAGCTTGGCAGTTCGGGCTGGACTGTTCCCACAAGGAACAGGGTCAAGACTGATTTGCATATGGCTGGGTCCAAACTGGGGTGGTGTGGTGAGCAAAAGAATGATGGATTTAACCCAGATCCTTGTGACTGGGGGTGAATGTTTGCATTGTCCAGCATTCCGTCCACCAATTGTTTCTTTTGCATTTGTCGCCCTAAGTGGGAAAGGGTATGCCCAGACGTGGGTCCCGTGCTCACTACACCACTGGATTCAAGCTAGCCTGGCTGATGAAGGGTGATGCCCTGAAACCGGTCCCAGGATGCTTGTTTCCGGTCCAGGGAGGACCTAGCTTGGCAGTTCGGGCTGGACTGTTCCCACAAGGAACAGGGTCAAGACTGATTTGCATATGGCTGGGTCCAAACTGGGGTGGTGTGGTGAGCAAAAGAATGATGGATTTAACCCAGATCCTTGTGACTGGGGGTGAATGTTTGCATTGTCCAGCATTCCGTCCACCAATTGTTTCTTTTGCATTTGTCGCCCTAAGTGGGAAAGGGTATGCCCAGACGTGGGTCCCGTGCTCACTACACCACTGGATTCAAGCTAGCCTGGCTGATGAAGGGTGATGCCCTGAAACCGGTCCCAGGATGCTTGTTTCCGGTCCAGGGAGGACCTAGCTTGGCAGTTCGGGCTGGACTGTTCCCACAAGGAACAGGGTCAAGACTGATTTGCATATGGCTGGGTCCAAACTGGGGTGGTGTGGTGAGCAAAAGAATGATGGATTTAACCCAGATCCTTGTGACTGGGGGTGAATGTTTGCATTGTCCAGCATTCCGTCCACCAATTGTTTCTTTTGCATTTGTCGCCCTAAGTGGGAAAGGGTATGCCCAGACGTGGGTCCCGTGCTCACTACACCACTGGATTCAAGCTAGCCTGGCTGATGAAGGGTGATGCCCTGAAACCGGTCCCAGGATGCTTGTTTCCGGTCCAGGGAGGACCTAGCTTGGCAGTTCGGGCTGGACTGTTCCCACAAGGAACAGGGTCAAGACTGATTTGCATATGGCTGGGTCCAAACTGGGGTGGTGTGGTGAGCAAAAGAATGATGGATTTAACCCAGATCCTTGTGACTGGGGGTGAATGTTTGCATTGTCCAGCATTCCGTCCACCAATTGTTTCTTTTGCATTTGTCGCCCTAAGTGGGAAAGGGTATGCCCAGACGTGGGTCCCGTGCTCACTACACCACTGGATTCAAGCTAGCCTGGCTGATGAAGGGTGATGCCCTGAAACCGGTCCCAGGATGCTTGTTTCCGGTCCAGGGAGGACCTAGCTTGGCAGTTCGGGCTGGACTGTTCCCACAAGGAACAGGGTCAAGACTGATTTGCATATGGCTGGGTCCAAACTGGGGTGGTGTGGTGAGCAAAAGAATGATGGATTTAACCCAGATCCTTGTGACTGGGGGTGAATGTTTGCATTGTCCAGCATTCCGTCCACCAATTGTTTCTTTTGCATTTGTCGCCCTAAGTGGGAAAGGGTATGCCCAGACGTGGGTCCCGTGCTCACTACACCACTGGATTCAAGCTAGCCTGGCTGATGAAGGGTGATGCCCTGAAACCGGTCCCAGGATGCTTGTTTCCGGTCCAGGGAGGACCTAGCTTGGCAGTTCGGGCTGGACTGTTCCCACAAGGAACAGGGTCAAGACTGATTTGCATATGGCTGGGTCCAAACTGGGGTGGTGTGGTGAGCAAAAGAATGATGGATTTAACCCAGATCCTTGTGACTGGGGGTGAATGTTTGCATTGTCCAGCATTCCGTCCACCAATTGTTTCTTTTGCATTTGTCGCCCTAAGTGGGAAAGGGTATGCCCAGACGTGGGTCCCGTGCTCACTACACCACTGGATTCAAGCTAGCCTGGCTGATGAAGGGTGATGCCCTGAAACCGGTCCCAGGATGCTTGTTTCCGGTCCAGGGAGGACCTAGCTTGGCAGTTCGGGCTGGACTGTTCCCACAAGGAACAGGGTCAAGACTGATTTGCATATGGCTGGGTCCAAACTGGGGTGGTGTGGTGAGCAAAAGAATGATGGATTTAACCCAGATCCTTGTGACTGGGGGTGAATGTTTGCATTGTCCAGCATTCCGTCCACCAATTGTTTCTTTTGCATTTGTCGCCCTAAGTGGGAAAGGGTATGCCCAGACGTGGGTCCCGTGCTCACTACACCACTGGATTCAAGCTAGCCTGGCTGATGAAGGGTGATGCCCTGAAACCGGTCCCAGGATGCTTGTTTCCGGTCCAGGGAGGACCTAGCTTGGCAGTTCGGGCTGGACTGTTCCCACAAGGAACAGGGTCAAGACTGATTTGCATATGGCTGGGTCCAAACTGGGGTGGTGTGGTGAGCAAAAGAATGATGGATTTAACCCAGATCCTTGTGACTGGGGGTGAATGTTTGCATTGTCCAGCATTCCGTCCACCAATTGTTTCTTTTGCATTTGTCGCCCTAAGTGGGAAAGGGTATGCCCAGACGTGGGTCCCGTGCTCACTACACCACTGGATTCAAGCTAGCCTGGCTGATGAAGGGTGATGCCCTGAAACCGGTCCCAGGATGCTTGTTTCCGGTCCAGGGAGGACCTAGCTTGGCAGTTCGGGCTGGACTGTTCCCACAAGGAACAGGGTCAAGACTGATTTGCATATGGCTGGGTCCAAACTGGGGTGGTGTGGTGAGCAAAAGAATGATGGATTTAACCCAGATCCTTGTGACTGGGGGTGAATGTTTGCATTGTCCAGCATTCCGTCCACCAATTGTTTCTTTTGCATTTGTCGCCCTAAGTGGGAAAGGGTATGCCCAGACGTGGGTCCCGTGCTCACTACACCACTGGATTCAAGCTAGCCTGGCTGATGAAGGGTGATGCCCTGAAACCGGTCCCAGGATGCTTGTTTCCGGTCCAGGGAGGACCTAGCTTGGCAGTTCGGGCTGGACTGTTCCCACAAGGAACAGGGTCAAGACTGATTTGCATATGGCTGGGTCCAAACTGGGGTGGTGTGGTGAGCAAAAGAATGATGGATTTAACCCAGATCCTTGTGACTGGGGGTGAATGTTTGCATTGTCCAGCATTCCGTCCACCAATTGTTTCTTTTGCATTTGTCGCCCTAAGTGGGAAAGGGTATGCCCAGACGTGGGTCCCGTGCTCACTACACCACTGGATTCAAGCTAGCCTGGCTGATGAAGGGTGATGCCCTGAAACCGGTCCCAGGATGCTTGTTTCCGGTCCAGGGAGGACCTAGCTTGGCAGTTCGGGCTGGACTGTTCCCACAAGGAACAGGGTCAAGACTGATTTGCATATGGCTGGGTCCAAACTGGGGTGGTGTGGTGAGCAAAAGAATGATGGATTTAACCCAGATCCTTGTGACTGGGGGTGAATGTTTGCATTGTCCAGCATTCCGTCCACCAATTGTTTCTTTTGCATTTGTCGCCCTAAGTGGGAAAGGGTATGCCCAGACGTGGGTCCCGTGCTCACTACACCACTGGATTCAAGCTAGCCTGGCTGATGAAGGGTGATGCCCTGAAACCGGTCCCAGGATGCTTGTTTCCGGTCCAGGGAGGACCTAGCTTGGCAGTTCGGGCTGGACTGTTCCCACAAGGAACAGGGTCAAGACTGATTTGCATATGGCTGGGTCCAAACTGGGGTGGTGTGGTGAGCAAAAGAATGATGGATTTAACCCAGATCCTTGTGACTGGGGGTGAATGTTTGCATTGTCCAGCATTCCGTCCACCAATTGTTTCTTTTGCATTTGTCGCCCTAAGTGGGAAAGGGTATGCCCAGACGTGGGTCCCGTGCTCACTACACCACTGGATTCAAGCTAGCCTGGCTGATGAAGGGTGATGCCCTGAAACCGGTCCCAGGATGCTTGTTTCCGGTCCAGGGAGGACCTAGCTTGGCAGTTCGGGCTGGACTGTTCCCACAAGGAACAGGGTCAAGACTGATTTGCATATGGCTGGGTCCAAACTGGGGTGGTGTGGTGAGCAAAAGAATGATGGATTTAACCCAGATCCTTGTGACTGGGGGTGAATGTTTGCATTGTCCAGCATTCCGTCCACCAATTGTTTCTTTTGCATTTGTCGCCCTAAGTGGGAAAGGGTATGCCCAGACGTGGGTCCCGTGCTCACTACACCACTGGATTCAAGCTAGCCTGGCTGATGAAGGGTGATGCCCTGAAACCGGTCCCAGGATGCTTGTTTCCGGTCCAGGGAGGACCTAGCTTGGCAGTTCGGGCTGGACTGTTCCCACAAGGAACAGGGTCAAGACTGATTTGCATATGGCTGGGTCCAAACTGGGGTGGTGTGGTGAGCAAAAGAATGATGGATTTAACCCAGATCCTTGTGACTGGGGGTGAATGTTTGCATTGTCCAGCATTCCGTCCACCAATTGTTTCTTTTGCATTTGTCGCCCTAAGTGGGAAAGGGTATGCCCAGACGTGGGTCCCGTGCTCACTACACCACTGGATTCAAGCTAGCCTGGCTGATGAAGGGTGATGCCCTGAAACCGGTCCCAGGATGCTTGTTTCCGGTCCAGGGAGGACCTAGCTTGGCAGTTCGGGCTGGACTGTTCCCACAAGGAACAGGGTCAAGACTGATTTGCATATGGCTGGGTCCAAACTGGGGTGGTGTGGTGAGCAAAAGAATGATGGATTTAACCCAGATCCTTGTGACTGGGGGTGAATGTTTGCATTGTCCAGCATTCCGTCCACCAATTGTTTCTTTTGCATTTGTCGCCCTAAGTGGGAAAGGGTATGCCCAGACGTGGGTCCCGTGCTCACTACACCACTGGATTCAAGCTAGCCTGGCTGATGAAGGGTGATGCCCTGAAACCGGTCCCAGGATGCTTGTTTCCGGTCCAGGGAGGACCTAGCTTGGCAGTTCGGGCTGGACTGTTCCCACAAGGAACAGGGTCAAGACTGATTTGCATATGGCTGGGTCCAAACTGGGGTGGTGTGGTGAGCAAAAGAATGATGGATTTAACCCAGATCCTTGTGACTGGGGGTGAATGTTTGCATTGTCCAGCATTCCGTCCACCAATTGTTTCTTTTGCATTTGTCGCCCTAAGTGGGAAAGGGTATGCCCAGACGTGGGTCCCGTGCTCACTACACCACTGGATTCAAGCTAGCCTGGCTGATGAAGGGTGATGCCCTGAAACCGGTCCCAGGATGCTTGTTTCCGGTCCAGGGAGGACCTAGCTTGGCAGTTCGGGC
This sequence comes from Calotriton arnoldi, assembly GCA_963921515.1. Taxonomy (NCBI): domain Eukaryota; kingdom Metazoa; phylum Chordata; class Amphibia; order Caudata; family Salamandridae; genus Calotriton; species Calotriton arnoldi. Next base: position 48,039 of record CAWUFW010019338.1, read on the forward strand.
TGGACTGTTCCCACAAGGAACAGGGTCAAGACTGATTTGCATATGGCTGGGTCCAAACTGGGGTGGTGTGGTGAGCAAAAGAATGATGGATTTAACCCAGATCCTTGTGACTGGGGGTGAATGTTTGCATTGTCCAGCATTCCGTCCACCAATTGTTTCTTTTGCATTTGTCGCCCTAAGTGGGAAAGGGTATGCCCAGACGTGGGTCCCGTGCTCACTACACCACTGGATTCAAGCTAGCCTGGCTGATGAAGGGTGATGCCCTGAAACCGGTCCCAGGATGCTTGTTTCCGGTCCAGGGAGGACCTAGCTTGGCAGTTCGGGCTGGACTGTTCCCACAAGGAACAGGGTCAAGACTGATTTGCATATGGCTGGGTCCAAACTGGGGTGGTGTGGTGAGCAAAAGAATGATGGATTTAACCCAGATCCTTGTGACTGGGGGTGAATGTTTGCATTGTCCAGCATTCCGTCCACCAATTGTTTCTTTTGCATTTGTCGCCCTAAGTGGGAAAGGGTATGCCCAGACGTGGGTCCCGTGCTCACTACACCACTGGATTCAAGCTAGCCTGGCTGATGAAGGGTGATGCCCTGAAACCGGTCCCAGGATGCTTGTTTCCGGTCCAGGGAGGACCTAGCTTGGCAGTTCGGGCTGGACTGTTCCCACAAGGAACAGGGTCAAGACTGATTTGCATATGGCTGGGTCCAAACTGGGGTGGTGTGGTGAGCAAAAGAATGATGGATTTAACCCAGATCCTTGTGACTGGGGGTGAATGTTTGCATTGTCCAGCATTCCGTCCACCAATTGTTTCTTTTGCATTTGTCGCCCTAAGTGGGAAAGGGTATGCCCAGACGTGGGTCCCGTGCTCACTACACCACTGGATTCAAGCTAGCCTGGCTGATGAAGGGTGATGCCCTGAAACCGGTCCCAGGATGCTTGTTTCCGGTCCAGGGAGGACCTAGCTTGGCAGTTCGGGCTGGACTGTTCCCACAAGGAACAGGGTCAAGACTGATTTGCATATGGCTGGGTCCAAACTGGGGTGGTGTGGTGAGCAAAAGAATGATGGATTTAACCCAGATCCTTGTGACTGGGGGTGAATGTTTGCATTGTCCAGCATTCCGTCCACCAATTGTTTCTTTTGCATTTGTCGCCCTAAGTGGGAAAGGGTATGCCCAGACGTGGGTCCCGTGCTCACTACACCACTGGATTCAAGCTAGCCTGGCTGATGAAGGGTGATGCCCTGAAACCGGTCCCAGGATGCTTGTTTCCGGTCCAGGGAGGACCTAGCTTGGCAGTTCGGGCTGGACTGTTCCCACAAGGAACAGGGTCAAGACTGATTTGCATATGGCTGGGTCCAAACTGGGGTGGTGTGGTGAGCAAAAGAATGATGGATTTAACCCAGATCCTTGTGACTGGGGGTGAATGTTTGCATTGTCCAGCATTCCGTCCACCAATTGTTTCTTTTGCATTTGTCGCCCTAAGTGGGAAAGGGTATGCCCAGACGTGGGTCCCGTGCTCACTACACCACTGGATTCAAGCTAGCCTGGCTGATGAAGGGTGATGCCCTGAAACCGGTCCCAGGATGCTTGTTTCCGGTCCAGGGAGGACCTAGCTTGGCAGTTCGGGCTGGACTGTTCCCACAAGGAACAGGGTCAAGACTGATTTGCATATGGCTGGGTCCAAACTGGGGTGGTGTGGTGAGCAAAAGAATGATGGATTTAACCCAGATCCTTGTGACTGGGGGTGAATGTTTGCATTGTCCAGCATTCCGTCCACCAATTGTTTCTTTTGCATTTGTCGCCCTAAGTGGGAAAGGGTATGCCCAGACGTGGGTCCCGTGCTCACTACACCACTGGATTCAAGCTAGCCTGGCTGATGAAGGGTGATGCCCTGAAACCGGTCCCAGGATGCTTGTTTCCGGTCCAGGGAGGACCTAGCTTGGCAGTTCGGGCTGGACTGTTCCCACAAGGAACAGGGTCAAGACTGATTTGCATATGGCTGGGTCCAAACTGGGGTGGTGTGGTGAGCAAAAGAATGATGGATTTAACCCAGATCCTTGTGACTGGGGGTGAATGTTTGCATTGTCCAGCATTCCGTCCACCAATTGTTTCTTTTGCATTTGTCGCCCTAAGTGGGAAAGGGTATGCCCAGACGTGGGTCCCGTGCTCACTACACCACTGGATTCAAGCTAGCCTGGCTGATGAAGGGTGATGCCCTGAAACCGGTCCCAGGATGCTTGTTTCCGGTCCAGGGAGGACCTAGCTTGGCAGTTCGGGCTGGACTGTTCCCACAAGGAACAGGGTCAAGACTGATTTGCATATGGCTGGGTCCAAACTGGGGTGGTGTGGTGAGCAAAAGAATGATGGATTTAACCCAGATCCTTGTGACTGGGGGTGAATGTTTGCATTGTCCAGCATTCCGTCCACCAATTGTTTCTTTTGCATTTGTCGCCCTAAGTGGGAAAGGGTATGCCCAGACGTGGGTCCCGTGCTCACTACACCACTGGATTCAAGCTAGCCTGGCTGATGAAGGGTGATGCCCTGAAACCGGTCCCAGGATGCTTGTTTCCGGTCCAGGGAGGACCTAGCTTGGCAGTTCGGGCTGGACTGTTCCCACAAGGAACAGGGTCAAGACTGATTTGCATATGGCTGGGTCCAAACTGGGGTGGTGTGGTGAGCAAAAGAATGATGGATTTAACCCAGATCCTTGTGACTGGGGGTGAATGTTTGCATTGTCCAGCATTCCGTCCACCAATTGTTTCTTTTGCATTTGTCGCCCTAAGTGGGAAAGGGTATGCCCAGACGTGGGTCCCGTGCTCACTACACCACTGGATTCAAGCTAGCCTGGCTGATGAAGGGTGATGCCCTGAAACCGGTCCCAGGATGCTTGTTTCCGGTCCAGGGAGGACCTAGCTTGGCAGTTCGGGCTGGACTGTTCCCACAAGGAACAGGGTCAAGACTGATTTGCATATGGCTGGGTCCAAACTGGGGTGGTGTGGTGAGCAAAAGAATGATGGATTTAACCCAGATCCTTGTGACTGGGGGTGAATGTTTGCATTGTCCAGCATTCCGTCCACCAATTGTTTCTTTTGCATTTGTCGCCCTAAGTGGGAAAGGGTATGCCCAGACGTGGGTCCCGTGCTCACTACACCACTGGATTCAAGCTAGCCTGGCTGATGAAGGGTGATGCCCTGAAACCGGTCCCAGGATGCTTGTTTCCGGTCCAGGGAGGACCTAGCTTGGCAGTTTGGGCTGGACTGTTCCCACAAGGAACAGGGTCAAGACTGATTTGCATATGGCTGGGTCCAAACTGGGGTGGTGTGGTGAGCAAAAGAATGATGGATTTAACCCAGATCCTTGTGACTGGGGGTGAATGTTTGCATTGTCCAGCATTCCGTCCACCAATTGTTTCTTTTGCATTTGTCGCCCTAAGTGGGAAAGGGTATGCCCAGACGTGGGTCCCGTGCTCACTACACCACTGGATTCAAGCTAGCCTGGCTGATGAAGGGTGATGCCCTGAAACCGGTCCCAGGATGCTTGTTTCCGGTCCAGGGAGGACCTAGCTTGGCAGTTCGGGCTGGACTGTTCCCACAAGGAACAGGGTCAAGACTGATTTGCATATGGCTGGGTCCAAACTGGGGTGGTGTGGTGAGCAAAAGAATGATGGATTTAACCCAGATCCTTGTGACTGGGGGTGAATGTTTGCATTGTCCAGCATTCCGTCCACCAATTGTTTCTTTTGCATTTGTCGCCCTAAGTGGGAAAGGGTATGCCCAGACGTGGGTCCCGTGCTCACTACACCACTGGATTCAAGCTAGCCTGGCTGATGAAGGGTGATGCCCTGAAACCGGTCCCAGGATGCTTGTTTCCGGTCCAGGGAGGACCTAGCTTGGCAGTTCGGGCTGGACTGTTCCCACAAGGAACAGGGTCAAGACTGATTTGCATATGGCTGGGTCCAAACTGGGGTGGTGTGGTGAGCAAAAGAATGATGGATTTAACCCAGATCCTTGTGACTGGGGGTGAATGTTTGCATTGTCCAGCATTCCGTCCACCAATTGTTTCTTTTGCATTTGTCGCCCTAAGTGGGAAAGGGTATGCCCAGACGTGGGTCCCGTGCTCACTACACCACTGGATTCAAGCTAGCCTGGCTGATGAAGGGTGATGCCCTGAAACCGGTCCCAGGATGCTTGTTTCCGGTCCAGGGAGGACCTAGCTTGGCAGTTCGGGCTGGACTGTTCCCACAAGGAACAGGGTCAAGACTGATTTGCATATGGCTGGGTCCAAACTGGGGTGGTGTGGTGAGCAAAAGAATGATGGATTTAACCCAGATCCTTGTGACTGGGGGTGAATGTTTGCATTGTCCAGCATTCCGTCCACCAATTGTTTCTTTTGCATTTGTCGCCCTAAGTGGGAAAGGGTATGCCCAGACGTGGGTCCCGTGCTCACTACACCACTGGATTCAAGCTAGCCTGGCTGATGAAGGGTGATGCCCTGAAACCGGTCCCAGGATGCTTGTTTCCGGTCCAGGGAGGACCTAGCTTGGCAGTTTGGGCTGGACTGTTCCCACAAGGAACAGGGTCAAGACTGATTTGCATATGGCTGGGTCCAAACTGGGGTGGTGTGGTGAGCAAAAGAATGATGGATTTAACCCAGATCCTTGTGACTGGGGGTGAATGTTTGCATTGTCCAGCATTCCGTCCACCAATTGTTTCTTTTGCATTTGTCGCCCTAAGTGGGAAAGGGTATGCCCAGACGTGGGTCCCGTGCTCACTACACCACTGGATTCAAGCTAGCCTGGCTGATGAAGGGTGATGCCCTGAAACCGGTCCCAGGATGCTTGTTTCCGGTCCAGGGAGGACCTAGCTTGGCAGTTCGGGCTGGACTGTTCCCACAAGGAACAGGGTCAAGACTGATTTGCATATGGCTGGGTCCAAACTGGGGTGGTGTGGTGAGCAAAAGAATGATGGATTTAACCCAGATCCTTGTGACTGGGGGTGAATGTTTGCATTGTCCAGCATTCCGTCCACCAATTGTTTCTTTTGCATTTGTCGCCCTAAGTGGGAAAGGGTATGCCCAGACGTGGGTCCCGTGCTCACTACACCACTGGATTCAAGCTAGCCTGGCTGATGAAGGGTGATGCCCTGAAACCGGTCCCAGGATGCTTGTTTCCGGTCCAGGGAGGACCTAGCTTGGCAGTTCGGGCTGGACTGTTCCCACAAGGAACAGGGTCAAGACTGATTTGCATATGGCTGGGTCCAAACTGGGGTGGTGTGGTGAGCAAAAGAATGATGGATTTAACCCAGATCCTTGTGACTGGGGGTGAATGTTTGCATTGTCCAGCATTCCGTCCACCAATTGTTTCTTTTGCATTTGTCGCCCTAAGTGGGAAAGGGTATGCCCAGACGTGGGTCCCGTGCTCACTACACCACTGGATTCAAGCTAGCCTGGCTGATGAAGGGTGATGCCCTGAAACCGGTCCCAGGATGCTTGTTTCCGGTCCAGGGAGGACCTAGCTTGGCAGTTCGGGCTGGACTGTTCCCACAAGGAACAGGGTCAAGACTGATTTGCATATGGCTGGGTCCAAACTGGGGTGGTGTGGTGAGCAAAAGAATGATGGATTTAACCCAGATCCTTGTGACTGGGGGTGAATGTTTGCATTGTCCAGCATTCCGTCCACCAATTGTTTCTTTTGCATTTGTCGCCCTAAGTGGGAAAGGGTATGCCCAGACGTGGGTCCCGTGCTCACTACACCACTGGATTCAAGCTAGCCTGGCTGATGAAGGGTGATGCCCTGAAACCGGTCCCAGGATGCTTGTTTCCGGTCCAGGGAGGACCTAGCTTGGCAGTTCGGGCTGGACTGTTCCCACAAGGAACAGGGTCAAGACTGATTTGCATATGGCTGGGTCCAAACTGGGGTGGTGTGGTGAGCAAAAGAATGATGGATTTAACCCAGATCCTTGTGACTGGGGGTGAATGTTTGCATTGTCCAGCATTCCGTCCACCAATTGTTTCTTTTGCATTTGTCGCCCTAAGTGGGAAAGGGTATGCCCAGACGTGGGTCCCGTGCTCACTACACCACTGGATTCAAGCTAGCCTGGCTGATGAAGGGTGATGCCCTGAAACCGGTCCCAGGATGCTTGTTTCCGGTCCAGGGAGGACCTAGCTTGGCAGTTCGGGCTGGACTGTTCCCACAAGGAACAGGGTCAAGACTGATTTGCATATGGCTGGGTCCAAACTGGGGTGGTGTGGTGAGCAAAAGAATGATGGATTTAACCCAGATCCTTGTGACTGGGGGTGAATGTTTGCATTGTCCAGCATTCCGTCCACCAATTGTTTCTTTTGCATTTGTCGCCCTAAGTGGGAAAGGGTATGCCCAGACGTGGGTCCCGTGCTCACTACACCACTGGATTCAAGCTAGCCTGGCTGATGAAGGGTGATGCCCTGAAACCGGTCCCAGGATGCTTGTTTCCGGTCCAGGGAGGACCTAGCTTGGCAGTTCGGGCTGGACTGTTCCCACAAGGAACAGGGTCAAGACTGATTTGCATATGGCTGGGTCCAAACTGGGGTGGTGTGGTGAGCAAAAGAATGATGGATTTAACCCAGATCCTTGTGACTGGGGGTGAATGTTTGCATTGTCCAGCATTCCGTCCACCAATTGTTTCTTTTGCATTTGTCGCCCTAAGTGGGAAAGGGTATGCCCAGACGTGGGTCCCGTGCTCACTACACCACTGGATTCAAGCTAGCCTGGCTGATGAAGGGTGATGCCCTGAAACCGGTCCCAGGATGCTTGTTTCCGGTCCAGGGAGGACCTAGCTTGGCAGTTCGGGCTGGACTGTTCCCACAAGGAACAGGGTCAAGACTGATTTGCATATGGCTGGGTCCAAACTGGGGTGGTGTGGTGAGCAAAAGAATGATGGATTTAACCCAGATCCTTGTGACTGGGGGTGAATGTTTGCATTGTCCAGCATTCCGTCCACCAATTGTTTCTTTTGCATTTGTCGCCCTAAGTGGGAAAGGGTATGCCCAGACGTGGGTCCCGTGCTCACTACACCACTGGATTCAAGCTAGCCTGGCTGATGAAGGGTGATGCCCTGAAACCGGTCCCAGGATGCTTGTTTCCGGTCCAGGGAGGACCTAGCTTGGCAGTTCGGGCTGGACTGTTCCCACAAGGAACAGGGTCAAGACTGATTTGCATATGGCTGGGTCCAAACTGGGGTGGTGTGGTGAGCAAAAGAATGATGGATTTAACCCAGATCCTTGTGACTGGGGGTGAATGTTTGCATTGTCCAGCATTCCGTCCACCAATTGTTTCTTTTGCATTTGTCGCCCTAAGTGGGAAAGGGTATGCCCAGACGTGGGTCCCGTGCTCACTACACCACTGGATTCAAGCTAGCCTGGCTGATGAAGGGTGATGCCCTGAAACCGGTCCCAGGATGCTTGTTTCCGGTCCAGGGAGGACCCAGCTTGGCAGTTCGGGCTGGACTGTTCCCACAAGGAACAGGGTCAAGACTGATTTGCATATGGCTGGGTCCAAACTGGGGTGGTGTGGTGAGCAAAAGAATGATGGATTTAACCCAGATCCTTGTGACTGGGGGTGAATGTTTGCATTGTCCAGCATTCCGTCCACCAATTGTTTCTTTTGCATTTGTCGCCCTAAGTGGGAAAGGGTATGCCCAGACGTGGGTCCCGTGCTCACTACACCACTGGATTCAAGCTAGCCTGGCTGATGAAGGGTGATGCCCTGAAACCGGTCCCAGGATGCTTGTTTCCGGTCCAGGGAGGACCTAGCTTGGCAGTTCGGGCTGGACTGTTCCCACAAGGAACAGGGTCAAGACTGATTTGCATATGGCTGGGTCCAAACTGGGGTGGTGTGGTGAGCAAAAGAATGATGGATTTAACCCAGATCCTTGTGACTGGGGGTGAATGTTTGCATTGTCCAGCATTCCGTCCACCAATTGTTTCTTTTGCATTTGTCGCCCTAAGTGGGAAAGGGTATGCCCAGACGTGGGTCCCGTGCTCACTACACCACTGGATTCAAGCTAGCCTGGCTGATGAAGGGTGATGCCCTGAAACCGGTCCCAGGATGCTTGTTTCCGGTCCAGGGAGGACCTAGCTTGGCAGTTCGGGCTGGACTGTTCCCACAAGGAACAGGGTCAAGACTGATTTGCATATGGCTGGGTCCAAACTGGGGTGGTGTGGTGAGCAAAAGAATGATGGATTTAACCCAGATCCTTGTGACTGGGGGTGAATGTTTGCATTGTCCAGCATTCCGTCCACCAATTGTTTCTTTTGCATTTGTCGCCCTAAGTGGGAATGGGTATGCCCAGACGTGGGTCCCGTGCTCACTACACCACTGGATTCAAGCTAGCCTGGCTGATGAAGGGTGATGCCCTGAAACCGGTCCCAGGATGCTTGTTTCCGGTCCAGGGAGGACCTAGCTTGGCAGTTCGGGCTGGACTGTTCCCACAAGGAACAGGGTCAAGACTGATTTGCATATGGCTGGCTCCAAACTGGGGTGGTGTGGTGAGCAAAAGAATGATGGATTTAACCCAGATCCTTGTGACTGGGGGTGAATGTTTGCATTGTCCAGCATTCCGTCCACCAATTGTTTCTTTTGCATTTGTCGCCCTAAGTGGGAAAGGGTATGCCCAGACGTGGGTCCCGTGCTCACTACACCACTGGATTCAAGCTAGCCTGGCTGATGAAGGGTGATGCCCTGAAACCGGTCCCAGGATGCTTGTTTCCGGTCCAGGGAGGACCTAGCTTGGCAGTTTGGGCTGGACTGTTCCCACAAGGAACAGGGTCAAGACTGATTTGCATATGGCTGGGTCCAAACTGGGGTGGTGTGGTGAGCAAAAGAATGATGGATTTAACCCAGATCCTTGTGACTGGGGGTGAATGTTTGCATTGTCCAGCATTCCGTCCACCAATTGTTTCTTTTGCATTTGTCGCCCTAAGTGGGAAAGGGTATGCCCAGACGTGGGTCCCGTGCTCACTACACCACTGGATTCAAGCTAGCCTGGCTGATGAAGGGTGATGCCCTGAAACCGGTCCCAGGATGCTTGTTTCCGGTCCAGGGAGGACCTAGCTTGGCAGTTCGGGCTGGACTGTTCCCACAAGGAACAGGGTCAAGACTGATTTGCATATGGCTGGGTCCAAACTGGGGTGGTGTGGTGAGCAAAAGAATGATGGATTTAACCCAGATCCTTGTGACTGGGGGTGAATGTTTGCATTGTCCAGCATTCCGTCCACCAATTGTTTCTTTTGCATTTGTCGCCCTAAGTGGGAAAGGGTATGCCCAGACGTGGGTCCCGTGCTCACTACACCACTGGATTCAAGCTAGCCTGGCTGATGAAGGGTGATGCCCTGAAACCGGTCCCAGGATGCTTGTTTCCGGTCCAGGGAGGACCTAGCTTGGCAGTTCGGGCTGGACTGTTCCCACAAGGAACAGGGTCAAGACTGATTTGCATATGGCTGGGTCCAAACTGGGGTGGTGTGGTGAGCAAAAGAATGATGGATTTAACCCAGATCCTTGTGACTGGGGGTGAATGTTTGCATTGTCCAGCATTCCGTCCACCAATTGTTTCTTTTGCATTTGTCGCCCTAAGTGGGAATGGGTATGCCCAGACGTGGGTCCCGTGCTCACTACACCACTGGATTCAAGCTAGCCTGGCTGATGAAGGGTGATGCCCTGAAACCGGTCCCAGGATGCTTGTTTCCGGTCCAGGGAGGACCTAGCTTGGCAGTTCGGGCTGGACTGTTCCCACAAGGAACAGGGTCAAGACTGATTTGCATATGGCTGGCTCAAAACTGGGGTGGTGTGGTGAGCAAAAGAATGATGGATTTAACCCAGATCCTTGTGACTGGGGGTGAATGTTTGCATTGTCCAGCATTCCGTCCACCAATTGTTTCTTTTGCATTTGTCGCCCTAAGTGGGAAAGGGTATACCCAGACGTGGGTCCCGTGCTCACTACACCACTGGATTCAAGCTAGCCTGGCTGATGAAGGGTGATGCCCTGAAACCGGTCCCAGGATGCTTGTTTCCGGTCCAGGGAGGACCTAGCTTGGCAGTTTGGGCTGGACTGTTCCCACAAGGAACAGGGTCAATACTGATTTGCATATGGCTGGGTCCAAACTGGGGTGGTGTGGTGAGCAAAAGAATGATGGATTTAACCCAGATCCTTGTGACTGGGGGTGAATGTTTGCATTGTCCAGCATTCCGTCCACCAATTGTTTCTTTTGCATTTGTCGCCCTAAGTGGGAAAGGGTATGCCCAGACGTGGGTCCCGTGCTCACTACACCACTGGATTCAAGCTAGCCTGGCTGATGAAGGGTGATGCCCTGAAACCAGTCCCAGGATGCTTGTTTCCGGTCCAGGGAGGACCTAGCTTGGCAGTTCGGGCTGGACTGTTCCCACAAGGAACAGGGTCAAGACTGATTTGCATATGGCTGGGTCCAAACTGGGGTGGTGTGGTGAGCAAAAGAATGATGGATTTAACCCAGATCCTTGTGACTGGGGGTGAATGTTTGCATTGTCCAGCATTCCGTCCACCAATTGTTTCTTTTGCATTTGTCGCCCTAAGTGGGAAAGGGTATGCCCAGACGTGGGTCCCGTGCTCACTACACCACTGGATTCAAGCTAGCCTGGCTGATGAAGGGTGATGCCCTGAAACCGGTCCCAGGATGCTTGTTTCCGGTCCAGGGAGGACCTAGCTTGGCAGTTCGGGCTGGACTGTTCCCACAAGGAACAGGGTCAAGACTGATTTGCATATGGCTGGGTCCAAACTGGGGTGGTGTGGTGAGCAAAAGAATGATGGATTTAACCCAGATCCTTGTGACTGGGGGTGAATGTTTGCATTGTCCAGCATTCCGTCCACCAATTGTTTCTTTTGCATTTGTCGCCCTAAGTGGGAAAGGGTATGCCCAGACGTGGGTCCCGTGCTCACTACACCACTGGATTCAAGCTAGCCTGGCTGATGAAGGATGATGCCCTGAAACCGGTCCCAGGATGCTTGTTTCCGGTCCAGGGAGGACCTAGCTTGGCAGTTCGGGCTGGACTGTTCCCACAAGGAACAGGGTCAAGACTGATTTGCATATGGCTGGGTCCAAACTGGAGTGGTGTGGTGAGGAAAAGAATGATGGATTTAACCCAGATCCTTGTGACTGGGGGTGAATGTTTGCATTGTCCAGCATTCCGTCCACCAATTGTTTCTTTTGCATTTGTCGCCCTAAGTGGGAATGGGTATGCCCAGACGTGGGTCCCGTGCTCACTACACCACTGGATTCAAGCTAGCCTGGCTGATGAAGGGTGATGCCCTGAAACCGGTCCCAGGATGCTTGTTTCCGGTCCAAGGAGGACCTAGCTTGGCAGTTCGGGCTGGACTGTTCCCACAAGGAACAGGGTCAAGGCTGATTTGCATATGGCTGGGTCCAAACTGGGGTGGTGTGGTGAGCAAAAGAATGATGGATTTAACCCAGATCCTTGTGACTGGGGGTGAATGTTTGCATTGTCCAGCATTCCGTCCACCAATTGTTTCTTTTGCATTTGTCGCCCTAAGTGGGAAAGGGTATGCCCAGACGTGGGTCCCGTGCTCACTACACTACTGGATTCAAGCTAGCCTGGCTGATGAAGGGTGATGCCCTGAAACCGGTCCCAGGATGCTTGTTTCCGGTCCAGGGAGGACCTAGCTTGGCAGTTCGGGCTGGACTGTTCCCACAAGGAACAGGGTCAAGACTGATTTGCATATGGCTGGGTCCAAACTGGGGTGGTGTGGTGAGCAAAAGAATGATGGATTTAACCCAGATCCTTGTGACTGGGGGTGAATGTTTGCATTGTCCAGCATTCCGTCCACCAATTGTTTCTTTTGCATTTGTCGCCCTAAGTGGGAAAGGGTATGCCCAGACGTGGGTCCCGTGCTCACTACACCACTGGATTCAAGCTAGCCTGGCTGATGAAGGGTGATGCCCTGAAACCGGTCCCAGGATGCTTGTTTCCGGTCCAGGGAGGACCTAGCTTGGCAGTTCGGGCTGGACTGTTCCCACAAGGAACAGGGTCAAGACTGATTTGCATATGGCTGGGTCCAAACTGGGGTGGTGTGGTGAGCAAAAGAATGATGGATTTAACCCAGATCCTTGTGACTGGGGGTGAATGTTTGCATTGTCCAGCATTCCGTCCACCAATTGTTTCTTTTGCATTTGTTGCCCTAAGTGGGAAAGGGTATGCCCAGACGTGGGTCCCGTGCTCACTACTACACCACTGGATTCAAGCTAGCCTGGCTGATGAAGGGTGATGCCCTGAAACCGGTCCCAGGATGCTTGTTTCCGGTCCAGGGAGGACCTAGCTTGGCAGTTCGGGCTGGACTGTTCTCACAAGGAACAGGGTCAAGACTGATTTGCATGTGGCTGGGTCCAAACTGGGGTGGTGTGGTGAGCAAAAGAATGATGGATTTAACCCAGATCCTTGTGACTGGGGGTGAATGTTTGCATTGTCCAGCATTCCGTCCACCAATTGTTTCTTTTGCATTTGTCGCCCTAAGTGGGAAAGGGTATGCCCAGACGTGGGTCCCGTGCTCACTACACCACTGGATTCAAGCTAGCCTGGCTGATGAAGGGTGATGCCCTGAAACCGGTCCCAGGATGCTTGTTTCCGGTCCAGGGAGGACCTAGCTTGGCAGTTCGGGCTGGACTGTTCCCACAAGGAACAGGGTCAAGACTGATTTGCATATGGCTGGGTCCAAACTGGGGTGGTGTGGTGAGCAAAAGAATGATGGATTTAACCCAGATCCTTGTGACTGGGGGTGAATGTTTGCATTGTCCAGCATTCCGTCCACCAATTGTTTCTTTTGCGTCCTCCCCCCAGCCACCGTTTGGCCTCTGAGCTTGAGTAATGGCGTCTGTGCATACTCGGTCCTGGAAGTCTCCTGATAGTCGCGTGTGATACTGAACTAAATGCCTTTAATGGTTTATAATGGAGTCGAGGACTGGGTGTCATCACACTAAAAGCTTTTTTTACAACATACAAAATGAAAACACAGAAACGGCAAGCAGGCAAAGTGCTGGTATGCCCTCAGTTAACCGTGCTGGATGTAGTTGTTGAAAGAAGTCCTTTAAGTGATTCAAATATAAGTCAGCCGGCGGGGCATCTTGTGTTTGAAGCACTTCTCTGGAGAACTGATGAGTAATGCCCTGCACCTCTGGAGTAACAACGTATTCTATTATAAAATAAGACAGTCATAGATGTAATTTATTATACCAGTGAAAACTAAATCAGGCATGCGTCCTGCATTATTATAGAGACAATATTTAAGCCGTGAAAACATTTTTTTTCTCCAAAATAATAAAAAATGTACAGGCTACAATTTAATTCACTTCGCATGTTTGACAATACCGGTGCATGCCTATTACTTTTCATATTTTTCTCGGGTTTTATTTCATCTAAATAACTAAAAAAACTGCCTAATATCCCAATGTCCTTAGTCAATAACTCAGGTGAAATTAGAAAGATGTGTCCTGTAAAGTAACCAATATTATTGATGTAAACTTTGTATGTAGAGGGATCCCATGCCCTATACTGGGAAAAGGTAAAGAATACAGAAAGAGGCAAGGCTCACCTTCCTCATGGCAGCAGTGATTACCTGTAGTCCTGAAGACATGTGGGGGTGGGAGGTCAAGGAAGCAAGCAGCTAGCAACAAACTGGCGAGCCTTACAGTTTGTTTCTGCTCTTTGACAGTAAAACAAAGGGAAAATAAAATGATAATAACTCACGTTATTATCATTTTATTTTCTCCTACTTACGCAGCTTTGCGTGAGGAGGTGGGGCAGGGGAGGAGTGGTAGGCAGCACCCTCGTCTCGGGCTGCCCAAAACAGTCTTGCGCACTTCGCATGTTCTCCATGCAGGCTGCATTGCAGTCTACGTGGAGAACATGCCCAGGCCTCCAGTCAGCGTCTGAGCGCTGAAACACGGCACTCAGACCAATCACAACGCTGCTAAGGCAGCGTTGGGATTGGCTGACTGGGAGCCTGGGTGGGCTTCCTGTGGCCGAGCAAGGGAGGACTACGGAGGAAAGGAGGCAGCGAAAAGGTACGTTTTAAATTTTTTTAATACCCGCTCCCCCTTCCCGCGTCCTACCACCCCCCTACCTCTGATCTGAGCCTTAGCTTCCATAGCTCACCAGTAAGCCATGGACACTCGCCAAGGCAAGGACCAATGAGCTATAATTCCCAAAATTCCTGCAGGCCCATGACAAAAGAGAATAAAAAATAACAAACGTGGGCCCTCTGATTAGGGCACAACAGTGAGTCTGTCTCAGACAGACACAAAGACAGGAGTTCTGTTTCAGAGGCGTTCCGGCCTACACTGCCTGAATTGGGGGCGGAGCCTCCCACTGTAAGGACACAGGACAGTGTTTTTGACTTAGGTGAGATGTGGGGTGCCAGTGCACACACCTCATGTCAGCAAGGAGTGGTAGGAGGAAGGGGATGAGAACGTGATCCTTCCCAGCACTCCCTTGTCTCCGCTACAGATGAGTCTGGGTCTTTGTCAGACACGCCTCTTTCTTGTTCCCTCATCTTGTCTTCTTGGTCATCAGCATCACATTGAAGACTCGAAGCTTGTCCTTTTATATTTGCAAATTACCTATGTTGGACTTGGCCCTTTTTGCAGGGTCATCCCTGAACTTTTTGCCTTCCTCCTAGCCTTTTTTCTGACATGGTGTTGGTGGTTTTAGGACTCTGGGCACTTTAGCACTGCTGTCCAGTGTAAAGTGCGTGTGCTCTCTGTGATAAATATGGTAAGATTGGTCTACACCTGTTTGGCTTCTTTAATTTACCTGTCAGTCCCTTGTAAAGTGGTATCTCATATACCCGGGGCTGGTAAATTAAATGCTACTGGTGGGCTTGCAGTGCTGATTGCGCCACCCACCAAAGTAGCCTTTCAAATTCAAACCTGTCCCAGACCTCTGCCATCGCCGGGCCTGTGCGCGCAGTGTCACTGCCGCTGTGACGTGGCACCTAAAGTGTGTGCCATGTCTGTGACCCCCCTTTTACTGCATGTCAGTCACCCCTAAGGTAGGCCCTAGCTAGCCCTATGGGCAGGGTGCATTGTAGGTAAAAGGTAGGACATGTACCTTAAGTGTGTGATATGTCCTGGTAGTGACAAACAGCCATTTTGGTTTCTCACTGCTGTGAGGCTGCCCTCTCATAGGATTGCATTGGGGATTCCCTGATAAGTGTTTCAGTGGTAATTCCTGATGTGAGAGGAGCAGCGTGGTCAAGTTTGGTATGTTTGGAATTGTGATAATAAATGCTACGCAATGGTATGCACAGATTTATTATACCTATTTTAGAAGTGCCACTTTTAGAAGTTGGCATTTCTGTGTGCCATGTGTCTGCCTGCCTGATGTGGATTGCATGTCTGTCTTTGGAGTGACAGGGGCTGGTGAGGTGTGTGTGGCTCCAGTGAGGGCAGGGTGAGTCAGCACTAGGCTGAATGGGACACCTGCATTTGGAGTAGTGGGAGGAGTAGTCCCCTGACCCTGAATAGGTCTGTGCCTGCCTAGGTGAATGCTGGCTCCGCCCCCCCTGTGGTGTGTCTGATGACGAGCCCCCACCTGACAAAGGGGAAGAGGAGCCTTGTCAACAAAGTGCTCCAAAAGCCCCCAGGACCAGCTCAGGCTGGTTCCCCCAATCCCTGTGCCAAGGGCAGACAAAGGAGAAATGGTGTATAAGTACTGAGGCTGTGACCCCATGAAAATGTTGTGCTTTTGTGCTTATTTGGGGACTTGCTGCTGCTGGGCCCCAGGAGGAACTGCCACAAGGGACCTGTGTGCTGGCCTGCCTGGGCCCAGCTGTGTCCTCTGAACCTTGAGGACTCTAGCGCCTCGTGAGCGCTACATCTTGATTTCAGGAAGAGGAGCGAGTGGGCTCTGCAGCGCTGGGCTGCGAAGTTTCCTGGAGGGAATCCCGGCATGAGGGATTCCCCCGTGCTGCTGGCGGTGGAGCGGGAGCCCACCCCGCATTTCCGCATTTCTTGGGGAAGGGGCGGGAGCCCCCCGCATTGCTGCTTATTTGGCGGGAGCCCACCCTGCATCTGCAGAGACTCGAGAAGAAGCGGCCGCCGCATTGTCGAGCGGCGACCAGGAAGTCAGGCAAGAGCCGCCTGACTGTGGGCGGAGCCTGCCGCGAAGTCCGGAAGCATGCGTACTCCAGAGCGGGGCTCCCGTGAGCTGGAGAGAGCCCCGCGGTGCTGGCCAGGAAGAGACGAGACGGAGACGCCGCTCCAAGAGGGAAGAGCCGGGAGCCTACCCCTCCTTTGTGTGGCGTCTGCCAGTGAGCCCCCGGTGAGTGAGGGGGGCTGAATGCAAAGCAGTGCTGGCGTTCCTCGAGGCACATTGTCGGTGCCTAGGGTGAGCCTGCGGAAGGGGGACTGCCGGGGCACATTGTCGGTGCCTCCCCCCTGCAGGTAGGAGAGTCCGGTGAGTGGGGCTCACATCGAGCATTGTTGGTGCTCCAGCGGCACTAATAGTGCCAGTGCCATTTTACTTTGGGGGCATTTTTGTTGGTGATAAGGAAGGGGTGAGTTGCACCCCATGCCCCAGTGCATCTGCGCACTGTGTTTTCGCTGCCGAGGCAGCCAGGGGGCCATTAGAGATGCCTCATTTCACACCCTGACTTTGCGGGACATAGGGCATTTGAGCCCCAGTAAAAGGCCAGTTGGCCTAGGGTCAGTTCAGCGATTACGCTAAGGTGCTGCGTGCACTTTATGGGGGTACTGATAGGGCGCAAGGCCCTAAGGTGATGTATGCACCTAATTAGTGTTACTATGGTGCACTGCTGAGTTCCTGCACAATATGTGTATGCCTAATGTGATTTATGCACCATGATTATTACATAATGTGTTTATGCTGGTGAGGCCTATTGCGTAATGTGTTTATGCTAATGAGGTTTGGGCCGAAGGTGTTTTATGCCTAATGTGATAATGCTGAGGTCATTATTGTGCCAGTAGTTACTGGTTGTGTTTTATATTTACTACCTGCATTCTGATGGTTCTGACCGTGGCCCGATTGGCCTGGTCCTGTATATAATCCCCTGTAAATACTGCCTGGTGCCAGTTGGCACAGTGTACATTGTGTGATTATGATTCTAATGTGTTTTGAATAATACAAAGGCTATTTTTATATAACCTTGTGTGGAGTTTCTTTTGTGGTGTGCCTAGTGTGTTGCTGCTGTGTGTGTGTGTGTGTGTGTAGCGCAAACGCTTTACACATTGACTCTGGGATAAGCCTGACTGCTCGTGCCAAGCTACCAAGGGGGTGAGCCGGGGTTATCTTCAGTGTGTAACTCCCTTGCCCTGACTAGAGTGGTGGTTTCTGCCTGACTTAGGCGCTTGCCCTAGCCAACCAGAAATCCCATTTCTAACAACCTACAAAGGTTAAACAGCATTTATAACTTTCATCTGGATTGGACTGTAGTGGGGAACACTGAGCATAAGCTGTAGTCAATTGATGACTTACATCTCTGCCATGTGCAAAATGTTTGTATTCCATATTTTCATGATATGAGTGTTGCTTCGCGTTGTTCAGTGAGGAGCAATAGATGGATATCTTTTTTGTGTATGCACAATTGGCAATTTTACACGCAGTGTGTAGTGTGCAATCTGACTCTTTTTGCTGCAACCAGTTCATTTCCCATTTCTTACTGAAACATGAGCATTATATCAAGTTATACAAGTTCAAGGTAGATTCCTTTAAACCATATCGGTCAGAGGCAACGTCTTGTCTAGCGATAATAAAACTCAAACACACTTAGAAGTATTTATTTGCAAACAACTGTAATATTACAAAGTCTTAATTACTTTAAAATCCATGTGGCGGCAGCACAAGACCTAGTACAGCCTTCATTATGCCTATTGGAAGTTCCAGGATCTCCTTCTGGTGAATTAAATGGAACAAGTATTGAAGTAGAACCACGCATTTCAAGCAATGTTACATTAAGTTTACCCTTTAGAGACATTGCCTTTTCCGAATCATTGAACGCTCATTAAGTAAGAAGCTGCCAGGTTTATTCTCTTTCTTCGCTTTCTTTTCAAGCGCTCTCCCCTGCAGAGCAAGCATATGGATCTTAATGGTTTAATGGTTTATTTGACACGAGAAGATGGGAACTAAACAAAAATATTGGTCTTCCAGCACACTTCCAAAAATAAACTGCTATTAACTTGCTTTGTTTTTCTGTCTTCTTCAACATTGATCAACACTTGCTCCCCACCCCCTGCTACTTCTACAGACAGTATTCATGACTGCGGAAAGAAACTTATTTACTTTCAGTTTACAAGGCTTCCTAACTTTTGACAATACTTACTTTTATTTCCATAGCAAACTGCAGAGGAGACCCACACTACACATAATAATTCTCTGCAGCTCACGTAACGTAGCATGTTTTTGTGCACGTGAATTCAATGTACTATTAGCACAACAAGTGACAATCTGTGAGACTATAGCAACATCCAGTTGTTTCTACTCATAAACGTGACGTGCCACAGCTCCTAAATTGCATAAGGGCGTCCTGTCTGGCTATGCTCAGTTTTCAGGAAATTGCATACTGATGTACTGTTGTGTTGAGGGTGATTGCCAAGCAACTAAACACGTGAAAAGCAGACTGGACCGATTCACAGAGCAAATTGCACTCGTAAAATATTTTACAAGCACAAATGAAAAGATTTATGATTGCTAAGCTTTCATAGAAGATGGCCTAGCATTGGTAAATCCCCTGGTTTTTGCAACCCAACTTATTAGTACATTGCTAAAAGTGAGTGTATTACTTGTGACCACATTTTAAAAGGACTCTTACTACATCTGGCTCTAAATCTAAAAATGATGGTTATATTTATGCAGTATGTAAGACATAGTGGACAGGAGTCATTCATGCTATCACCAATGGGCAGTATGGCATCAAAAGATCTCATTTTAACTGTGCTACACAAGTATATGGGCTAAAGTACGCCCTGCCATACATTTTAAGCATATTGCAAGTCACTGAGGAGTTCCATAACCATATAGAGGAAGGAGGCGAGGGGGTACTTTATCCCATATAATACATGGTGACACCATCACCTTCCTCACAAACCACTTAAAATCTTGGTGCGTAGCTCTTTCATATGAAAGAACGAGCATGTTTGCAAACATGAAGAATACAAATAAAATCTCTAGTGCAAAATTGAACACATCAAAGACTTGTTAGATATATGTGGCAAACAGATATCAGAAACAGTTAAATGCAAGTCGGTTTAAAACAAAATACAAGCCGCAGTACCTCAGAATGTGTAGAAACATACAGAAAGATTCTAGCATTTCTCTACCTATCTAAGGAGCGCAACACATAAAACTTGTCATTGTAAGCTAGAAAAATAGCGTCAAAGAAAGAAAAGCCTTGTTCCATTTTCGTTGCTTTAAACAACTGCTTCAATTAGGCTCTCTGACTTTGCCACCCTTTAACCTCTGCTGTGGGCTATGGCAGCAGGCATTGTGACATCAGAACTCGATGGTAATAACATATAATAGTCAACTGCTGACGTCTTTTCTTTATAATCACTGACTGGGTGCATCACAAATACGCTGATTATAAATAAATTAGAGATTGGCATTTATAGAGGGATTACAGAATCCCTTGTATTATACTGTATTAAAAATACCAAAGGCCAAAATATAGACAATATATGTATAAATAGATAATTATAGATTTACTGTTCTTGGCTTCACATATCTATAACTTGATAATATATATCGTCAGAGTACATAGGTGTGGAGTTAAGAATAGTAAATCTATACTTACCAATGTACACTTACTGCCACAATATTTTCCGTTATAGGGGGTCCATAGCATCCGGTTAGTCAGTCTTTCTAACATGTATGCCCAAGCAATGATCAACAACATAAATAACCTGGTGCTTCACAAATTGTCACCTTCCCAACCCACTTAGATGGTAAAGTTCTTGACCTCATTTTCTTCAAGACCCTAAACATCTTATTTAGGATTTGGCTGGTGGCCCGCTGTCCAACCAGGGAGTCGAGCCAATGACCTCTTCCACCCCGATGAACTACCTCTCACTGTATTTGGAGACCTCAGCCTGCCTGGCAGAGATGTCTATGCCTTTGTAGCAGCCCCCACCAAAGCAGTCCCCACCATGGTGGCTCCTCTGAAGACATTCAAAGATTGATGTGTGGCCACTATGTTTCATGCGGATACTTAGCAATTTTTTTGTTTTACAAAACAAACTCCCATAGTAGGAATTTGTTTCTGGAAAACAAAATAATGGTCCTGACACCCTTGGAGTTTACTCCCAGGGTGTGGAATAGTTTCTCTTTTTTCTCCTTTGGACCGACAGGCTTTTCCTGGCAGTTCCAAAGAGAAACAAATGCATCAAATAGTCTGCTCTAAATGGGGCAGACTGTCGGATGCACTTACACTAATGACCCGAAGCCCATTTCCATATCAGTCTAGGTTTCTAGGGTTTCCAGTTACAGAGCCAGTGAGGGTACAGCAGGTGAAACATGACTGTCCACCAGACTTTACATATAGCGGGTAGACCGTCTGCTTACGGGTCAGGGTACGCCCATTTTGTAGTGGAGTATCCTATCAACCAAACTGTAAGCCACGGCCTCTATCTTGGCCAAATCATGCCCTCATTATTTTCTTCCTATCCAACGAAATTAGCAGGACTAGACAATCTCCTCCACCCCAAACCAACTTTTATGAGGCTCAAATACCTTAGGAACACCACAGTTTACTCTGTTATCCAATTTATAACATCTATTTGCAGATATTCTAGCACGATTAAAAGGAGGCATTTTCAGAAAGTTGGGACTTCAGGCATTACAACTGATTTTATTTATGCATATTTCAGGCTTTTTATAGTATAGGGACCTAGAACCCTCCTCTAGAACTGTTTAAGAAATCAGTCTCCCTTCTTTGCTGATGGTGGCCAAAGAGTAGACTTGTTCTTATGCAACTTCAGAACTATTCAGGGGTTGTTTTTTATATTGGTTAAATGTATCCATTCTGCTGCAACACAGGAAGCTTTTGCTTTGTTACTATCCCTTCTTGTACACAATAAATCAAATAAAAAAACAGTGTGCATTACGTATCTATTACTGTAAAGTTGGTATTGTTTAGCCTACTCTGGCCTCCCTTTAATGCACACAAAGTGTTATAAAATTCGAAATCACATTCACTGAGTATACATCTACCTTTATCACATTGGGATGTTCTTTGTTTAACAGGTAGAAGACTAAATATTGTAATTTCTCCCTGTTAATGCTGTTAAGATGGAGCCTAAAACACATAACCCTCTGTTTCAATGCTGGGACTTACCTTTTTTTCTCTACATCCCCATTGCGTTAGGTTTTATTTGTGTGTAATTAGTTCCTAAATTCCATCACTGGTGTCCAGGGAACATATTCATCTTATTGAGGACCTCATTACCTGGCCCCTGCTATTTCCCCAGATAACTTCTCTGTCTCCCCTCCCCGGACGTATCTTTATCAGGGGTATTGCCAACTCTGGAGCAAGAGGACATTTTTACAGAGGATAACAAGTGTCACCCTGTAGGTGCCCTTCGAAATGAGGAATTAAAGGGAGCATTGATATTTTAGGTTGCAATTCCCTGGTAATTCCTCTTTATACCTGGCATTTCACCAGGAGACTCTAGACGGCGTCTGCGGAAGAAACACCACAGATCCATGGAGTATTTGTGGACCTCCTAGCTCGATTCAACCAGTATCTGATGCTGGCAGCTCAACTGGGATTAATGGGTACCTTCTAATGAGGCCCTGATTCTCACAAGAAGATCTAAGGACGAACATTTGCTCATCCTCACCTGATATTATCTAACTTCTTTCTTCAGCTTCAACATTTCTAAGACGTATTCCACTTTACTGTCTCGTTATGTTGTTGCTCTGAAGCGTATAACAAAAATATAAGTGTATCGAGTTGACAATGGCACCTTTATAACCATCGTTTGCATTCACTCCCTTCCATCAGGTTTCCAAAAGATTTAAGAAACTGAATTTTAGAGCTAAAAGTAGGTTGATATTTATAGTGAATATGTGCTACTTTATCGTATACATAACTGATTATGCCTGGTCGCAATACTTGCTTTTTCCATACTCCTAAAACGTCTTCAACATTGTTCTCTCACAAACCTCTAAAGGCATTTGTCCCTATGTGCCTAATATTTTGCCCTTCCATCACAACCAGGAGAACTCTAGTTTCATAAGCTTCTTTTAGGCGGTTAATTTAAACACCACAATCATGTTAGAGATGTTATGGGCCAATATAAGAAGGTAGACATATGTGATTTGGAATTATCCAAAAATACTGAATCGCTATTTATGAATAAAAAATCCCAATGTACCAAAGTAAACCACTACCAGGGAACGGTTCAGTAGTATTCAGATTTGCAAAATAACGAACTATTATTTGTGAATCACAGAGAGCCACCAATATCGAATGGTGAATGGCATCATAGCCAGGACGTAACGCACCACATGCTCAGAACAGCCAAGGAGAGCACAGAGAAGAAGAGCTAAACAGCCATATAATTCAATTCCATCATGGCAACCCAAAACACACAAAGGGAGTAAAGTGCAAGAACAAGAAAGCAAAATTTTAGTGAAAAAGAACCTGAAATAATTTGGGATGAATAAGCTGCATACAATGATGGTTTATTTGGAGAAGCATGATTTACTGTATCAGAGGCAAGGAAAATGAAAATCTTTCTGAACATCAGGAGAGGATTAATGCTTTGGGTGTATCCATCGTACCATTGAAGAAACAAATTGCAGGTCCAATGACTTGTGCTCTTGAACTGCAATACATTAGATGGAGTGTGGCAGTACGTACAGCAGGATGGGGTCAGGAACTGGTCTGGAGACATTGCTTACTGCTTAGTATGTGCTGAGCACAAGGGAGTGATACTTTAAACTCGCTCACGCTAAGTTTCTTCCAGGAAAGGTAAGCCAGCCATCATAAAGTATCTACATTATCTGGACTTAGGCTACTTGAATGTTGAGAATATGCTTTGTGGCAGCATTCTGTCAATGAACTTCAATTGCCAGCAGGCCAGGAATTCTCGCATATCCTGGAGGAACAGCAGCCATCTTGGGTATCTGGGTATAACTCCCCTAGTGGCCCATAACATCTTTATTAGGCAATCCTTGTTCAACGTTGCTGTGGCCAGGACCTCACTACAGGGACTGAAGATATCCGTGTCAAGATACTGAAGTATTCAGAAAGACATGTTGTTGATGAAAAAGAACTTTGAACTATTTCTTGAACTTTTTTATGACTAGGGGTTGTTGCATGTTACTACGGCTCATTACTTTGTCCATAAAGTGTAACTGTGACCTTAAATATGTATCCCGTCTCCATCCTTTTCTTGTCTGCACTGCCAAAATCCTCAATATCTTCACCACTGCATACAAAGTAGACAAATTGGAAATTTCCGCTGCTTATGGGGTCCCCTTTTTAGGTTGAGCCCTGAGCCAGTGCGCAAGCGCTGCTCTGGGGTTGATCTGTGGTAGTTGACTACGTGAGGAAAGCCCTGCCGACTCCACCGCCCATCTTTTTCATTGGCTTGTGTCTTTGTCCTTTCTAAATGCTGCCTTCCAATTGGTTTATATGCTTGTTAGTCCCTCCTTATGATGGCCATGTCGTCATTTGTATCCTTCCATGGTTACTGTCCCCTTTACTTTGAGTTTTGCATGGTATGTGTTATTTAGATTGTGAGCACTATTTTCTTCCCATGCCCCCCGCCCGCCCGCACTCCCATTTGCAATGCAATAGGTCTCGCTTAAATGCGAGTCCTATTGCACTGTAAATGCTTGTTATACTACGCACCAGGTTATCAACTGCTTCCACTTGATGGTAATTTGCAGGTGCAAAATACTGTTTTTGTGGCCATTTGAAAAAAGCGAAGGCAATACCTCACATTTGCAATTCGTTGTTCGTGAATTACAATTAGGAAATATCTCAAAATTACTAACTCACTATATGGTTAGTTTGCTATGCAATATTTGAGAATGATAACATTTTATCTTAGTACCTCACCTCATGGGGTCGAATATGCACAGAGAACCTTTATGTTCTGTTGACAATCAACATATTCCTGCACATAAAGGTTCTTCAACTAAATTCAAATACTGTGAAGACATGCTTTGGTTGTCACACACCTGCCACAGTCATTGAGCTACATTTTAGACTTCCTAAAGCAAGCATGGTAAAAGCAGAGTCGTGTGTCATTTTGTGGAACATTTGAAAACAAAAAACTGTATTGTGTTTTGAACACACAAACTCACTGCACCTTAGAAGGGTTTTCTAACTCCTTGTCATCAAAGATATGGTTATTAAACGAATTGCAAATAGGGCAAGGAGCAGAAATATGCAATAAAGAGTTTAGAATGTATTAGAACATTCTTCATGATATGCAGTTATAGGACTGCGGTTGCAGAGAAACCTTAACCCAAGTCATTTGTGTTTTAATAATGTAAAGTATGCATTTATATGTCATACCTTTAATTATATAATAGTTCACATATGTAATCATACTAGGAAATCTCCCAGAAGTCCCTGGGACGAAAAAATCTATTTCGTTTGTACATGTTCGATCTTGTAGCTTTTTAGTCCTCCTAATGCCAACCTTGACGCCTACACCAACATTTGTGTATGATCTACTTACAGAGTTAGTGATTCATTTGCCTCATCCTTACTTTTCTTAAAACAAAATGCGAGGGCGCGTGGCCAAGATGGCAGACCAGCTGGATGCTTTCCGTCTCAGCTCCTGGCTTGGCCTCTTCTTTTAGCCCACCCATTAATTTCTTGCGGCTTGACTGTACGTTCTGTCGAAGCGGTGTCCTGAGGCTGTAAGCACTAAGAGCCAGCAGAAGGGGATGAGAGGAGCAAGGGCCACCGCAGGGCATGGCAGGGCCAGAAGCAGCGCTAAGAAGAGCCTGATAGCCTGTGGTTGCGTCAGAGGTCGGGGCCCACAATCTCCCACTGTTGGGCCAACCCATACTGGCTCCATGTGTTTGGGACATTTACCATTGGTGTCAGTTGGAATTAAGAGGAAGTATGAGATCTATTCAAAATCGAGATAAAATAGCGGAGGACTTGTTGAAAATTTGAGTGCAGGAGTAACTATGAGCAAGGCAGTTAATCAGGGCAATCCTAGGACAAAAGGGAGACTTAAACTTAAATTTATATGACTTGAAAGATTTAAAAAGTCAGAGATGTCTAAGTGGTGGGATGGGGCCACGCTGAAACAATATCTTCATTTGAATAGAATTCCGAGGGGCTCCGATCACAGATTTCCCCACTTACGATGATTTGGATGAATATTACTCAAATGGGAAAGAGAACTTACCAGGAATTCTATAAATGTAATGAATATCCTTGTTGAAAATACAGATAGGAAAGTGACAAAATTGGTTGAAGAAATTGGTGAAGTAGAGAAAGAGATCTTAGAACTCAATCTACCGGAACCCACAAAAAAGAATTATGACATTCTTGGGGATATCTTGGTGAAGTACGAAGAAGAGATAAAACAAAGGTAAGCTTGTAAACTGAAGAGAAATAAAATTGACTATAGAAATGGAAGGGCTTTTACATTTGCCGAATGCTTTGACCATTTGTTGGGAAAAGATATGGGATCAGAAAGACGGAAAACTGTATCTATTAGTGAGAGAAGTGCTACCTCATCAAGTAATTTATCTAGCAGTCAGGGTGAAGGTGCTGGAGAGGGTACATCAGAGATTGCCAGGGGGAATACTTTTTTATGTGAAGTTTTGAGGATCAGGATGGGAAATGCAGGCTACAGATCCTTAAAGAACGAGGGAGAAAAACCAGTAGGGGAACGAGAGGACATGGGACCAACAAACGACAAAAGGGGGATGCAAACAAGTTCCTGGAGCAGAACCAAACAGTAAATGGAGATCAGAATTTAAGATGTTAAAGTGGGGAACCTATCAAAAAGGGAGCTTAGCACTGGTGTGATTTCTTTACTTCAGAAAGGAATGAGTTTTTGTCCAACTTCAGATTGTGACTATGTTAATCTTAAAATGGACATATAAATTTATGAGACAATTGCAATTAAAAAAATTCTTTACTGCAAATCCTAGTAAGAGTAAGATTTCTATTCAGGAGAATATTGTGCAGGATTGGTCAATACAAGATATTCATGATATGACGACCCTCCTATCCATTACTGACTATGAGGAAGACCCTGTGTCTATACATAAGGTACTTACTGATTTGGAACTATGTACAAATCTCAGTGAGGACAGTGGTTTGAAGCAAAAATCCAAGTGGATGCCACAACTTTCCTGTGGTAACAACATAGATCTATTTTTTAAGGCTGTGATGTCAGAAATAGATAAATTGGAAACAAAATCACAATTGAAGATTAGGAGATATTATAACAACAGCTTGACAAAAGGGGAATTACAGGCTTTGACAATATTGAAACTTGATTTAATAGTCAGAGAAGCAGACAAGGGATGAAATATTGTAGTGATGGACAGGATTGATTATGATGCAGAAATTGGCAGTGAACCAAACAATATATATTTTTTATTGTAAACTGAGTTATAATCCTATCTCTGTGATTTCTAAACATATCAATGCTAAATTAAAGGAGTGGCATGGATTGGCACTTATCAATGATGATGAGTATTATTACCTTTTGATTGTTCGGCCATGATTTTCCTGTTTATATACATTATTGGTGGACCTACCGAAAGTTTATCGGAATTTGTAAATATTTTTTACGTCCTTTCGTGACAAACCTTCCATATTTTACCCGTGATATGAAGCCCATATTACATTTAACGAACGATGTGGGACCCAGGAACGGTCTTGGTAACTATGGATATAGTGTCACTTTGCACCAAAATACACCATTAACAAAGGTTGTTAGCTTTAGGATACTATCTCAATAAAAGACCTGTGGAGTTCTTGAAACATTCTAATATGCTCTTTGAGATGGTTAGAATGATTTTTAGAAAATAATCTCTTCTTGTATAATGGTGAATGCTTTAAACAACAAAGCGGAATTGCAATGAGTTTTCAACTGGGGCTGTCGCTGGCTAACCTCTGTATGGAGTGGTTCAAAAGTAAATATATATGGGGCCATGATGGGGTCAAATGGACTAATTAGATCCAGTACTTGGAACGTTATGGTGATGACTGTTTTATGCTCTGGACGGGAGATGAAATGGAATTACATGAAATCCTTAAATTCTTGAATGCAAATGAACATAATATGTCCTTCACTTTTGAATACAGTAGGGAACGGATTGTGTTTGTTGATGTGGAATTTTTTGTGGTTGCAGATAAACTACATAGTAAGATGTATAGGAAGAAGACATCTTGTAACTCTTTGCTTCATGCTAGCAGCTCTCACGCAAAGTGTCAGATTAATGCCATGCCATATGGAGACATTATGAGAGCTAGGAGAAATTGCAGTGAAGAGAGCAAATTCTTGTCTAAATTGAAGGATAATGAAGAAAGGTTTCGGGCACGCGGATATGGCAATCAAGTAATTACAAGAGCTAGTGTCAGAGTGCGATGGCTCGACTGTACTGTAACATTATCAGATGTTAAACGAGATACCAGGAAGCAAAATTCGGTGATTAGAATGGTTACATAATTTTACCCTTTATCCAGCAAACTGTATAGAGTAGTCCAAAGAAATTGGCATTTACTTCTTAAGGACAGGTTGTTACAGCCCTTACTCACTAAAAAGCCAGGAATAACCTACCGCAAGGGAATGACACTGAGACAGGGTACATGGCTTGGGAAACTAACCATAGGCTCATATAAATTTGGACATTGTGATGTATGTAGACTGGTGATGGATGGTATTAGGACTTTTGAATTTAACAACTCTGGAGTTAATACCATAAGGATGCATATTGACTGTAGTACTCGCTATGTGATTGTATGTAAATGTAGAAAAATATACATTGGAAGCACGGTTAGACCTTTAAGCAAGAGAATTTCTGAACATTTCCATGCATTGAAACAATAGGACTCCTTATACCCTATTGCAATGCATGTAAAAGAGTGTGGAGCACAGAGTTCACATTGGAGTTTCAATTTTTATGACATTGATGTAGAGCCTAGTGATGCTGAAGGAGAAAATAGAGAGCTGCGATTATGTCAGCATGAAGCCAAATGGATCATGAAATTACACGCTGTAGAAAATGGCCTAAATATTGATCATGAAATGCAATATTCCTTAGGTACTTAGAGTTGGAACCATTTTGCTCACATACCAAGAGATATTCTCTTGTATGTATTATGGTTATCACTTAGGGCCTGATTCTGAGTTTGGTGGTGCAACGCCGGGACCACCGTGCCACCACTCTGCCAAACCTGTGGTTGGGCTGCCCACCAAATTACAAGTGTTTCTTGTGTCTGGAGGGCTTTTTTTTCGTTCCTATGGTGGTGCCTCAGAAAATGGGCATCGCAATGGGAATGCCAAAAACAGTTCCTGCATGGCATTGACTTTAAAGTCTATGCTGTGCAGGAACTGAGGAGCATGCACACAGGGGGGCACATGTAGTGCCCCCCTGCATGCACCCCATGGCCCAGAGGCAACAGTGGGCCCTGTAGGGCCCCCTTTGTTTCCTCTCTGCCATGGTGTTCATGGAGGAGAAACCACAATGAAAACCGTGGGAGAGAGGAAACATGTAATATGCTTTGTGGGACGACGTCAGTCCTGCCAAGCATACTGCAGCCTCTACACCGCCCCACCACTGCCAGGGAATGGCTGCAGTGTGGTCATGGTGGTCCAACCACCCTAATTGTAATATGGCTGTCGGAAGATTGCCACCGCCGCTCCCCGCGAGTCTGGCGGTCCGTGAACCGCCATACTCGTAATCGAGCCCTTACTGTATAATATGGTCAAATCTCCATTCGTATATAGGGAGAACTATGATTGACTATGATGTTGTTATATCTGTTTATACATTTCCTTCAATCATATATTAAGGTACAAGAGATTTTGGAATTTTAAGATAAGAATTTTGTGCACTTGTGAATTATTATTGTGAAATGATGATAGACCTTTGATCAAAGCTGTCTCAATCACTCTCTTATTTTCCTTTTTTTCTCCTGTCCCCCCTCTTTTTTTCCTTCTGTCCTTTTCTTCACCTTACTCAGATATAGAAAATATCACCGACTAAGTGGACAGGCATTTGGAGTAGGTACATATGTCTTATGTGGAAAGCGTATATAAGAAGATCAGAGCACTAATGATTCTTGGGTCTTGTCTGATGATACAACACTCTGTTGTGATGTGATATGGAGTTTATACATGTTTCCCTAGATTCGCTATAACTATTTTATATTGCATTATTTCTGCTGCTCTTCAGGTTTGAGTTCATTATTGGATATGGTTCTCAGGAGATATAACTGTAACATTACTTGGGAGGTTCGGACTGATGATATACTTAGGAGACACATTAGATGTTGGATAATGTTCATGATATTAAGAGGAGCAGGTTGGGTTACACATGTGCATGATACTTTAGTTTCTTGCTACTCAGCTTTTGCTGTACAGGATGCAATGACTCTGTGGACTATTGAATATTTAAAGATGGCGCTGATCTAAAAATGCGTACATTGTGTTAACGTTCATTATTAATTGTATGTATGATAAGGGGCACCAAGAGCAAATAATATTGATGTTTGGTTACTCGTGTGAGTGATACTTTAGTTTCCTGATATTCAGCTTTTGGTATACAGGACATGAAGACTCTATGGATTATTGAAAATTTAAAGATGGCACTGATTTAAAAATGTGCACATTGGGTTCGCATTCATTATTAATTGTATGTATGATTAGGGACACCAAGGGTAATTAACATTTATGATTGGTACTGTGGGAATATTGATTTTCATAGATTTACATTTGCTGGTGTATTTAGAGATGCCTGGTTCTGCTATAGGAGGTTTTGTACTCCTATGATTTCGCCAATAGTAAGATGGCACTGATCTTTACACCTGCGACTATGTTGATTTTGGTCCATTGTCGAATGTTTGTATAAATGGGTTGTTTAAGATGGTGCGTATTAGAACCGCCGGATTATGACACATGTTGGAGTACTCTCCTACGCGTATAGTGAGTTTTATTTATCTGTCTGGAATTGGGTTGGGGACCGATGTTTTTTTTTTACTGTAATATAAAGGGATATGGTTAATGTTACTTCAAAATTTGTCATATTAGGAACTGGTATTTGGGGACATGTACGTCTTTAATTACAACTATAACTTGTTGCACATTATTACGAAGTAATTTATGGTAGGCATATGTTAACCTTGCGATATGAGGCATGCAATACGGTTGGTCTACCCGTGAGTCGAGTCTACTGAATAATGCACACAAGCATATTTGGGAGTGTGCAATGAGAGTCTAGCTATGCAACTACTTTTCTTATTGTGATTAATATGGGTTAATGATTATCTGTATAAATTGGGGGTGGTGCAAGATTTGTACTTAGTTTACCTAAGAGTATTGTATTTATCTGGATGAGTATGTTTATATTGACTGTAAGGTTGAATGGGTACCTTATTTTATTTTTCCTATAGATATATGATTTACAGAAGCATCATTGCCCTTTAGAAATAAGTTGGGTGTTCTTGTACAATAGGTAAGAGTTATGGAGATGAGGGTACCATCAAGAGATTATTTACTTGGGGTAATGAGATTACAGATTGGATATTTGTATTGTTCTAGGTGTGAGATACTTGAAGCTACCATTATTTTGGATTTTTCTTCTTTTTTGAGATATAATATTGGAAAGTAGCACTATTTAAGTGTATTGTGTTGCTGTGGTGATTATGGGGTTTCTTAGATTTCTTTCTTCTTTTTCCACATTTGGTACTTATTTATCTTGGAATGGCAACTGTAGCATGTACACATATGGTTTCTATTGGTATATAAGGTAGATGTGTTCTTTTCTGCTTTTTCATTTTGATTCTGGTTACTTAGGGCCTTGCACATGGATCTGATACCTTCACTTCTATTTTCCCTCTTGTGATGTGAACCCTTTTGCCTGATTCGGATTTTCTCTGCCATTGGATATTTACTTTTCACAGACTATGACACCGCCAGTGCAGTGATGGGGAATAGCTAAGAATTGTGGTTTAGTATTGATATGTTATTTTTAATATATTGTTGTAGTCCTGAGGAAGTCAGTGGTTGATGCACCTTAATGACGAAACACGTGTTGGCTACAGAATTGAAACATTTGTTGGATGTATAAAGAAGATGAAAATAAAGGCAACTATAAGTACCATATTTGGAACAAAATTTGAATTCTTTGTCACTTTACACTACGGAGCTCAGGAGTATTACACAACATTTACCGAAGTAGCGTTTGCTGGCGCAGACTACTTTGGATGTTTCTGACGAGAGCTTCAACTCTCTAGAGGTGGCCTGGTTTGTTACACATCTCATGTGGGTGATTGACTGTGCATTCTTTAATGTCCTGCTTTTGAGCTTGGAAGTGATTTTGTAGATCCTTCTGGATGCTGTAAGGCTGTTTGGGGCCCTATATCCCCCCTAAGAAGAAAATAGGTAGGTGAAGCCTACTTGCCTACCCAGACAGAGTGGGGTGTGATGTTGCCTATAGACTGGGAAGGTATGCTGCTCACAAAGAAAGACCTCATGGACAGTCTCCACACTTTTAAATCAGAATTAAGAGACAAACTGGCAAGATAATGGAATTGAGCATGGACATAGATTCAGTGGGTCAACGCATACTGGAGGTGGAGGGACACTGTAATTCCCCTCCAGGAGCAACAAGCATCCTCATCCTCTGTGACTTCTGAACTGGATAAATAATTGGAATCTGTCTTGGACAAACTTGAAGACTTGGAGAAACGCTCTTGGAGGGAGAACATACAGATCCGAGGTCTGAATGAGGAAGTCTCAGAACCCAATTTGCAAGCCTTCATCACTGCCATGTTTTCTAAACTGCTAGGAGACAACCATGGGGAGACAAAATTCATGGGGTGGGACCCCAGCGGTCGGGTCAGATTTGAAGGCCTAGAGACATTTTGCTTACATTTCATTATTTTTCTGAGAAGGAAGACATTTTAAAGAAAGCTAATGAGGCTGGGGATTTCTCTTCACCAAAGCCATTCTACAGACCAGAGCTGGGCTTCGGGAGATGGTGTCAGGTACCACTGGACATGCCCCTTTGGCCTTATCTCTGAGCTGGGCAGTAAATGACATCAGGTCATGGAGAGATCTCAGGCTTCCTACCTGCTGGGCACCCCAGAGCCTGAGGGTGCCTCGGTCTCCCTAAGTTAGCAAAATGGTATTGATACTTCTTCCATCAAGCAGGACAGGACAGGACAGGTTGGAGCCTCTCCAAGGCAGGGCTCAGGGAATCAAGAACGGTGCTAATGAACACTGAACAGGACTTCCATGTGGTGTCATTTAAGTTCTCAGCTCTGATTGGAATTATCCTCCTTGACCTAAGCGCAGCCTTCGACACTGTAAACCACAACATCTTACTTCATCGTCTCACCGGTTTAGGAGTCTCAGGAAAAGCAATCGCCTGGTTTGAATCTTTTCTTTCAGACCGCTCCTTTCAGGTCTTTGAGGGTGACGTCACTTCCCCTAGCAAACATCTTGGCTGCGGTGTACCACAGGGCTCCTCCTTAAGCCCTACGCTATTTA
This sequence comes from Calotriton arnoldi, assembly GCA_963921515.1. Taxonomy (NCBI): domain Eukaryota; kingdom Metazoa; phylum Chordata; class Amphibia; order Caudata; family Salamandridae; genus Calotriton; species Calotriton arnoldi. The sequence goes on from CAWUFW010019338.1 coordinate 80,778, forward strand.
ATATATACATGAGCCCACTGGCTGAGATAGTCCGTCCGTTCGGAATAAAAATCATTACCTATGCTGACGACACTCAGCTAGTGGTGGCTCTCAATCAGATACACACCGCGAATAATAGCCTGAGGGATTGCTTAGAGGAAGTGACCAAATGGATGACATTGTCATGTCTTAAACTGAATGGAGACAAAACTGAGCTGATGCTTTTAGGTAACCCCCTAAACTTACGACCAACTCATTGTGGCCCTCCTGCCTTGGCCCTGCTCCCACGCCAAAGGATACGATAAAGAGCCTGGGAATCTGGTTGGATAAGTCCCTTGACTTTAATTGTCAAGCAGCTAAATTATCAGCCACCTGTTTTGGTCTACTCAGGCTTCTGCGGAAGATTCTCCCCTTGCTGCCTTTTCAAGCGAGACAGATTATGGTCCAGGGACTCATTCTGTCTCGTCTGGATTTCGGGAATGCCCTCTATTTAGGGGCCCCCCAAGCTACCTTATGCAAGCTCCAGATAATTCAGAATTGCGCTGCTCGAACTCTGCTTCAGATTCCTCGTCGACTTTCAGCCAAACCCGGACTGAAGAGCCTTCATTGGCTCCCAGTCAGGGAAAGAATCGAATTTAAAACTCTGTGCATTGTTCACCGAGCTTTCTGGAGAACAGGTGCTGTCATTAATCATTCACTGATCACCCCTTACCATCCAAATAGACAGCTCAGATCAGCATCCTCTCTCCTCACGACAGTTCCTAGGATCAAGAGAGTCAGATGTGGGGGTCGGTCTTTTTCCTATAACTCAGCTAAACTCTGGAACTCCCTCCCCTTTTATAAGCGATCAGAACCCAATTTACTTCTGTTCCGTAAACACCTAAAAACTCTGCTCTTCAATAAAACTGAATAACTTCAATTGTCTTTTTGTATGCGTTGTCCGTAGCGCTAGGACGCCTGAGGGTAGCTACCGCGCTTAATAAATGGTCTTTTCATTTCATTTCATGTCCCGTCGAGTCCTCTTTGTTCAGGACAGCGGGGTGGGAGCTTTGGCCTTGGTTTGATGCTGACTGAGTGGCCTTCAAGTTCACTATATTTTGCACACTGGGCCCAGGGTAGTTAAGAGGGGCTCATAAATGTATCTTTTTGTGGCTTTTGGCTGGGCCAGGAGCAGGAGGAGGGAGCCAGGTTGATCCTCTCTGATTTCAGGATATGGTAGGTAAGTTGAGCCAGGGCGGAGAGGGTTCCCATGCTCCCAATGGCGCTACATTTGTTGTCTTGTATGCCCTAAGTCATGTTTATGAGGGAGGTTTGCTCCTGTCAATTCCTCTACAATTGTACTGTTTGTTTTCTTGTTTCGGTTTGTTTCAATAAACCAGGGAATGTATGTTTGTTGTTCCAACCCATCTGCACACCTCATCAGTTCACCTGTACGTGCGTCATTCTCTGTGATTATCTATCATGGGTACTATCACTACCTTACACGTAAGGGATGTTAACTCCCCTAATAAGATAGGAGCTATCTGGAAGCCTCTGAAGGAGTAACAGACAGATATTTCTACAGGAAACACAAGTAGTGCAATGAGGTAAGGTTTCCGGCTCACGATGTATCCTGTTGTTTTTCTTCACTTCTGTGCCTACTAAACAGCGAGTCGTAGCCATCCTGATTAGGCGTAATTTCCCTGTCATAGTTTTGGAGCCCGAGTAGAAAGAGAGGGTAGGTACCTGATTTTAATTGGGGCTCTTTATGGACTCTTGACCAATTTGGCCCCAGTGTACGTCCCTAATTACTCCCAAGATTCCTATACTCTTACAGTTTCTCTCGACTCTGGCAGGAGCTGCAACTGGCCAAATTGTCCTTACTGGGACTTCAATGCTGTGTGGTATTCTTGGATGGACAGGGAGGTCGGTCAGGTAGGAATGACCGGCGCCTTCTGTAGATGTCTGAAATCTACATGGCTGAATTTAGCCTCCATGGATGTCTGGCAAGAGACGTTCGCAGAGGAAAGTAAATATACATATTATTCACATGTCCATAAAACCCACTCTTGGATTGATTACATTGGAGGTTTGTGAGGTGCAGATAGGGGAGATGGGGGTGTCTGACCACGTGCTGGCGTCGGCGCATTCAGTCGTAGGGACCAGGTTTCTCTCACGCAGTTGGCATATAAAGGACATAGTTACTCCCATTAGCAGTGTCCTCTCTGATGATGCAGCGAAACTTGACGAATTTCACAATTTTTACTCGGACTTATATTCTGGGAGGCATGTCCACCGGCCCAACAAGAGGCACACCTGCGGGTGGGGAGGCCTTTCTTCCTGAGGGGACTATAGACATGTGTCACCTTTGTAGTGAGCTCGGTGGGCTGATGTGCTGTTTGAATTCATTTATTGTAGTAGACCCTGGCGGGTGGGCGCCTGAGGAATCCGATTCCTTGGGGGATGGATGGGGAGATGTAAGGGGTTTTCTTTGTTTTATTTTCACTGTTTCACAGTATTTTAGTTTTTTCCATTGTCTGCCCTTTGGTGCTTCATGTTGCTGATTGGTAGCTCATGATATCGGATACTGAAACGTTATTTGAATGTTCATGGGACTCACTTATTACTGCGTCATTACCGGGCATTATGTAACACTTTTCTTTGTAAACACAAAGGGCTAGATTTACTAATATGTGGCGCAGCACTATGTAGCAAGACAACTTGTTGTGCTGTGCTGCATCAAATGGAGAGGACAGGAATGTGCCATATTTCCTTACATATGGCACATTCCTGCTCTCGCTCTGTGCTGGCACCCTTGTGGCTCCCAAGAACCAATACAGTGCAGGGTCCCTTGCACTGTGGTGCAAGGGTGCCTGCGTTACAGGCAAGATTGTTTTTGTGCTGGAAGGGGCACCTTCCTGCACAAAAACAATCCTCTGAGGCATTTTCCTCTTTCTATGTGTGCTGCAGAACGCAGCACACGTAGAAAGAGGAAAAAACAAGAAGAAATAAACATATTTTTCCTCATTACACCTCACCTGGGAAGGCGTAGCATTTTGATGCATTCCCAGGTTTACTAGAGTTAGTAAATCTGGGAATGTGCCAATAGCCATAGGTGGATGCATGGGAACACTCACACCTCTCCCATGGACTGCCTTCGTAGCGCAGAGTAACGCAACTTGCGATGTCTTTCGTTACTCCAGATTTACTATGCCTTTCAGAGCCGTCAAAGGTGGTTCTGCATGGCATAGTAAATCTGAGGTAAGGGCTTGTGTCGCTTTATATGATGCAATGGTGACACAAGCCAAACTATCTAAAAAAAAAAGTGTTATTAAAAAAAAGGAAAAGAGAGGTAACCTCTGAGTGTTAAAAACTAATGTGTCATGGCATGATGCTCTATCTGCAGCAGTGATGTATTGTAAGATAATTTTTCTTTGCAATGCCTCATAGTAGGCTTCAAGGAATGCTAATTCACTGTATTTTCACTGCACAACTTGCAGCATTACAAATAAGTTACAAATAAGTGTAAATAATTACCAAGTCTGGCTGGCAAAATGTACATAACATATAGAATTATAGATAGATGGGGGGCGTGGCTAACCGCAAACCTTGGCGGACGTCTGCTAGCGGAACTCCGTGCGAGGCCCTGACACCGAGGCATTTATGTTGATAATACGGAGGCAACTCTACACCCGACACACAGCGCTGGATTGCGGAGGCTGTGGGGAACACGGCGACAATAAAAAAAAAAAAAAAAGGCGAGCCGGAGCCGTGAAATGATCGGGAGGGGCGGCGCGCACTGAAGCGGGATGAACGAAGGAGGCAGGGAGACTTGCCTTGCTGGCTGTGGTCGCCTGGAGTGCACTGCGTGTCTGCAGCGGAGCGGACACACGGAAGACAAGACCCGATGCCCGAGGGCTGGTCCCTGTGAAACCGGCGACATTCTGGGCAAGTGTTAGACCGCGAGGCATTGATCTGGCCGACATACGCAGCGGCGCAAAATGGCGGACTGCATGAAGAGAGGGCTTTAGAGTGCGGCCGTCTGCATAAGAGAACCCCTGGTAAGCTGAGAGGCGGTGATGCCTGTGGCGGTGAAGGAGCAGGGGACGCGAGACTCGCTGCGACCGTGGAGAAGCAATGGTGTAAGGCTCTGATGGAACCAGCGCCCTTGTGTGTGGCAGCCTGACGAGGACACACTTCGCTGCTTTGGGGTCTCCCGGAGGTGTATCTGGCTCGACAGCGTGAAAAGGTAGGAGCGGGGACTGGGTGGTGGGCCCTGCGCTCCCGGATATGCTGAGAGCAGGCAATACCAAGCGGCAGTGAATAAAGAGACATATGGGAACATACAAAATGGCGGACCGCCTCGCAGGGAGGTGATGAGCTGCGCTCACGTACGTGCAAGCCAGTTAGAGAGCGACGGCCTGTACTGTGCTGGGTGATTGTGGCACTTGGAGGACTGTAGGTTGCAGGGTCGTGAGGTTTGCTGCGGCCACAACAGTATTCAAGGAGTAAAACTCTGGCAAGTATAGCGCCTACTGCTGTGAAATCAGGCGTGTGCGCGATCTACTTAACTGGCCCCACCCAGTGTGACATTGAGTCCAACAACACACCATAACCTCATTGGGAGGGGAAAGGGCATAACTAACAAACAATCGATGGGATGTACCCCACTGCCAGGCCATAGTGCACAGGAAGCGGGTGCCGCTCACTACACAGTTCAGGACGTGTTTGTGGAACTGTGTTCCCGGAAGTGGGGATTGGGAACGATCCAGCGGAAAGCGGCTGCTGTGGTTCAACGTTAAGTGAAGTGTCTGGCGAAGAGTGGTCAGTTGTACCCGACGAATATCTGGCATTGTTACAAGTGCGCTGACAATATTGGCACTGATGTGGGCGGCCCTATAGACAGCGGCGGTGTCGGAGGATAGACTGCGAGCAAAAGGGCACAGCTATGCCCCAGGAGCCCTGAACGGACCGACACTGGAGGGAGGTCGATAGACAGTGCCCTTGCAGACTGCGTGCACGGGACGTATTCTGGTGGACATGGTGAGACGACGTTCGATAAAGCGGCAGGCGCAACACCTCCCTGCCTTCGCGCAACATGGGGCGCCCAAGGCTAAACAGCCGGAACCCCAAGATACTGGGGGATCGGAACCCGCAACACAGGATACAGTGCCACACAGCCCTGTGATACCACCCACAGAGCCAGGAGGATCCACCGATAAGCTGGACCTGATTTTAAAAAGAGAAATACGCGAATCGCGCACAGCGATAGAGCAGCAGGTGGGGGCTTTGACCGCTAACATCAACTTACTGAAGGCAGACCATGTCAAACTAGCTGAGAAGGTAAAGCCCAACAAAATGGTCCTGGATGATTTGGTGCCCCAGCAAACGGATCACGCTTCTCAATTGGAGCAGCTACGCAAGCAATTGAAGGGGCTGCAAGACAGGGTGGATGATGCGGAAGGACGATCCCGCCGCAATAACGTAAGAATCCTCGGTATACCGGAACGAAGCAAGGGATCCAACCCCACTCAGTTTGTAGAGCGGTGGCTACGTGAACAAGTGGCACCGGAAGGGCTCACTGATTTGTATAGTGTGGAACGTGCGCATCGGGTCCCACCTAGACCGCCGCACCCGGGTGCGCCACCCAGGCCGCTCATAGCACGCATTTTGAATTATAAAGACCGGGACACGATACTACGAGCTGCTAGAGAAAAGGCTCCCATTCGATTTGAGAATAAAACGATCTCGCTGTACCCAGACTTCACCCTAGCGGTGCAGAGAGCCCGATCCACATTCCAGGCGGTGAAAAAGACACTTCAATTACATAATTTAAAGTAGGCTTTGCTCTTCCCGGCCCACTTAAAAGTTATATATGGCCAAAAAGCCATATTCTTCGATACCCCAGAAGATGCAGCGGACTGGGCAGAAATTACGTTGACTCCTAATATTCAATTCAATTCATCTTTATTCGGGTAAGAAAATATCCATAAAAGAACAAAGTAATAAATACCAGCAGGGTAAAAAAAACAAAAAAAAAAAACAGTAAATACACAAAACATATACATACACAATGCTCAGGGGATTTGTCTTACACTTATAATTTGTTAGGGGCAATAGTATAATAGTTCCTTGAATCAACTGATACAGGCAACCAATATCCACTGATTTGATAAATAACATCAGACTAAAATAGTAACACATATTAAAATCAGAATAAAAAGTTCATTAAATATAGCAGCATAATGATTTAAAATGCGGACAATTTATCACATTAGACCAGCGTTAAAATCAGACAAATTCATTAAATCTAGCAGCATAATATTATAAAGTGCGGACAGTTTATCAAAAATTATATAACAATAAAATACACACAATACAATTATGCAACCTACATATAAATGAGAGGTTAAAAATGGGCAATCAAGGCCAATTATACCAAACTCATAGAAGCGCGTGAGCGGACAGCCAAACGCAAGAAAGTGCTGACGCAGAAAATTAAATTTTCGTCTTTGAGCTCAACAATTTCTCTATATGCCACCTTATAGTTGCAGATAGCAGCTGCCTTAAAAAACGGGATCAGCAATTGTTTACTATATAACTGATAAAACTTACAGAAAAACAAAAAATGTAACATAGATTGATTGCCACGATTACCACAGGGACAAGGGGTTTGCTCAAGGTTACTGGTGTGCCCAAGGGGAAAACATAATAAATATTTTAAAGTACCAGCCCTAAGGCGAAAGAGCAAACTTCTTTCCCAACGGTTAGTCGCCATTAAAAGATAACGGACTGGCAATATTATCGGTGGGCCCTCAGCGTCCGACATTGTTATGTAACGGGCAACTGAGCTTTTCGAAGCTTCATGCCTAAGTCTCATACTGGCATAATACCCATACAGGGTCTCCTGTATAGTCTTTTTGTTAATGCCTGACATATCACTTGGATTTGAGAAAATGTGTGGCAGATTTACAGCGGGCAAATTGTCCTTAACAGCTGCCAACCAAGGTATGCTACTGCCCTTGTCACATTTAAGACAATCAGCTATTATTTCTCTGGTAAAAGTGGTTGCCGGATTTTGCCATACTTTTATCCAAAAAATAGTTGGACGGGCCTAATACATCACAAGTATCGACAATGGCAGACACACGTCAACAGCTAAAACCTCAACGAATCGAGAGGGACAAGCGGAGCCAAAGCCAGAAGAGCCGGCATGGCCACAGCGCGAACCCATCTCCAGAACAAATTGTAGACAGTCAACAACATGCGCTGATGGCCGCGGCGGCACTGGGAGATCCGGATGCGAAATCCACTGTAGAGACTGTTGACTCCTCAGACGACTCACAGGGACACTCAGACTCTGATCACAGCATGACACTGTTCCCCACGTTAACCCCACAGACTGCGAATGATTATGTGGGCTGAAATATGTAACGGCTGTATGTAACTCCATGGCCCCCTCAGTTAAGTATGGCCTACTACCTCTATAGAGACAAATTGATCCGTATGTCATTATTGATTGTACTAAGATAGGGCCTGTGCTGGGGCTCCGCAAATGTTATAAGTTGGCACCGTATCCTGGGTGCCGGGAAAATGGTGGTTACCACCTCCCCCGTGGCGACTGCTAAATGGTACAAGTTATGTAGAGTTCTTGTTGAGCTATTTCTTTTTGTTTGGTGCCCTAACGTTGAATGGGGGAACCTTTTTTTGGGTGTTATAAGGGTATATTCAGGTATAGACTCTGATGCAGGTAATTCGCTAGGTGGTCAGCGGGGAAAGATGAGTAATGTTGGTATGCATCACTATGTAAATTTCAATGACAGAACCTAGTACGTATAAATGTACGTCCTGGAATGTCAGGGGGCTTGGATCTGTGCACAAAAGACACCGACTCCTTGCACAGATAAACCGCAGGAAGTCACACATAGTGTTCCTTCAGGAATCACACCTCACGCAGGCAGAGGCTATCAAATTACAAAGAAAATGGAGGGGCAGCTGTTCTAGACTTCCTATTTCGCGTTTGCCAGGGGAGCTGCGATATGGATACGTAGTGGCATCCCGTTCGCAGTAGTTGAGCAAAAGATAGACTCGAATGGCAGATATGTACTGGTACATGGTACACTGGATGGCAAACATATAGTGCTGGGAAGCGTATATGCCCGAACTCGGAGCAAGATATGTTTTTAGAGGTCCTGACAGGTTGGGAGGAATACCCCTGGATATTGGGAGGCGATTTTAATATGGTGCTCGACATAGATCTAGATAGATCTCACCCGCCACTTCAGGGTACTAGCTGCAGGAAATTGGCGGATGCGCTCAAAGGATGGGCAGAGGGCTGGAGTATTGGGGACGCATGGCGCATGTGTCATCCCGCGAGCAAGGAGTATTCCTTTTTTTCACCACCCCATGGCTTACATACTCGCATCGATAGAATTTTCTGTTCAATGCCATTAATTACCAATATAATAGACACCACATATTTAGGTAAAACAATATCAGATCACAACCCCCTAGAAGTTACCCTGACCTGGGGTAAGGTCCCCACTCCGATCCCTACCTGGAAGCTGCAACCCGTGCTACTAGAAGATCAGGTGTTCCGGGCTACCATTTCCACAGCGATCACTCATTACTTTAGGGAAAATACGAATACAGCTAGCACGCGCCAAATGGAATGGGATGCTTTTAAGACAGTGATAAGGGGAACTGCAATTGGCACGAGAGCGGGAGTGCATGCTAGTTTAGTCAAGTGACTGGCGGAGGTTGAGAACACTCTGGGACGCCTAGAGAGGGAAGCGGACATGAGCGACGCCCATAAAGAAAAGTTGCAAGAGGCGCATATTGCATATGCGGAACTCTTAGAGGAGCTTCGCTCTACAGACTACCGGTTATACACACAGAAACAACATGCGGAAGCAGACAGGGCTGGGCCGCTCCTTGCTAGACTTGTCAAAGATACTCCGGTGTTGACCCCCATCATTGAAATTAACACTCCGAATGGTGCTGTTGCCCGAACTCAATTAGAGATTAATAACGCCTTTAAACAATACTATGCAGAACTATATACAGCGCCGGAGGCTTGTAGTGAGGTTGCCTACGATTCCTTTTTTGAGGGGTTACAGTTCCCACAATTGGAAGGGGAGCATAGGGAAGAGTTGGAAAGGCCTATAACTCAAGCGGAGATACGAGCGGCGATTAGAGCACTCCCGCGTAACAAGGCCCCAGGTATAGACTGGTTGCAATAGAGTTTTATGCAACGTATATGGACTTGATAGTACCCCATTTGCAGAGGTTGTACCAGGATTCTATGGCAAATGGTTCACTTCCCCCTTCGACATTGCAGGCATTGGTGGTCCTCCTACCTAAACCAGGACGAGATAGTAAGGATGTAGCGGGATACCGCCCACTTTAGTTATTAAATACAGATTATAAAATCCTAAGCAAGCTGCTAGCGAATAGAATACTCCAATTTATACCAAAGCTAATACATGTAGATCAATGTGGGTTTGTACCGGGTAGAAGCACGGCCCTTAATATCAGACGACTGCATCAGATTATGGCGAGTGTGCCTCCGGATGCAAATCCGCAGGGCTGTGTGTCGTTAGACCTACGGCAGGCATTCGATTCGCTACATTGGCATTATATGCTCCGTACTCTCCCCAAGTTTGGTATAACGGATGGCTATGTGCGATGGATTAAACTCCTATACACAGACCCAACGGCGCGTGCTCGCACGGGTGGACATATCTCGCAACAATATGCAATAGGAAGAGGTACACAGCATGGCTGCCCGTTATCTCCATTGTTATTTGTGTTGGCTCTGGAGCCACTCACTATTAAAATCCGGCGCGATGCAGGACATAGGGAGATACGGGTAGGACACAGTACGCATATCGTTTCGGCGTATGCTGATGACCTTATTTTGTATATTAATGATCTCCGAGGGGACTTAGAACCGCTCCCCGCAATATTTCAGCACTTTAAATTGCTGTCCGGATTGGATATCAATTACACAAAATCATACGCGTACTTCTTCACCGACACTGAGCAGGTGGGTCCACTGCGATTTGGTAATTGGATGTTTAAAACAGCGGCAGACATTTTTAGATATCTTGGTATTCATATTTATAGAACAGCGAGTGATATCTTGGATGGGAACCTGGCCCGGGCCATTGCTGCTCTTAGAACGCAGATAAAATTCTGGACATCACTGCCATTGTCAGTGGCGGGCAGGGTAACTATTGCTAAAATGGTAGTACTCCCTAGATTGCTTTATTATTTTACAAACTTGCCAATCGAAATCCCTGCCCGTGTGTTTAAAACGCTGGACACGCTGCTAGTGGAACTCATACGGGGGACAGGTTGCAGGAGGATCGGACTATCAAAGCTTCAATTGGATACGCGGCAAGGGGGCCTGGGGGTTCCAGATTTCAAAGCATATTGTTATGCAGGCCAGTTGCAATGGTTGGCATATTGGATTGCGGGTCGCAATCTGCATGAAATTGCATTGTCCCAACGTGACTGGGAAAGGGGAGCACTCCACATACTGCTGCTACCTAACAATAGGCTTTCAATGCCTCAATTCCCTTTATTCAAAATTGCACTATGGTACTGGAAGGGGGCGCTGCGATACACGAAGGCACTGAAACCGTATGCTCCGAATATCCCCCTACTTGGACTACCCTTGCCGGTGGGGAGGATTACGATACGAAGCGTTGCTTTATGGGCGGAAGCAGGAGTGGCCACGGTGGGAATGCTATTTCTGGACAAAACACTGATGACACATGACTCCTTTACGAGGGAACAGGGAGTGCCGAATAATTTATTTCTTCTGCATGCAAATGTTGTTAGATATGTGCGATCGATATGGGCACCGGATGGTGCGGAGCCTTCGACACATGAGTTGGTGCACCTGCAGTATTTAATGGGAAGAGGTAGTCACTTGACCAGATGGTTATATAGGGGAATCCGCACACACGCGGCAGCATCGCTACAGGCGCTGCGTGAAAAATGGAATATTGATTTAGGGCGGGAACTACTTGATAAAGAATGGGCTCATTTATTAGAATACCCGAGGAAGGTATCACGGAACCCGAAATTTAAACTTATCCAACTAATGATAGTACACCATGCTTATCTGACCCCTCGTAAGCTGCATAAGATGTTCCCGGGCACGACCGATGCATGTCCTAGATGTCATGCCCCCAACGCAGACTTACTACATATGTTGTGGAGCTGCTCGCGACTAGCGTATTACTGGGCAACAGTACAAACAATACTCAATGCGGTAGCTCCAGGGAGAAGAGGGGAACCACTGGAATACTGCATACTGGGAATTAATACTAAGAGCAAAAAAGGTAGCCCCACAGTACGCTTTGCGAATCTACTACTGGTGCTGGCTAGGCGAACACTAACCATGTGGTGGAAAGCATCGAAAGCCCCAGCGATAGCAGATTGGTACAACGAAGTGGTGAAATGGGGCAAAGCTTAGAGTGAGGAATTAAAGAGGGAGGCGAGCAGGGGACTGAGGAAAAAGCCTATATCGCTGGAATGGAATGTGATGCTAGAAGAATTTATTGCAAAAGAGATTTAGCCTTGAGGATTGTATAGCGGGATCCGGCTCCTAAAATGGGCAAGTAGCACTGTTGCGAGATATAGGATGTTGTACAACTAAAACTGTTTAGAGGAATTATCTGCTAAAGTTGTGTATCTGCCGATAAATAACCAGTGTGGGATTGTTGACCACCATGGACATCAGTACGGATATCTGAGTCTACGGGAGGGAGAGGGGGATTTAGGAATGTTACGTTAGGTTTTGTTTCTTTCTTCTTAGTCGATGAGCACATTAAGATGCTCAGACTAGTATTGTGATCACAGCTGAATACGTGAACGGAACTACTGCATACTGGACATTACTGACATGTATTGCACTAAGTATGTAATAATTACTGAAACAGGATCTTGGCTGTTTACAATCAGTACAATAAGATAATGGGTATGTAGCTCTCACTGTAAAGTTATGATGCGTACTGCGGACTCATGGATATGCACACTGGAATAAGTATAAGCTGTATTGTATAAAAATCAATAAAATATGTTAAAAAAAAAAAAAGAATTATAGATAGATCAGTGAATTGTGAGGCTTTCTGATGCACCAACGGACTCCTTGAGCCTGTCGGAAGTGCATCGGAATCCCCCGCAGGTTTCCCTCCAACCACCATCATCGTAATACGGCGGTCGGAGGGAAACCAGCGATGTCCAGCGGAAAGCCTCCGACAGCTGGTCGGAGGCTTTCCCCCTGACATCGTAATCGGACCCTAAGTGATTTTCCCAGAATCAAGGATGTTAGGCTGACATCCCCAAGAGGACACCACATCGTCTCCCTAGCCTGGGCCTCAGTTCCAAATTTTGAGATTATGGCCAAATCCCTTAATCTCCCGATGGCAGCCCGCATTTCCTGTGGCTTGCCCATCAATCTCCTGCCTGTCGCTGCTTGCCCACACTGAACTCCTGTTGCACAGACCCCCGCTTCCCCTGCTTCCCCTCCTCCCCGACTCTGCTTTTCACATTTGTTTTTGTGCAGTTATACGTAGCGCTAACACCACCGGAAGGTATTGGAGCGCTTTACATAAGCACCAGTCCCTTTTTTGTGCAGTTTTATATAGCGCAAAATACCACCCGAAGATATCAGTGCTCTTTGCATTAGCACCAGTTACTTTACAAAAGGACACATTCATTTTTACGGACAGGGAGATTAAGTGATTTGCCCAGAATCAACGATGTTAAGCTGACGCCCAAACTCAAAACCGGTTTCCCAGCTCCATGGTCGGCAGCTCTGGATTTTATGCCACATCCTCTACCAAGAGGATGCCACATCATCTCCCTAGCCTTGGCCTCAGTTCCACGTTTTGTGATTACGGGCAAATCACTTAATCTCCCCATGGCTGCCCGCATTTGCTGTTCGTTGTACGTCCACCTCCTGTAGTTGCTGCTTGCCCCCACTGAACTCCGTTGCACAGATCCCCTCCTCCACCGACTCTGTTTTTGACTTTGTTTGTGAAGTTATATGTAGTGCCAACACCACCCGAAGGTATTGGAGTGCGCTACATTAGCACCAGTTACTTTACACAAGGACACATGTATTTTTGTAGGACCTCGAGATTAAGTGGTTTGCTCAAAATCAAGTATTTTAAGCCGATGCCAAAACTCGAACCATGTTTACCAGCTCCATAGTTGGCAGCTATGGCCCTTGAGCCACATCCTCTCCTGAAAGGATACCATATCATCTCCCTAGCCTCAGCCTCAATTCCACATTTTGTGATTACAGATAAATTACTTAATCTCCCCATTTCTAAATCAAATCAAAAAAGAGCTTTATTCGATTTTAGTCATATAAAATCGCAAAAGCAGACAGATAAAAACATTTCAAAAATGTTCTAAAATACAAATGTACACAGTTCCAGAATTCATTCATTTACAGGTGGACTTAAACCAAGCATATTATTATGGGGAATAAATATTACAAATAAAGCAGTCCTACGAAATTTGGTACAATCTAGTATAGTTTCTGAGAAAGTTTAGACATTGTTACATTTCCTTGCTCTCAATATACTTTTTAAAAAAACAGCCATAACTCCAATGCAGTAATCACTGTCTAATAACTGTAGATATAAGAAGGCAGGTCGACATTGTCTCCATCCCCCAATCTTAACAAGGGCAAGACCCATCTGGATCTTTCCTTGGCATACAATTTACAAAATAGAATCACATGTATAGTTGTTTGCGGGGAGAGATCATCACAGGGACAATGACATAGTTCCCTGGACCAATCATTCATCTCAGGATAGCTAATTAGTCGATGAAAAGTACCAAACCTAAAACGAGTTAAAACATACCTGTCATACCCCCCTGGGCAGCGTAAAAGATATGGTTGGATATCATATGTTATTACAGTCAGTTGATGTTGGACAACCGCAGGTTTATTCATCTCCATTACAAGTCTGTTTGTCTCAAGGTGGGTCATGCGGATTACTTTAAACTCCTTCTGGCAAATAGTATTCAATGTCTCTGGGGCAGTATAATATTCCGGGCGCCCAAGATCATGCATAACATTTTTATATACTTTAACCAAGTGATCTTTGTAGCATGGTCCAACTTCATTGAGTCCCTTAATATTTCTTTATTTAGGCCTGTACTACTGGAAGTCCAGATTCTGTGCCAGAGTAGCACTGGTTGTACCTTAATAACATCTGAGATGTATGGAATCCCCAACTCACTATGACAGTTAAAAACAGGGGAACTAACAGGTACAGCTAAAATAAATCTGAAAAAGGCATTCCTCCCCCATTCAACATATTGAATGGGCGAGGAATCAGAAAAACCCCAAACTCCCGCCCCAAAAATAGCTACGCTCACACATTTAGCTTGATAAATTTTTTAAAGAATTTCCGGGGCCTTCTACCCAATTTTTTTGAAAAATTAATGAGAGCCGCGGTCGACTTAATGAGGAGCAGACTCCTACTCTTGACCGCCTGTCCCCAGGAACCAGTGCAATTAAATAGGACACCCAAATACGTAAACTTATCAGTGGACTCTATCCTACTTCCCCCAACTTGGAGATTCCTACATCTTTGTCTCCCTCGCCCGCAGGTCATTACAAAAGTTTTCTTGGCATTCAATTTTAACCCTAAGTCCTCCATAAAATCAATATAAAATGCAAGAGCTTTCTGCAAACCTATCTGTGTGCGTGCCATCAGCACTGCATCGTCTGCATAGAGAAGGGAGACTATCGGACGTTTGTTGTCATACGGTGGGTCCCTCACCTTGGCCACCAACTCCTGTTCCAAAGCGTTGGTATAAAGAGTGAACAGGAATGGGGCCAAGACGCATCCTTGTCTTACCCCCCTCTCTACTTTAAACGATGCAGTGCACTCCCCTTTGGTTCCGTATCGAACCTTAGCAGTTGCCCCCGTGTACAATTGGCGTAAAAACTGTACCAGGACCGGGTCGACCTTAAGATCAATCAAAATATTCCATAATTTACTGTGTATAACACAGTCGAAAGCGGCTGTAAGGTCGACGAATGGCAGATAAAATCTCCCTGCTTTTGCATGGGTGTATTTTCCAATTAACATACTAAGATTAAGAACCTGCTCGTTTATTCCTAGACCCGGTCTAAAACCATATTGTACATCGCTTAAAATGTTGCTTTCTTCTGCCCATGTTTGCAACCTGTCTAAAACAATCCTTCCTGCTACCTTTATCAGGGAATCTAATAAGGATATCGGGCGGTAGCATGCGGGTTATCCCGTTCCCCTTTTTTAAAAATCGGAACAATGATCGACTCCGACCAGGTATTAATAAAGCCTTTCACACAACAGGCTTGGAGGACCCGTGTTATCAGTGGGGTCCATAATGATGGAATTGATTTGAACAAATCAATTGGCACCCCATCTGGTCCTGGGGCCTTACCACTCTTACTTGCATTTATCGCCCCAATAACATCTTTATGTGTGATTTGAAAATCGATAGGTAAGAAGACAAGGGCTCCCCCCCCTGCTGATTCGCGCAATCTAATGCACTTTGTGTCCCCCTGCGAGTTATAGACGTTTGAGAAGAAATCCACCCATGCCTTCTCCTCAATTGCCACCTCTATTGTCGGGACGTCAGGCTTAATAAAAAACGGTGCATTCACCGCCCGCCAGAATAAAGAGCTATCCTTACTCACAGAGGCTTCATGTAGAGTAACCCAAGCTTTTTCTTTTAGTTCTTTCTTTCTTAACCTTCTAGCTTGATTATATAGCTTCCTGCATTCTCTAACTTCCTCCTTATCTCTCTCTGTCTTATGTAGGGCCTCTTTTAGCTTTGTATACGCCTTAGAACAGTTTGAGTCAAACCACCCCTTCCTGCAAGTACGATTGTCCTTGCTTTCCACTCTAAGCAGATTTTGGACAGTTGATGTAATTTGTGTGAATGCTAACAGTATATTTTCGTGGCAAGAAGATTCCTCCAGACACATTAAGATAGAGTCATAGGCCTTTCTTATAATTTGTTTGTTAAGCTCTGATGGATCGCGGCTAGACCAACGCAGAGTGTAACCATTCAATCTGCCCATTTGTATATTCTGAGACCAAGCTACTTGATTGTAATGTTGTCGTTCTAAAACAGTTGGGAATGTAATGTCAGTACTTAAAGGCAGATGATCACTCATCACATTTTTGTGGGTTTTATAACTCGTAATATAATTTTCATAACAGTTAGGGGCAATTATATAGTCTATTGTGGATTCTAAGCCCCTGCCTATAAAGGTATGCAAAAAAGTCCACTCTAGGGGAGCACAAGCAGTTAGCAAAATCGAGGTCATATGAGAATAAAATCTCGTTAAACATCTCCCCCCATTCTGAGTGCACAAAGTGAATCGAGGGATCATCCTCCTCTGTTGTTAGGCCGCATTTTCTAAGCCCAGCTAGGGGACATAAACCAATATTAAAATCACCTCCCCAAATAGTAATCATTTCAATGTCACTGGTTGCCTTTAGTTTACTAAGATCATAACTAAGCATCTTCAATATGGCCCCAAGTCGTTCTTTTTCGACATTATTATAGAAATTGATTACAATCAAAATACATTTGCAATCTATACGAATCGATACTATTTGATAATAAATTTCAGATTTTATCATTTCAGACTTTGTTGCCCCAACCAAGTTTGAAACATAAACACAAATTCCCCCCTTCGGTCTCCCGTGTTTTGAGCGAATCGCTGGCGTGTGAAATGTCTTAAAACCATTTATATGCACTTCGTCTATCGCCAAAGTCTCTTGTACACACAAAATATCAAATTTGTCAATAAAATCCTTCCAAGCTATATTATTCACTTTATTTCGGAGACCGGCTATGTTCCAAAAAAGAACTCTAACAGTTTTGGGGGGTATTGGTCCAGAGGCAGAATCAATCTGACAAGTTTGTTCAGACCCAGGTTGCATATCTCGGCTAGGAGCTCTAGTCTCGCCCAATTCTAATGCATTACTAATTGTTAGGGCTGACCCAAGATCTTCTTCACCATTTAAGTCCATTTCCCTCGACTCAATTTTCAGGACACTATTTTGTTTAGTCAAACGGGCTTCACGGACAGTCTGGATATCGTAACCCTTATTGATTGCACTCTGATCTTGTCTGATAAGTAGTCAATCATTCTCGTCCAGTGATTGAAGAGGCCCGAATCTATTTGACACCTCAAGATTATAAAATGGATAATCAATGGACTGTATGGATGGATGATTTCTATTTTGCCATACAGAATGTTTGGGCTGGTTAAAAAACCCCAAAGGGAGAGCATTAATACTAGTGTAGGTGATAGTGGCTTCTCGGCCTCTTAATAAGATTTCCCTTACCAGGGATGGTGTTCCAAATGATGACGACGCAGTCACCTTTAAAAACTCTCCCACTATTTCCAACCCAACCGATCCTCCTCACCATTTTGAAATCACCAAACATTGCACTAGTCAATCCTGTTCTGTTCCCTAAATAATATATGGCTTTATTCCTCAATGAAATCAATGTTTCATTTTCCCCCGAAGGGGGAACTGGAACATTGGCTAAAATCACAGTGAACGGTGTGGCGGCTGGGGGTAAATTTAAAATCGGTGGGCTGTTTAGGCTTTCTGGAGGATAATTGTGTGTCACACATGATCTTGATGTTAAATCACACGCCTGTCTGTCGCCCAGATGATTTCCCGACCTTCTTATCGCTTTTTCGCTAATCACTTCACCCCTGGTCGATAAGCTATTGTGCGTTTTTACTGGTAATTTCAGATGTGTCCCAGTCCCCTTTCCCTTATCCCTTTCACCAGTCTGCCTTTTTGGTGCTGGTGGTGCTGGTGAGGTATTGTTCAGATTCGCACTCTCGGTCTGTGGGGAGTGCTAGATGACCCCATATTATATATACTCCCCTTTTGTGAGGCCAAACTCAGGTTTTCAAGAACTTTCTTCATACCTGCTTCAATTTTATCCAACCCAATTGTCAGGGAGCTAATAGACTGTTTAACAAACTCAGGGGCCTATTAGCAATAACCGGCGATAATTATCGCTAAGCGCAGTGAGCGCTAGGATAATTATCGCCGGCTATCGCAGGTTTCTATCGCGGAGATAGCGTGCTATCAGCAACGCTTATCTCCAAAGCGATAGAAACCCTGGAGAACAGTGTGAATATTGCTTGAAAACAAGCGATATTCGCACTGTGATCAGTGTTAGCTTGGTAATAGGGCGAGGGGGATTTAGCCATGTAATCCACCTCCCATTGGATTACATGGCTAAATCAGGTTTGGACCAGGCGATAACAAACAAGCGCTAAACGTGTTTAGCGCTGGTTCGTTAATCACCTCCCCTGCCTCGCTAATAGGCGATAGCGACCTTAGCGACTGTTTCCAGTCGCTTTTAGGTTGGGAACACCTACTTTGCATGCCATTAGCGATAAATATTGCTGGCATGCAAAGCGGCACCCAACCCGGTCGCTATCGCCTAAAAGCTGTCGCTTACAGCAGTTAGCGACAGTTTGCTAATAGGGCGATTGAATTATCGCCGCTTTAGCGGGAAAAAGTCCTGCTAAAGCGGCGATAATCACGTTGCTAATATGCCCCTCAGTTAGATCTTTTACTAAGCTAGCCGTATTCTCTAACTCAATAGAGGGTACCTTACATTTATTTTTTAAACAAGAAGTATTTTCTGTACCTATTTTAGTCTGGGTTTTGCCTTTTGTCCCCTGTTGTTTTTTTGCGTTAATCTTAGATATTCTGGCTTTAGGTGGGATCGTATGCATTCCACTCAAGGAAATATCGGGACTCTCTGGTCTCAATGGGTTACAAGGTTTTTAGAGGGAGGTAGAGTATTGATATCCAGATCACTAGTGGAAATGTCATCTGAAGCAATCTGGATGCAGCCATTTTTCACTTGCTTAGCATTTGTGTTACCCAAACTGTAATTTTCATCGACCCCCCTATCAACTAGTGAAATTACTTTGTCATTAGATAAGGTCACCAATGAGTCCACATTTAATGTTTCTTCTACTGATGAAATCTGTTTTTCGAGAACACCTACAGCCCCAGTAAGATAATTAAGCAAAGTCACATTTGCATTTTTAGTCTTACTCAAAGGCTTATTTGTGTGACTTGCTGTTGTCTTTCTTTTCCCCATCTTATTCACCCGGTCTCAGTTCTGGAAAAAAAGTATGTGTTTTACTTGGGGGTGAAAAAAGTATGTGTCTTACAGGGGGTGAAACTTCTGTGTTAGGTGTCCGGAAGCAGCAACCTTGTGTTTCACAGTTGCCTCGGAGA
This sequence comes from Calotriton arnoldi, assembly GCA_963921515.1. Taxonomy (NCBI): domain Eukaryota; kingdom Metazoa; phylum Chordata; class Amphibia; order Caudata; family Salamandridae; genus Calotriton; species Calotriton arnoldi. The sequence goes on from CAWUFW010019338.1 coordinate 100,064, forward strand.
ACGAGTCCAGGAGAGGGGGCCCAGCCGGGTCTCCTTCGGTCACTGACAGGCACAGATGGGCCCACCCTTGGCCCGGGCACGCCTGCTCGAGTCCCGCGCTGCGGGAGCTCGCGCTGATTTTTATAGCGCCTCCAGGCGCTCTCCGATGCTGCGCGCGGCTCCGGCCGCGAAGACTGCTGGGCCTTGTGGTCCTGAGGGCAAGCGTGGGCCTGAGGGCAAGCGTGGCCAAACCGAGCAAAGGAAGCGGGTCGCGCGCTGCGGAGCCCGCGCTGATTTTTATAGTGCCTCCAGGCGCTCTCCGATGCTGCGCGCGGCTCCGGCCGCGAAGACTGCTGGGCCTTGTGGTCCTGAGGGCAAGCGTGGGCCTGAGGGCAAGCGTGGCCAAACCGAGCAAAGGAAAGCGTGTCCCGCGCTGCGGGAGCCCGCGCTGATTTTTATAGCACCTCCAGGTGCTCTCCGATGCTGCACGCGGCTCCGGCCGCGAAGACTGCTGGGCCTTGTGGTCCTGAGGGCAAGCGTGGGCCTGAGGGCAAACGTGGCCAAACCGAGCAAAGGAAAGCGGGTCCCGCACTGCGGGAGCCCGCGCTGATTTTAATAGCGCCTCCAGGCGCTCTCCGATGCTGCGCGTGGCTCCGGCCGCGAAGACGGCTGGGCCTTGTGGTCCTGAGGACAAGCGTGGGCCTGAGGGAAAAGCGTGGCCAAACCGAGCAAAAGAAAGCTGGTCCCGCGCTGATTTTTATAGCGCCTCCAGGCGCTCTCCGATGCTGCGCGCGGCTCCGGCCGCGAAGACTGCTGGGCCTTGTGGTCCTGAGGGCAAGCGTGGGCCTGAGGGCAAGCGTGGCCAAACCGAGCAAAGGAAAGCGTGTCCCGCGCTGCGGGAGCCCGCGCTGATTTTAATAGCACCTCCAGGCGCTCTCCGATGCTGCGCGCGGCTCCGGCCGCGAAGACGGCTGGGCCTTGTGGTCCTGAGGGCAAGCGTGGGCCTGAGGGCAAGCGTGGCCAAACCGAGCAAAGGAAAGCGGGTCCCACGCTGCGGGAGCCCGCGCTGATTTTTATAGCGCCTCCAGGCGCTCTCCGATGCTGCGTGTGGCTCCGGCCGCGAAGACTGCTGGGCCTTGTGGTCCTGAGGGCAAGCGTGGGCCTGAGGGTAAGCGTGGCCAAACCGAGCAAAGGAAAGCGGGTCCCCGTTTCTAAACGCAACAAGCATTTGCAAAGCCAGTAGGTTTTGCCTGCGCCAGTAGGTTTTGCATGCGCTGTCTCAAAGAGACCTCTTGTGTTCTATCTGTTGGCTTACAGGCCGCCCATCTCCTATCATTGGTAAACTTCAGCATCACTCTCATTTTCTTTGATGCCCTTCGTCATGGCATGCAGGTGTCATGCCCTCTTCTTGTGTTTGGCCCTTCCATAGCGCAACGACCAAGTACATGTCTCCTTAAACCACTACCGGTTTACGCAGCTATTTTTAATTTGCTTTTATGCACTCCATAGGAGTACTTGTGTTTTTAGGCCATCTCCCTGTACGCATACACACATACCACTAAAATACATTTGCATGGACATTAACAAATACATTTCATTAAAAATGTGTTGACACATGAATAGCACTTGTTTATTTTCTTTTTACGATCCAATGGTATTTGAGCGCTCGCTCTGTCCTCCGTCTTGCCATAGCTTGAACACAAGCTGATGGTATTGAAGTGCTTTAAGTGATCACCAGTTACATTCTACGATTGCACATTTATTTTTCTCAATGATCCTGCTTCAATTAAGATATTTTTTACCTCTTCATTGTTGCTACCTCTCGCCCTCTCCTGTCGTTGCTTGCCCATCTACCAAACCCTCGTGCTTCCCTGCTTGACCATCCCCCCACTACCTCCTTCATCTCCAGGCCAATAAAGGGTGGCTGCCCTGGAGTACACCCAGGCACCCACTGCATTATTGTTGGGGGCTATGGGGGGAACCCCAGTGCCCCAGCAGTCCCTGCCAGCTCCACACCTCCATCGAGAGCCAGCAATTGCTTGGGGAAAACGTGTTTTGGAATTTCTCTCCTTTTTCTCGGCCCCCACTTGACGAATCACCACTTTCAATACAACAGGTGAAGTGAGTGTAAAACTAGTTTTGAAAATGTTGTGAAGATTCGTCAAATGGCACCAAAGTTATTAGCAAAACAAAAAACACTTAGTCTATGGGAATTAGGTCCTAGCTTTAACTACTCTCTCTCTCTTTCTCTCTCTCTCTCTCTCTCTCTCTCTCTCTCTCTCTCTCTCTCCCTATATATATATGTATATATATATATATTACCTACTGGCGGTCGCCTGTAGGTAGTTATAGTTAGAACCTAGTTTCCGTAGGAAAAGCGTTTTTTGTTTTGCCAATAACTTTAGCGCCGTTTGACGAATTGTCACGAAATTTTGAAAACAAATTGTTTATGCAGGTCAGCTCCTGTGTTGAAAGTTTGGGGGTGATTTGTGAGGGGGGCGAGAAATAAGGGGGTCCCAATATGCGTTTTATCCATGTTAATTTCCATAGGAAACTTTAGACACGGCTACAGCCCGAACTGCTGAACGGAATTACACCAAATTTGGCAAAAACGTAGCTCTTGGTTCAGAAAGCCTGCTTTTTTTTAAATGGTGTAAATCCGTTCAGTAGTTTTTGAGATATTTATAGATTTAGAGATATCGATATTTGAGAATTGTGAGATCTGATTGGCTGAGGCGTTCTGAGCACGAGCTTGCCTGGGATTGGCTGCCAACACATCAAACTAGGAAGCCTTGGGAGCCATTTTGTGACTCGGTTAAGTAGAAGAGGGTGGGTAGGAACAGTGTGACCTTCCTAGGGAGCTCAGGGGTGTCACAGGGAGTCGGAACGTAAAGAAACATTTTTATATGTTTTCGGCGGGATTCGCGTAGGGCCTGGAAATCACAGCGAGAAAACGAAAAATGGAGCGCGGTGTGGAGTGCTTCGTTTAATTAAGCCCCCGGGTGGGCTAGTTCCCAGGAGCAATGTTTAGTTATGATGCGGGGTTTACTTCTCAACAAAAACAGAATACCTCTGACACCATCAATGAGAATTTTTCTTGTACCTCAGCGGTCTTTTAACCCTGGGTTACATTTATTTGTGAATTCATTCTTCGTTCTTTAATTATCAAAAAAGAGGTTCCTATCACATGACACATTAAAACATACATCTCTGTTTTTGTGTTTTTTTGTGTACATCAACGACTCTTGTCAAAGCAACTAACAAAAACAATTGACATAAATACTATTTACATAACATACAGGTGTGTGACTTGTGACCACAAAAAGTTACTACATACAATCACAACAACAATTTTGATTATGGTGGTTTTAGCAGGAATATGCAGGGAAAAACTTTTCAATTTAAAGAAGTCCTACTGCTTTACATATAATATTGGGACTTTATTCTATTTTGCCCTCAATATGCTTTATTATATGGGTCCTAGAGAGGTCAGGGAATTATTTTTCAAACTCCAGACATAAGCTTCATAAATTCAGCTCATATGCGCCTGTTATAGGGCGTGGCATATTTAGTCGGTTGCTCTAAGCCTCTCTTTGGTGGGAGCCAACGCGTTTCGACCTTCTGTGGATGGGACCAAAGGAAGTATTTCAAGCGAAGGTCTTCATCAGGGCGAGGCTTTGGTCTTGTAGGACATATAATGCCTGCGTGAGTGAAAGTGAAAAATACTAGTGAAACACTAAGTCGGATGGCTGCTATTTACATTGGGATTCAGCTCATGGTGGGCTCTAGACATACCGTGTTAGGCTCGCATGATGAGATATGTTGTGGCTTCTGAGTTCATCTGTTATGGCAGTTCTTTGGGCGTTCTAGGAATCGAAAATGGAAGGAGAGGGAGTTATTTTGTGTTAAATGAGTTATTTTATGTTAAATGAGGCTAGCTGTGTATTTTTTTGTTTTTGTTTTTGACGGCAGTCCATGCATTATTTTTTTACTTTCTGAATTTCTGCTCGTGCAAAGGAAGTACAGTGGCTTAAAGGCACCTTTAGCGTGGGAGGTATGATACATTTGTTGTTTAGCATCCATGCAGGGTGTGGTACCCTATAAGTGACCACCCCGGGGTTCTCGTGAGGGTGGATGCATACCGCTGAAGACTCACGGTGCTTAATGTGTGCGTGCTATAGTTCCCCTTCTGTCTTTGTAATGGCGTGCTAAACGGCATTTACATCAGTGAGGTCCCAAATACCTGCTTCCATTTTCTTTGATGCTGCCTCTTGTTCGAATTTCCTCATTCCGGTCCGCTGATCAAGCGAGTGTCTTCTCGTACACCCTTTGTTAAATTTACCTCGGTCTCTGTACTTCCGCCTTCTTGCGCGTTGTTGCGTTGGCCGGAAATGTTCCGTCTGGCCTGGCCTTGCCTGACTTCCTGCATCAGCGTTGTCATGGCAATTTACGAAGCACGGGGCGGAAGCTCGGTTGTTAAAGGCTCTGTCCCATGCCTGCTGAAATCATCGTCTTCCTCGTAATTATTTCCATGTATCTCCCGGTAATCAATGGAGTCCCCCATGATTAACTTCACGTTAATTCTACCTGGTGTGTTCTTTATTTTACTTCGTTATGCGGAGCATAGCATTCGTGGGAGTTGGATGCAGTGTGCTTTTCTTAACTATTTTTGAACTTATTTTCAGGGTGGATGACGTGCATATATGCTGTTAGAAGGTAAATCATTTCCCTTGTACTGGACTGGTATGCCTCGTGTTCTTGATCCTTTTCCTAGTCTCTCTTTTTATTTCATCATCATTGGATTGATTTCGTCCTTTTGAGCACCTGCTGCTGGTTCAATAGGATGGAGGATAGCATAGCGAACCTATAGTTTGTGGACAGAGGAACTTCTAGCAACATGTGGGTTCTTGAAGTTTATCCACAGTTCAACCCATTCTCAATCGTGTTTAGGTACATTATAGTTTTTGCTTCGAATCTGGATAGTAAATTATCAATGTTGTTACCAGTGATGTGTTTTTGTATTGTCCATTTTATGTCATTTGGGCCATGATTTCTTTCAATACAGTGTGTTACCATCAGTGCATTTAGAGTCTTGCATCTTATACGGGAGCAGTGTTGAGTTATCCGCTTCTTTATAGGTTGAGTTGTCTTTCCGACATAGGCCTTTGGGCATGAGCATGTAACACAGTAGATGACATTATGTGTGTTACAATTTGTGAATTCTTCATGCTTCACAAATTTGTTTCCATATGTGAATATGGTGCCTTCAATCGTGCTGTCACATGACATGCAATTGCCACATCTCCATCAGTTTATTCGCACACTGCTGTCCCAACCTCCGATAAAAGGCCATAGGAGATGCGGAATCTGCTTTTCAGGAGGCCAAATGTCCGCTCGATCACCCGTCTGGTCTGGCCATGTGCCTCATTGTAGCACATCTCCACCGGTGTCACAGGGTTCCTGAGGGGTGTCAGCAACCACGGCATGTTGGGGTATCCGGAGTCACCTACAGAGAGACAATTGCACATTAGTTGAGTGTGAAAATAGGGTGCTAATCATCTTTAGCAAACACACACAATGCTAAACAGTCAGTACACACCGACAAGCCAGGAACGCTGGTACTGCATCTGTGCCATCATCGTTGGGATGCGACTACTCCTCATTATGTAGGCGTCGTGCGCTGAGCCCCGGAACCTTGCACACACATGGGAAATGGTCATGTCCGCCAAACAAACCACAAGAGCATTTATAGAGTGGAAATGCTTCCTGTTCCGGTACGTCTGCTCATGTGCCTGCGGTGGTACCAAAGCCACATGTGTCCCATCGATGGAGGCAATGACATGTGGCATCCTGCCCAGGACATAGAAGTCCCCCTTGATGTTAGCGAGTTGTTGTGCTTTGTGGAAATGGATGTACTGGTTGAGGAAATGCAACATCGCCTCCAACACATCCCGAAGCACACGGCTGAACATAGTCTGTGACATCCCACCAGCAGTAGCAACAGTGTGCTGGAAAGTACCGGTGGCAAAAAAGTGTAGGGCTGCCATCACCTTCACCTTGGGGGTCAGCGCTGTAGGGTATGTCCGGCCACGTTGCAGATGTGGGGCCAACTGCTCCGCCAATTATGCGATCAGTGGCCTGGTGAAGCGGTACCGTCGCATGCAGTCACGTTCAACCATGGTTTCCAGGTCAGGGAACGGTCTGTGGACATTTGGTCTCCTGCAGTACATAGATGAGCAAAGACAGTTTGTCATTCCCCCTATCTATGTGACAGTGTACATGACAAATAGCACATGAAACCACATTACATGACACAAGAACATGATGTGTGTGCTGTTGTGTATGGGCACACATGTCAGATACATGCCCATCATCTGACATCTCAGCTCTACATTTCCACACAACAAGGTCTCTGTTGTGCTGTGAGCAATCAATGGGCTCTGTCACAGTACATCAGTATGAGTGTCACATACCAGACACACACCACAGTGACTAGTGAGGACAGATGTCTGCCCCACATCACAGGTTTTTGACAGGCACACACAGGGACCTTGTGTCGCAACATGGACACCATTATGATGTAGAGTCCCATATGCACAACACAACGCACACATGACACACACATGAAGTGCCCCATGATTTCTTGCCAGCTCACACATGGATGTCTGTGACACACAGATGCAACATCAACTCACATTGACAATATACATGGATGTTGTGACCGTTTGACATTGAGCACATTAAATCTGAGTCATCTCTGCATGGAAATGCACACATACTGTGGATGAACATCACATATGTGGCACTGTGACACCCTGTGAGACACATACCATTCCACTGAAGAGTGAGGGTGTATGTCACATGACATACACAATGTACACCGGGAACTTGTCCTTGCCTCATGCACTGAAATGTACTCTTGACAACCACAGTGGTTATGTGTCCAGGCCACAATTGTATCTGTCCCCATGACACCCTGTCCTGCCTGGGAGTGGGTGCCACTAAGTGAAACATCCAAAATCACATGTTCACACACAGGTAATGCAGCCTGACATGCACTTTGAGATACTGTGTCACAGACTGTATTGTTGTTGGTGTGCCCATGGGTCAATGGCAAGCTATGGTGTGTGGCACGCCTTGCACATTGACTTCTATGGTGACTGACGTGGGTGACCAATTCGAAAGACGCGTTTGACACCTAGGGAAGGAGCCGCATGCACGCCTTGCACGCACGCCTTGCACAGTGACTTCAATGGGGACTGACGCGGGTGACCAATTCGAAAGACGCGTTGGACACCTAGGGAAGGAGCCGCAGGCACGCCTTGCACGCACGCCTTGCACAGTGACTTCAATGGGGACTGACGCGGGTGACCAATTCGAAAGACGCGTCGGACACCTAGGGAAGGAGCCGCACAGAGGCCTTGCACGCACGCCTTGCACAGTGACTTCAATGGGAACTGACGCGGGTGACCAATTCGAAAGACGCGTCGGACACCTAGGGAAGGAGCCGCACGCACGCCTTGCACGCACGCCTTGCACATTGACTTCTATGGGGACTGACGCGGGTGACCAATTCGAAAGACGCGTCGGACACCTAGGGAAGGAGCCGCATGCACGCTTTGCACGCACGCCTTGCACATTGACTTCTATGGGGACTGAGGTGGGTGACCAATTCGAAAGACGCGTCGGACACCTAGGGAAGGAGCCGCACGCACGCTTTGCACGCACGCCTTGCACATTGACTTCTATGGGGACTGACGTGGATTCGAGCCTGGTACGAATCGGTTTCTTGAAAATCCGTTGGCTGCCTGCAACAATGTATCAGACTCGTCAGTGCAATGCTTTTTCATATTTCAAACGATGCGGAAGGCGTGTACGAGGTGTGCAATGCGATGGATTGGCCAGATTCATAGGATGCAAACGTGTCGGACCTATTGCTTTTGACGCGTGGGACTGAATCTGCCTCTGCAGCACAGATATAAGGCTGTCTGTTCCCCTGAGAGCTCACTTGCCTGCACTACATGCACCAGAGTGACATCTCTGCTACCACTGCTGCTGTCTCTGCATCCTCTGGCTCCAAGAATGGCACGTACTGTGGAGAGGGCCCCAGCCTTCACAGAGGAGGAGAACAAGGCCCTGCTGGACAGCCTCCTTCCACAGTACAGCAAGCTGTATGGGAAACCAGGGGAGCAGGTGAGTGTGCACTCCACATCCCTTTTTCAGTGTGTATGTTGTCTGACTGGCACCAATTACATTGTGTTCACCAGTGTCTAGCATGCTCACTGAGTAGTTGTTACCCCCAAGGTGTGTAGGTACCTGTACTGGACAGGTACTGTGCATGAAAAGAGCACTTTTCACACGGTTGTAATACTCAGGCAATGTTTCCATTTAGAAAAATGCAGGACAACTGTCAATCACCATATTTGCACTACCTGTGTCCATCATATGCCCTTGCAAGAAAGACATGTATATCCAACTGTGTGATGCACAAACATGTGGCATGTGTGGTAATGGACTTTTTTTATCCTTGTCATCCTCACAGGTTGATACCCATCAGAAGCAGGAGATCTGGCTGACCATTGCCCGGGCTGTTCGTTCTGTGGGGGTCTACAGACGCCGCTTCCGCAACTGCCAGAAGAGGTGGCAGGACCTTCGTGGCTGGACCCGGAGGATTGCCAGAGTCCAGCTGAAGCTGTCGCCTCCTCGCATAAGGGGCGGATGACGTACACTGACCCCCCACATGCTCCGGATTCTGGCGGTGGTCTTCCCAGACCTGGATGGGCAGTTAAAGGCCAGACAGCAGCAAGGAGGGGGTAAGTGCATGCATTCTCTGTGTACTATGTCTCACATGCTCTTTGCACTCCTTCATCCTGGTTACACTTCTACAGAACTCCTGTCTGCTTGTACAGGAGTCATGGGCTCAATTTAGGTCATGGCCCATCCTCATCTGATACACAGGTGTGCCCCTTTCAGTCTGTGACTTGTGTAACTTGGGTTGTGTGTCCCTGCTGTTGTCCAAACTTAAGGTTGTGAACAGCATCTGCTACCGGTGCATTGTTTTGTCTTCATGAGTGAGGCTAATGATTCCCATGTGGCTGCACATTGCCAGCAATCAGACATGTACTCTGTGTGGGCAATTGATATGTGTTCCAATTGATGTTTTGGCACACCATATGTGCCAGGGGTATTTGCCACACAGCCATGCAGCAGGTACGACATTTAAGGGGCATCAGAAGAATGTACATCATGTGTTTCACACATGCATGAACACATGCCTGGTGTCCAGGGTAATCACATGTTGCACATGTTCCTGGTCAGGTATGCCTACTCCGGACATGAAGTACACTCTGTTCTTCTACTCCTGTGTGTCAGCCTACATTTTGTGCATTGTGAAATGTGCAATATGGTGTCTTCCTCGGTGTCATTGTGGAGTGGCCTACCCTCTTAGACTCCTGTGGTGTTGTTCATTTTGGTCTGTGCAGCTAGCTGAGGTGTGGCTAATGGATCATCACAATGGGTCAATGCATGGGTGTGTAATCACTTGACAGTGCTTAATGTTGGATTATACATCACAGTGCAGGCAGCCTCAATTCGTTCTCATCTTGCTGTGATGTCATCATGCTTACATATTGGTGCTTGCAGTCACTCAACTGTTGCATTTGTTTTACGTGTGATCATCAGATGCCTGAAGATGTGGGTAGCAGTGGGGGTACCTGTGCACTTGACAGCTGCAGGGCTTACATTCTCATAAATGTTAATGATTGTAACACAGTGCAGAATGTTTAATTTTGGATGCACTGCCCCTGAGACTGAAGCTAGTGATGGCTGCTTAGCCATACTGGGCCGTAGCATGGTATCCCACTTGCTGATGTGTATCCCGCAGTAATGTCAGTTGTACAGCATGCACTCTATTGTTGCATTGACCATCAAGACATGAGCACCTCATGGTGTCTTGTGAATGAAGCATATCCATTTCACTGACAATGATTTTGGCCATCCCTAATCCTGACACATGTACTGAGTCAGTGGCAGGAGATGGGATGTGTGTGTACTGGCAGATTTCAATCACGATTTATGCAGTTCTGAGACATGTCTATGTGGTGCATGTGCCCACATATGAGAAGTGGCATACTACATGCACCAGACAGATGGGAATATGGAGGGGCAGGATATGAGGGGCATGGTTGACTGGCAGACTGACAGGTGTCATTTTCAAAAAATGTCTGCCCTTTTTGCAATATCTGCCACTTGATGCAAAGGCGTCCTCTGTGATGTGCTGTACTGACTGTGATGTGTCAGGTGAAACAGGTGACTGATGTGGATCTGTTTATCCCGATTGATTGCAGATACATCTACGGCTACTGGAGGAGACAGCTCCACGGACCAAGAGGAGTCGCAGAGCCAGACTGGGTCCGCTTCTGTGGAGTTGGAGGGACCCAGTGGCACAGAGGGTGAGGGGAGCCACACGGAGGATACCTCAGCTACGACCACCTCGGCTGAGGAACACAGCATCTCCAGTGAGGACTCCCTTGTGGAGGCGGGTGTCAGCAGATCACAGACAACACCTAGCGAGTCTGTCCCCGCCACCACCAACATCTCCACCCTCCCATCTGCTCCCATCCCAGATGTCCGTGGAGGCCCCCGTGTGAGGGAACATGGCTCCTTTGGTCCAGGCACCGCACCCCCTGCCCCTGTCTCCCCTGCTGCCCTGAATGTGGAGTCTGTGGACTTACTGAAGCAGATCCATGTAGGGCAGACAGCGATGCTGAGTGTCCTCCATTCCCACACCACTCTGTTGACTCAACTGGTGTCCTTCATGGAGGGCATCTCATCCAACATGTCTGCCCTACATCGGACCATTCAGTCCATGGCCTCCACACAGACGGCAGCAGTGTCCCTCCTCCAACAGTCCCTCACCCCTCCTACCTCTGCCACATCCACAGTCCCCACTACCCTACCTGTCCAACGCACACACACATCGGCACGCACCACAACAGACCCAAGCAGCACACAGTCACGCAAGTCAAAATCAAAAGCCACAGGCACGCACACTCCGGGGACTGATGGCACACACACAGGGGATGGGTCACAGACACACAAACAGGTATCCACAAGCACTCCACAGACCTCAGATGCCTCTCCCTCCAAAAGCACTTCCCCTGCCTCACCTGCAACCCCCCTTCCAAGCAGCTCTTCCTCTGTGACCTAGGCCTCTTCCCCACTGATCCATCCACTCCGACGCACAAGGGGAAGAGGAACTCACCACACACAGGGGGGAGTTCCACTGCCACACAGACAGCCTCCCCCAGGCGCACGGACACTGAGGCCCCCATCCGCAAGTCCCCCTGGAGCAGGAAGAGCAAGACCCCTCCAATCCCGCCGCTCAAAGTCACAGTCTCCGTCCTGCAGCCCCAAGGCCACCACTCCACAGGTCCCCCTGCCACACCCTGCCCCTGGTTCCCCCACACACCAATACCGCATCCCCAAAATGCTTAGGCCCTCCCCCTACCACATGCACTTCTACCCCCACCTCACACGCTCAGCCTGTTCCTGCCACTGATGTTGGGACTGTGCCCCCCTCTGTCCTGCCCACCTCACCTGAGCCCCATGACACTCCTTTGGAGTTTGGCACTGCAGTGGAGACCCCATCCCAAACATCTGACCTGCCCACTGCGGTGGTGCCGGTAACAAGCCCGTCTGACTTTTGCCCTGCAGTGGTGACAGCACCCACCCCATTGGATTTGGGCCCTGCCGTGGTGACGGCACCCACTGCATCAGACACCTCCACTGCAGTTGCCAGTGACAATCCTGCACCCACCAGCTCTCCCCTACCCCATTCTGCTGTCCCCTGATCCTGTCCCTGCGGTGCCTGGCCTGCCACTGTCTATGCCCCTCCAAGGGGAGATGTCCCCTGCCCATAGTAGTGCATGCAAGCAATGGGTGACAACTTGCCACATCTCACCCTGGGCGGACTCCTGATATGGACTGGCCATTGGCCTTTTGACATTGTGACTAAATGGTTTCAAAGAGTTATGTCCCCAATAAAGTCAATTGTTGTTATCCAGTGTTGTTGGTTCAAATGTACATGATGTTGATGATGAGTGTCATGGACTTGCTGTTGTACAGATGTTTCAAAGGTATTACAGGATGATTTGTTGATGTGATGTACTCCATGTGGTCCATGGAATATGTGTACTTTTCTGATATGTATCCATGACATCCTTAGCTGCAATTTCAGGGTGTGATGATGGCAAAATGTTGTGACCAGGATTTTCTCTTTGGCTTTGCTACTTCACATCGTTTGCATACACTGTTGCACATAGGTTGTGCTTACATTTGGACACATAGGAAGATTACCTGACTTGGACCATCTCCACTGGACAGGCATGTTTGTGCATCCATGTTACACAAGTCATCTGTATCATCAGGCCAACTTGCTCAACATGTGTATTGCATATGTGCATATGACTGGAGGAAGACTCCCGTACACATGCTTCTGTGACCAGAGCTTTTCAAGTGTTGTCATTGTTGAATCACTGGGCAAGTGTTGTGCTGGCATGACAGAAGCCTGCACAGACAAAGTTTTGCACAGCTGACCATCCCCAGGAGTGGAGTCCCCTCATGGCATTGTGTCATTCTGTGACATTGCCTGGGCACATGGTGTGTGTTGTGTGAGCATGTCTGTGTGTGTTCACTTCCCTTTTGTGGACGCAGACTGTGTTCCAGACAGATGTACCTGTTTTGTGGACTTGCTGACTTGGTCTGTGTTGATCTAACTTCTTTGCCCTGCCTTTTCTGGGATGTAGGTGCATGATAAACTACTGGTCATTAGGGTGTCATCCCTGGCTGTTTCAGTTGTAAATTCCAGGGATGTTGTCCAACGCACGTGGGACACATTCTGGATTACCATTGGCACTTATGTGTTACCAACATCATGTTGTTTTCCCTATGTGGTATCTGTCAGTGAGAGGCTCACTTGTATGTGTGTGTGACTACTCCCTATCATCAGGGTCATTGCTGCTATGTTGGAAGGTGTCGACATTTGTTCATTGTGGCTCTCATATGGTTCAACATTGGTGTAGGTGTGTGGCAGGGTACCGGAAGAATTGTGTAATTTTCACATTATGCCGATGTGCCGCATGCTGTGCAGTGTGGCAGACCTTCACAGGTGTTGTTGTCAGCCCATGTGTGAGGGTTTGTGGGTACCTTGGATCCCCCACCACCCCTGGGATTGTCATGTGTGCATGAGCAAGATCACCAGTCCCTGTGTGCCTAGCTGATGCACATTGTTGCAGATCAAGGTGTGTGGTGTTGTTGGTGGCCAAATGGGAGTTGTTTCATGTCTAGGCCCCTACCTACTTTTTGCCCATTGTTTGCAGGCCATGGCCAGTGATTTGTGTTTATGGAGGTGTGATGTGAGTTTGTTGTCCCGGACACATGACCCAGGACGCACATCTGACTGTGCTACGCAGTATGGGGGAAACCTAGCTTCATCATAACTGTGGGATTGGCATACAGGCTAATGTCACTACAAATTAGGGTACTAGAGTGTCGTGCTGTGTTGGGTCTGTCTCTTGCTGTGTTGGTTGCTGTTCCACCCACCTTGTGTCACATGAATCCTTTGTGATCCCACTCACCTGACAATGCCTGCTTGCCCATAAAGGTGTGCCCAGTTAAAGAGTTACTTTTGTATGGCACTGTGTACACATGTGTGTCATTGTAGTTCAGCCCACCGTCATGCGTTGTGTACTAGCCTGGGGACACTGAGACACACACACGTGTTGTGTATGATATGCTGTGTGTGGCTGCCTGTCTGTGTTTGTGCATCTGCGCCTCAGCATTGGTATGGCTTTAGCGTTACATTGGGGGATGTTGTTTGGGGGTTTGTCCCTGATGTCCATGCATCTTGTAGCTCATCATCCTGCACATTGATCATGTTTGGTATGTCCCATTGCTGTCGTGGTATGTGACTTTGTCACATAACATCGACAGTCTCCACAGGATTCCGCAGTTTGTGTGTCTGTTCGTAGAGATATGTGTGTATACATCATGATGCTCACTTTTCACATAGTCTAATTGTGCGCTGTTGGCATTGTCAGGGGTCATGGCCAATGCTTGTCTGCACATGGCAGAGGGAATTCTTGTGCTACACAGCATTCTTTGCCTCTCGTACCTATGTTTGTATGTGACACAACCACAACATTGCCACTACATTGGTTGAGGTGTTGGGTCCAGTAGTCACAAATGCTGGTCTGGTGATGCTGCTATTGTTATGTCCACACTCACCTTTTGGTCACTGTAGTGATGGGGGATTTAGACCCCTTTACCACAATGATCCGACAATGCAGGTTTTTTGGACCCCACACTCATCTTTGACTCACTGTAGTGATGTGGGGTTTAGACCCCATTACCACAATGATCCTAGGAATCGTGTTTTTGGAACACCACAACAAGCATTTGTGCAGACATGTGATGTGAGTCACATTGTATGTTCACTGTCAGGATCTGGGTTGTGGCCATTTTGCACACACAAACATATAATCTTGCCAAGATGTTAGGGGGATGGTTTCCTTGGTCAACCTATGAGTGGGGAGGGTAGTGTAGGGTAGTGGTGCAGGGCATACAGCCCCCTATGAGATGGGGTAGTGTTGCAGGGCATACAGCCCCCTATGAGTGGGGAGGGTAGTGTAGGGTAGTGGTGCAGGGCATACATCCCCCTATGAGTTGGGGGTAGTGTTGCAGGACATACAGCCCCCTATGAGTGGGGAGGGTAGTGTAGGGTAGTGGGGCAGGGCATACATCCCCCTATGAGTTGGGGGTAGTGTTGCAGGGCATACAGCCCCCTATGAGTGGGGAGGGTTGTGGTGCAGGGCATACAGCCCCCTATGAGATGGGGAGGGTAGTGTAGGGTAGTGGTGCAGGGCATACAGCCTCCTATGAGATGGGGGTAGTGGTGCAGGGCATACATCCCCCTATGAGTTGGGGGTAGTGTTGCAGGGCATACAGCCCCCTATGAGTGGGGAGGGTAGTGTAGGGTAGTGGTGCTGGGCATACATACCCCTATGATATGGGGGTAGTGTTGCAGGGCATACAGCCCCCTATGAGTGGGGAGGGTAGTGGAGGGTAGTGGTGCAGGGCATACAGCCCCCTATGAGTGGGGAGGGTAGTGGTGATGGGCACCCCCCCTAGGTGTGGGGACTGCTGGTAGTGAGGAACATGCTACCCCTGTGGTATTGCTGTTGCTGGTGGAAGGGATGTCACCCCCCTATGTGTGTGGGGCATTTCGCGTGTGCGTGACGTTGGTTTGTGGGGGTGTCTGACTTACCGTCTGCGATGTGCGCGTCTGTCCCTGATCCGGTCATACATATACAGTACTGGGATGACCTGCGCGATGGGATTCATCGGTGGTTCGTCTCGTACTTGCTGCTCGTTGCTCCGTCTCGTACACGTTGTGAGTTGGTCCGTCTCGTAGCCGTGGATCGTGTTGTTGCGCGAATCGGACCTGATATGCAGCTCTACCGGATGCTGTGACGTGCTGCTAGTGGCGACCCGTCCGGCGCGTATGATTTCCGCATCGTACTTGTCCGGCCGGAAACTGCTGTGGGAACTGCTTCCGGGCGACTCGAATCGGCGTTCGGAGGTACGGCTCGTATGGGAAATGCTGCTGGAATCGCTGCCTACATGTCGGACGGATTTGTGGCTGTTGTGCGCATCGTAATTCATCGTCCGGACGGCCCGGCTCCCGGTACGAGTCGGTCGCGAGGTAAGGCTACGGACAGCTCTCGGAGGGCTGTCCGACTCGGATCGGAATCGACCCCTAAATGTTATTTATCACCCAATCAGTTATCGATTTCTGAAAAAAAAGCTTGTTTTCCACCTTTGTGATGTTGCAAGGGTTACATGGTGTTGTGTGTGTAACGTATAGGGATGAATTGGGGTGTAATATTGGGTGGGGTGATGTACAAGAAATGTCCTTTTGCAGATTGAAGCTTGTGGGAAAATACTGAGGGGGAGCAGAGGGGGGCTTTAACACGGACATGCTTTATTAACTTCAGTGAGATGAAAAAAATGAAATGTTGTTTCCACACTTCGTGTATTGGTTTGTGCACAGTTGTGAAGCACACGTGAATATAAGTTAAGGTATTGTGAAGCTTCCTGCTCGTGCTGTACCTGCGTGTATCACAGGGGCAGCAGATCAAGAGACTGAGCATGACACGTCCCTTGAGCCCCCCCTCCTTCGTCCCGGTTTGTAACGGTTTTTGTCCCGTGGTTTGTAAAAGGAAGGTAACAGTGGCCCGTGTGCGTTGACCGTCACTGGGCTGCTGGGGGCTGCTGGGGGCATCTGACGGGCAGATAGAAAGTCATCATCGATTTCTGTGCTATATAAAAAAGCTGCACACAGGGGCATATTATGAAGGAAGTGGCGGAGAGAGGCATTAGCGTTCTTGGCTTAATGTGTCTTTCCGCCACTTCGGAAATACGAGGCTGCACTATATTAACAAGGATATGGTGGAGCCTTGCGTTTGTCAGTGCAATGACGCTAAGTTTCAGAAGTTAGCGCCGTTAGCACCCTTGCACCAGAGTGTAAGGGTGTCTGCGAGCAGGGAGGTTTGTTTATGTACAGGAAGGTGTCCCTTCCTGCACATAAACAAACCTAAAATGCTAGTTTGTAATTTACGTGTGTGCTGTTTCATGCAGCACAGATGTAAGTTACAAAACAGCATTTTGAATTTTTTTTTTATGTACAGGAAGGGACACCTTCCTGTACATAATCAAACCATGGCATTTTGCTTTTTGCATGTGTGGTGCACAAGGCAGTACAGATGGAAAAAGCAAAAACGAGGAGAAATAAAGCATTTCTCCTCGTTTCGCTAAATTAAGACCAGGGTTTTTCTGGTCTTAACTTTGGCGTTGCCTCCTATTAACGCTGCCCTTATTAATAGGATGCAGCATCAAAATGAATGGGTGTTGAGGTGGAATGCCCCTCACAATACCCACTGGACGTCCCTTTCACGCTAAACAGAGCGTGAAAGGGGGCTTTTTTAACAAGGCAGTGTTAAGCTACGTTAAGTGGCTTAACGCTGCCTTGTTAATAAGGCGAGGCCCCTATCGCCACCACAACGTCAGTAAAAAGTGACGTTGTGGTGGCGATAGGGGCTTGTTAATATGCCTCACAGTTGCAACTTACATATTGCTCCAATTTACATTGCTCGACGATTGGTGTTAACATTTAATTTTGCTAAGGTATGTCTATGCTTGAACATGTATTTTCACACGAGTTATATATTGGAAGATACAATAGCTATAAAACACAGGTATACATGTAGTTGTATGTTTCTTTTAAGTATGCTGCCACTACGAAAAGGCACAGGAGATGTATGCATTGTAATAGTAATATGGTGACACTGTCAACTGTAACTTGAAGAGAGTTTCTGGTTTGCATTTGCTTGGGCTCAAGATTGTTAGTAGTTGGTGGGTAGTAAACATGGGGCAGGCAAATGACGTTAAAAACATGGTGGGAAAGGAATTAACTGTCAGTAATGTGTTTGTAATATATGACACAGACATGATACATTTTTAAAAATTTATTTTAAAGTACATGGCGTAATGTGCAGTATATGTGCCATAACAAAAGAGAAAGTGTATGATAGAATTATAATCAGTATAGTAGTGAATCGATATCTGATAAAGGGAGATGTTATCACAAAAAGATAATAGAGAAAGGACCATCTTGAGTTACATTACTCTCTCAGCTAAAAAGAACTGATATTATAAAATAGAATATCTCAGAGGTTTGTCTGCAGACTACATAACTTTTAATATAGATAGTAAAGTCCCCAACTGCCAAGTCGCCCGTTTCTTCGACTAGCTCTGTAACAACTAGGCAAACAGAGTGGAAACATCAAAAGAGCGTAAACAAGTCTGTAAAGGGGAATTCGTAAAGAAAGTCAATGTCTGAAAATCCAAAAAGGAAGGAAAAGCGAAAAAAAAAAAAAAAAACAGTGTTCTTGAAGTGTAGAAATAAGAGCTCGTCAAATCTGGTTACCATGTGCACTTATGGAGATTCATTGAAGCTCAAGAACTCAGAAGCACCGTGATATGCAATCAGTTCCAAAAGGTCATCTGCAGCTCTCCAAGCAAAGAGGGTGGCCATCCAATATAGCAAGTCGAAAGAACAGACATGGTCATCATAATCTTCAGCAAGCAGGAGCATGTCAGGGCAACTTGCATGATATTCGATGATAGTCTGCTGCAAGAGGCTCTCCGTATGAACGCATGTACTCCATCTTCCCCTTATTGCATTATGAAATGCATCCATCAAGCGTGTGTCTCCGGAACAGTCCTGGTCATGATCCAGCAATGGACGCAGCAACAGTTCATAATCCAGGGGGTCGTGTGAAGTAGTAGAGAGGCAGACTTGGAGGTCGCATTCATAGTGGCACCGGAGACAATAAAAAACAGGTTGAACACAGGTGAAGTACACGTAGCGGAAATTCAGGCGATATCTGATGCCAAATATCGCCAATGGCAAGCATTTAAAAAGTTGTAGCATTCGCCCACGGTATAGCTCCATTTGTCGTGGATGGGGTTGAAGCAGAGGACGGGCAGCCATTTCGTAGTAGGAGCTATAGAACGACTTTTCCTGAAAAAGGAAGGAGCACCAAGGGACCCACCAAATGTGCTTGCAAAGTTAGAATGAATGAAATCCGGCATTACTATAAAAATAGTCTGAAAAGAGATAACAAGCCTGAAGTGGGATAGTTTAGAAAAATGTGGTAGGCCTTGAGTTTCAGACTGATTAAATATTTGGTGTATAAATTGTGCAAAATGTAGTGGGAGATTTCCATAGAAGACTAAGTCAATGTCACTTGCTAATTTAGCCACCTGTTATTTGAAGGTCGCACGAGGTTATATGAGACCCGCTTGTTGTTGAAACAATAGCGTTTTCTGTTAGTGTTCGCTATTAATATATGTTTTCAAAGTAGGAATGGAAGGCCAGACCAAACTATCTTCAAGCGCATTTGGGGGAGGAGAAAAGACAGTGGTGGAACATGTTACACGTTGTGAAAGAGTTGCTCTGTACGGGACGCCTGCTTGTAGGTCAGAGCACTTGCAGTTATTTGGAATAAGATAATTGTTTTTCAAAAGCACACTGAGTGTGGGATTAACAGCAACTACTGGAGTTTGTTTAAAAAAACTGTTTAAATTAGGAGCAGAAAGTTAGAATTGCCGTTTAATTTAACTTGTGTATAAACTAAAGAATATTGAACAAAACAAAGTGTGGTTCTCTGTTACTAAAACTTACTTATCTTCATTTTGACAGCAAAATGCAAAAACAAAGAATGCAATTCATGAATAAAAGTAGTTTCAAGGTAGTTAAATGTATAAACTGGGTAATGTTTTATGCAATCATGGAGGCTGTGGTATACAGAGATCAATTAATCAGACATTAGCAACAGAATTATGCAATCCCCCGTTTGAATTTTTGCACTTAATTAATGATTGAGGCAGTACGAAAGTACTGATGGATTCCCTCAGGTACTACCCATGCACTCCCACAATGACCCAGAAATTACTGTTGAAGTCATCATTTTACTTAGGCAGTTTCCGTGCAGTATTCGAAACAGGAAGGTATAATCTTTTTAATGATATAGGGGTGTATTCTCAAGCCCCTATCGCCACAACAACGTCACTTTTAGTGACGTTGTTGTGGCGATAGGGGCTTAGCCCTATTCACAAGGCCGCGTGGCTTAACACGGCTTAACGTTGCCTTGTGAATAGGGCCCCCTTCACGCTCTTTTTAGCGTGAAAGGGGCGTGCAGTGGGTGTTACGGTGGGCGTTCCACCGCAACACCTATTGAGTTTGACACTACCTCCTTTTCTCAAGGGCAGCGTAAATGGGAGGTAGCGCCAAACTTAAGACCAGAAAAAATATGGTCTTAAGGTGGCGAAACGAGGAGAAATGCTTTATTTCTCGTCGTTTTTGCATTTGAGATGTCATCAGTGATGTCATCAGTGATGTCACTGACCATATCATGAATGATGTAATATGTGACGTCATAAGCAGTGCATTGCGGGGGCGCAAGTTATAGTTAGCTCAACTAAGTATAACGTCTGAATTTCTCTGGTTTTGTACGAGTGAAAAGTCCAACTAACTATAACGTCCCTGAAACCTATGGTTTTTTTCAGTGAATATATAATCCAGTGGCAGCAGCCACTGGGTAGTTATAGTTAGGTCAACTGTTCCATAGGATTAGCGTTTTTTGT
The DNA here is from genome assembly GCA_963921515.1 of Calotriton arnoldi. NCBI lineage: Eukaryota > Metazoa > Chordata > Amphibia > Caudata > Salamandridae > Calotriton > Calotriton arnoldi. The sequence continues at coordinate 120,311 of CAWUFW010019338.1, forward strand.
GTTGCTAATAACTCGGCCCCCACTTGACGAATCACCACTTTCAAAACAGCAGGTGAAGTGAGTGTAAAACTAGTTTTGAAAATGTTGTGAAGACTCGTCAAATGGCGCCAAAGTTATTAGCAAAATAAAAACGCTTTGTCTATGGGAAATAGGTACTAGGTATAACTACTCTCTCTCTCTCCATATATATATATATATATATATATATATATATATATATATATATTCACTGAAAAACCACAGGTTTTGGGGTCATTATAGTTAGTCTGACATTTTAGTTAGTCTGACATTTCACTCGTACAAAACCAGAGAAATTCAGCCGTTATAGTTAGCTGAGTTAACTATAACTCACGCCCCGCAATGCACTGCTGATGACGTCACATATTACATCACTCATGACATGGTCGGTGACATCACTGATGACATTACTGATGACATCTCAAATTACATCACTGATGACATCACTGATGACATCATCCACTTAATCTCTGATGCACCTACTCACACCCTAATATAACCTTTCATACACCCATTCTAAAATACAGACTACCATTCTCGAAACCATAGACACACCAATACCAGTTAGTACATACCCACTCACTGATTCCTAGGTCTACACACACGTATCCACTCACTCACCCATACAGTCACTCATACATGCAGTCACTCATCAATACAGCCACTATTATATGCACTGATACACCCATACAGACACTCACACAACGCCACTCACCCATAGTTACTCACACACCTAGTCAGTCACCCAAAGAGTCAATCACAATGCCATTTACTGACCTATACAGTTATACACACACCACCTCACTTATTCATACAGATACTAACACATACTTACTCTCTTATACAATCACTGACACAAGCACACACTCATCCATACATCCACTCTCACAATCACTCACTCTCACATACAGTCACTTATATACTCCAACACTCACATATACTGCCATTCACATATGCAGTTACTCACACATGTACAACTGAGACATCCTTTCACTCACCAACACAGCCATATAAACACTCACTCACCCATACAGCACCTCGCAGACGCACCATGAACCCATACACCCAGTGAATCACCCACTAACACATCCATGCAGGTAGTCACACAACACACAGACACTCAGGCACACTTACAGGTACTCAGGCAGCCAATCAATAACCTATATAGACACTCATGTACCTATTCACCAATCCATGCAGCCACTTACACACCAACTGACAGACTGATACAGACATGCACCCAGATTAGTCACTCACCCATACATTCACCCAGACACGTATAATCACTCACTCATATAGTCAGTCACACACTGACTGAATCATCATATATATATATATCACATTCTTAAACTTTTTAGAAACACTCACAGTCACTGGATGATGTCATCAGTGATGTCACTGACCATGTCATGAGTGATGTAATATGTGATGTCATTAGCAGTGCATTGCGGGGGAGTGAGTTATAGTTAGCTCAGCTAACTATAACGGCTGAATTTCTCTGGTTTTGTATGCGTGAAATGTCAGACTAACTATAACGTCCCTGAAACCTATGGTTTTTTCAGTGAATATCTAAGGTTTTTTAAATGCTAATTTCTAACTATAACGTCCCTGAAACCTGTGGTTTTTCAGTGAATTTTATATATATGCATTCAATCCCCTCTCACTCTTACAAGGAAGGAATCAGCACTCAGGTTGTAGTTTGGAAGTATTTAATCCAGAAAAGACGTGATCCCCGCGGTTCAGCTCGTCCGAACCTTGATAACGATACAAGACGTCATTGTAGCTTCCTTATTTAAAGGTACAAATGCCTCTAGTTGGCAACATTAACAAAGGACTACATATTACATTAATCCAAAAAGCTGGCGGCCATATTGGCCTGGTCACGATGCGAAAATTCAGGAATTCATACAATAAAGAACAGAAAACAAGTGTTAATATGCACACAATGTCATTTCAGCATATCTTGCCCCGTGACTGCCGTACCTGTATGTTCGTCAACGTGACTTGTTCATAATAAACATACTTACGATTGCAAACATCAACATATAAAATGAACTACACATTACTTTAACCCCTTCCATGCGCGGCCGATTTTCGCCCTGTGCGAGGCATTGCATTGAGCGGACGGGTTCATGACGAGCTCAGCTCGTCATGCGCACACGAGCACTGCGCAGCATGACGAGCTGAGCTCGTCATGAGCATGGAAGGGGTTAAAGTGAAAGGCTATCGGCCATATTGATCTGGGCACTTTGCGTATTATATTGTTTCTTACACGAAAGACAAGAAAAAAAAGGGGTGTTAATATACACACACACTATCCCTAAAGTTCTAGCGATTATAGTTCCGTTCCATTCGCAGCTCATTTGAGATGTCATGAGTGATGTCATGAGTGATGTCACTGACCATGTCATGAATGATGGAATGTCTGAGGTCATAAGCAGTCCTTTGCGGGGGCGTAAGTTATAGTTAGCTCAGGTAACTATAACTGCTGAATTTCGCTGGCTTTGTACGAGTGAAATCTGAGTCTAACTGTAACATCCCTGGAATCTTTGTTTTTTCCAGCAAATGTCTAAGTTATTTTAAACATTAAGTAAAATGCCTATAACAATGGATGGTGGGGGGTTGGAAGCAGGGCCTGGCCTGGCATTGTGCTGCCCCCACCTAAGCTTGCTGCTCCTGCCTCCTCTCCTCCGCTTTGCCATCCATTGTCCAAGTCCATGCCCCTGCTCCCTCATTACAGCCCTGTGTGGCCGTTGTTCTGCCACTGGCCTTCCCGCCTTCTCTGAACAGTTAGCTTGTTGCCCCATCCACTTCCTCCCTATCGTCTGTTTTCTGAATCCATGCACTAGCCTCCTCCCTCCTGCCATGCATGATCTGATGTGCTGCCACTGCTCTCCATTTAGCATGATGCCCCAGTCCACTCCTCCTGCCCTCCATTGCCCAATTGTATGCACCATCATTAAACTCCTGCTTAGCCTCTGTGCTTAGCATGCTGCCCCTACTCTCCTTCCCCCGCCCTCCGATGTCTGTGTGCATGCCCCTGCTCCATCCTTTTTGCCCACCATGTTCCATGGACCTGCCCCTCCTATCTACTCTGAGTGTTCTGTTGAGCTGCTACCCCCCTCCCACCTGCCTAGCATTGTCTGATGACTGTAACCTGTCCCTGCCACCTCCACCCTGCCTGTCCATGTTCCATGCCCCTATCCCTTTCCTCCTGTCCTCCATGGTCCATTTTACTGCCACACCCTCCTGCCCTCCCTGGTCTGTTGTGCTGCAACTCTCCTCCTGCCTGCTCCGCGTGGTCTGTTTTGAGGCCCCTTCCCCTGAACTCTCTTCTCTGTGCCCAGCTCCTACCGCTCCCTTCTATCCTCCATGGTCCTTTGTGCATGCCCCTGCCCCCTCCTTCTTGCCCATCATGGCCATTGTGCTGCCACTAACCCTCCCGCTTGCCATGCATGGCCTTCTGGGCTGCCATGGCCCCTCCCACCTTACCTGTGTGGTCAGCTAGCTGCCCCTGACCCCCTCCCACCTTCCCTCCATGGTCTGTGTGTATGCCATTATAGTCTCACTGTTGCCCTCCATGGTGTGTTGTGCTTCTAGTGCCCATCCTGCCTGACCTCCATGGTCAGCTTGCTGCTCCTGTCCTGCCCCCTTGCCCCCTGCCCTCTGTATTCCATGTGCAGACCCCTATCCCTTCCCTCCTGGCTTGTCTGTTCCATTGTAATGCCCCTGATCCCTCCCTCATACCCTTTATGGTCCGTTATGCTGCAGCTTTCTCTCCTGTCTGTCCATTATGGTCAGCTTGCTGCCATTGCCTCTTTCCCCTCTGTTCTCTGTTGTCCATGTGCATGGTCCTGTCCCCTCCCTATTGCTTTCCATGGATTGTTGTGCTGCACTGCCGTCCTGCATGCCCCGTGTGGTGTATTGTGCTGCTGCAAACACTGATGCCTGCCCTGTAAGGTCAGTTTGGTGCACCTGTCCATGTCCCTCTTGTCCTCTGTTATCTGAGTCCATGTCCCTACCCCAATTCCTCCTGTCTTCCATGATCCAATGTACCATACTTGCTAACATTTTGAACTTAGTAAGAGGGAGATTTTGGAAAAAAATGGGGAATTGATTTTCCCAATTGACTTACATTGAAAAAGAGGAGATTGTAGACAGGAGACAGATAAAATAAAGCCCATTTGGGCTTAAAAACATTGGGCGCTTCCTGGCTGAATCGGGTCTGTTGGCATGTATGGTTGTACTACCACTGCCTCTTCCTTCTGCCCACAATGGTCTATTATATTGCCACAGCCTCTCCTGCCTGTCCTGCATTGTTGGTTTGTTGCCCCTGCCCCCCTTTCCACTGCCCTCCATAGTCTGTTGTGCTGCCAGTGCCCTTCCTGCCTGCCCAGTGTGGTCAAATTGTTGCCTCTGCACCCTCCTACCTGCCTTCAATTTTCTGAGTCTGTGCCCCTGACCTCTGCCTCTCAACAGTATCCTAATGAACAACTAGATTGCTAACATTTTATATTTATTACAAAAGTGTGGCACGCCTGACGTCATCTTGATGTAATCAAAACTGTAATACCTAAAGCATTGCCTTTAGAGATTATAGAAATGAGAGGGTCTTATTTGCATCGAAATTATGGTTAGTGATCTAAAAAACTAAAATGAGGACATATTTTCTGAGTTCTCAAATAGCGACAAAGCACTTTTAAATTATTTGTTATCTTTATGTTTTTTTATCCAGTTGACCACTTGTTGAAATGTTGCACTTAGGGGAGAGGATGTGGTGTTACATCCAGAGCTGCAGACTTTGCAACTGGGGAACCAGGTTGGAGTTTCTGCTTCAGCTCGACATTCTGTGATTCTGGTCAAATCACTTAATCTCCCCATGCCTACAACCAAAATGAATTTGTCCTTGTGTGATGTAACCAATGCTCATGTAAAGCACTCCAACACCTGACCAGTCTGCACTATATAAAACTGCAAAAAAACAAAAAATAAAAAGTGTTTTCCACACTTCTGTCATTGGGCTATACGTGGGCTACATCTGGGTGATATCTGTGCTACATTTGGGCTCCTTTTCCTGGCGGCCATCTTCGGAGACTTCAATTCAATTCAATAAACTTTATTCGATCTGATCTGAAACATAGATCATAAAATTGTACATAAAAACAGTAAATCCTCTTTCTTAATACAATACAATGAGAATTAATTAAAACCAGTAGGTAAAAACGGGTGTTACAAAGTCCGGCTCAGAGCAACTTCAGTTTAACAGAATAGTAAAGTTCAATGTTTCGCAAGACCAATCTCAAATACTTCGTGAAAAATACGCAATAAGGGGTCCAAGTAAGATGCAACGCTCCAATACCTGACCAGTCTGCACTATAAAAAACTGCAAAAAACAAAAAATAAAAAGTGTTTTGCACACTTCTGTCAGTGGGCTATACGTGGGCTACATCTGGGTGATATTTGTGCTACATTTGGGCTCTTTTTTCTCTGGTGGCCATCTTGGGAGACTTATTTGTTATGAAGTTTCCTAATTTCCTCATTTACTGCAGTCTCCTCAGTAGGAAATGCTTTCAGTTTTTTACTTTGATTCCATCAAGAAGGCATTCAGATGTGTCACACATTTGCCATAAATTCAGAATGTTAGCAATCTAGTTGCTCATTAGATCACTGTAGTAAAGCTACTGCTCACCAGGGAGTTAACTGGAAGTCTGCTGCTAGTATTGAAAGTGCATGTTTCAGTCTGCATGTCAGAATTTTTTAATGAAATAGAAGAGGATTTGAGAAGTCACTTAAAATGCGCCCTAATTTTTCTTTCTGCAGCACTAATCATAATTTCTGTGGCACAATGAACCCCCTCATTTTGTTCGTTTTTAAATTAAATGTTTTAAGTGTTACCAGTTTATTCCTTTTTTTTAATTTTTAATTTTTTAATATTTTATTTGGAGAGTGTTAGAAAATATTCATAAATACAAATAGAGCCATTTCCGGACATCAATTTTCAAAAGATTTCGTACAATTTCACGTATAAACATCATATAAAGCATACAAACAATCAAAACAAACAATGTAGAACAATGAGAGGGGTACAGGAGACAGAGGAGAAGAAAGGGTAAAGCCTGAGACAATACAGTATAGCTTAGAAACAGTGACATAGATATTGAAACATAACATCTATCTACCACCATTAATAGAGATCGATACAAATAAAAATTCCTCCTACACTATCATACATAAGGGAATAAATCTTCTATCCTACCCATTCTTTCCTCCTCCTACCTAGGCCAGCCAATCCCTCCCATCTCTATGCCTTGTAAGCCATTGGTTCATTGGAGCCCAGATTTTACGGACTCTCTTGCTACGACGCCGGCCTTTGCAGTTGTACAATGATCTTTCAAGATTATATATGGCCAGCAAGCGGCCCAGCCAGGCATGGTACGTAGGAGAAGCCGAGCTACAGCCACCGCAATAAAGACAAAGTCGTTCTGCCTTACGTCACGTTGTTCCTTGTTGTCATATCTCAATAGCATCAGTGATGGAGTTATACGGACTGTGCCCCCCAATGCCACTAGGAGAAATTCCTCTATTCCCTCCTTTAGGAGCCCTAGTTTCTCACACCCAAAAAACATATGTATTGTATCCGCCGGTCCTTGATCACATCGAGGACATTTGTCGTCCCCTCTTTTACCTCAGCTTAAAAGCTTAGCAGGAGTAAAATAGAGGTCAAAGATAGTTTGATAATGTTGGGCTTTTAAATTTGCTGAGAGAAATATTCCCTTCCCTAATGCAATTGACTGATATAGATCCACGTCAGGGTTTCCCAATGTACTGGCCCATTTAGTTTCTACCTTTTCTAGGTCATCGGGGACAGTGTCCATTAGTATTCTATATATATATACTTGATTCTAGTCCGAGGGTGAGACATAACTTCCACTAGGGGGATTCTGTTTGTAGAGATCTTTTCCCTCCCTATTTGGTTTAAGAAGCTGGTGATCTGCTTGTACTTAAAATGAGTCCCTGCCATTATTCCATATCTCTGTTGCAGATCTATAAATGAGAAATTCTGGTTAGTTGAAAAAGATCCCCTACCTTTATGATGCCCCTTTCCTTCCATTGCCTGCCCAGATTGTCGTACATTGTTTCAGAGAATAGAAGAGATCGCCACAAGGGTGTGTATCTATTATATTTATGTATTTGCATAAGTCCAACCATTTTACTCCAGATCTTCCAGATTGCTATTATCACCTTAAACCGCGTCTTCTTATAATAACTGGCCTCTACTTGCCGAAGGAGTACTCCCTGTGCTACCTTACCTATAGCCAGCTCATATATGGAGGGGATGTCCATGCTGACCTCCTGGTTCCTGGTAGTCATATCTCCATTTCCTGGTGATATTAATACCGTCATCTGCTGCAGAAAGGCAGCATAGTAATAAAATCCTAAATTAGGGGCCGCCCAGCCTCCGCTTTCTTGTGGTAGCGTTAGCAATTTAAGGGATCGCCGAATTTTCTTGTATCTCCAGATGAAGTTACTAAAAATCGAGTCCAATTTATTTAAGAGTTGGCCTTCGATTTCAAGTGGGATAGATCTAAACAGATATAATATCTTAGGAAAGATCCCCATTTTAAGTACGTTACATCTTCCAATTATTGAAAGATGGAGTCTATCCATATACCTTAGATCCCTGCTAATCTTGTTTATCATAGGGGACAGATTTATTTTCCAAATGGAGCCAACCCTGCAGCTGACCTTGATCCCAAGGTAAACTGCTACATCCTGTCTTCGGGGATCCTCACAAGGGGTTTTGGAACTACAGATGATCTGCGTTTTCCCTGCATTCAATAGGTAGCCTGATTTCCGGCCGTACTCCCCAGCTAGTTTTTGTATTTGTATTATCGCTGTTTCGGGGTCTGTGGTCACTACAGCGATATCGTCGGCATAAGCCATTATCTTAGTTTCAAAGCCGTTGCAACAGACTGGTTTAATCGTCTAATCTTGGAGAATTTGTAGGATAAATAGGTCGATGTATAGAGCAAATAAAATAGGAGAGCATGGACAGCCCTGTATTGTCCCCCTGGCCACTTCGATGCGACTTGACTCCTGGCACATTATTTGTAGTCTCACATAATGTCTAAAGTGTATTGCCCGTATGGCCGTTATAAAGCCTGGGCCAAGCCCTTTCTGTGCCAGAATACCCCATAAATAATGCCAAGAAACTCGATCAAATGCTTTCTCTGCATCCAGGAGGATCATAGCCATCTTCTCTCCCGTTACCTCAGTTATATCAAATAAGGCAATAGCACGCCTGATATGGTCTGTGGTGCCTCTTCCCGGTATATACCCATGTTGCCATGGTGAGACAAGATGGGCTATGATCCTCCCTAACCGAGTGGCAAAAATTTTAGAGTAGAGTTTGGCATCCACATTCATGAGGGATATGGGCCGATAGGATGCAGGGTTGTCTGAGGGCTTCCCCTTTTTTTAAAAAGATCGCTATATCTGCTCCCTGCCAGGATTCTGGGGGACCCCACTATATTGCACTCCAAGAAACAGGTCCAGAAGTAAGGGAGCAATCTCTTCCTGAATTGCCTTGTAAAATTCCAGAGGAATTCTATCAGGACCTGCCGCTTTCCCTGAGGCCATAGAATGTAAGGCCTGTAAGACCTCTTTGATTGTTATATCCCTTTCCAACTCCTGCCTTGTTTCCTCGTCCACCCTACGTTGATCCCCCATAATTGTTTCAGTCTCGTCGGAGATAATAGGGTCAAGATTATCTTGTCGGTATAGGTCCTGATAGAATCTCTCAAAGACCTTAATAATATATTTTAAATCTGTAACCTGTCGGCCACCCTGTCCTTTGACCCCAATTATGTTATTCCTGATGGCCCTCTGTTTAGTACTCAGGGCCAGCAGCTTACCCACTGACTCCCCGTAGTCATAACTCTCATTTTTATATGCTTGAAAACCTGCTGCCCCCTTCCTACTGTAATAGCTGTTAATTTCAGCTTTTGCTACCACTATTTTCTGCCATAATGTTACCTCAGCAGCTTCTTGTTTTTGCCTAATGGCTAGAGTGTGCTCTTTTTCTAATGCTCCCAGCCCTTCAACCAAGCCATTAATTTCCTCTTTTTCTTGTTTCCTGGCCTTTCCTACAAAACTAATTGTTTACCCCCGCAGGCCCGCCTTGAAGCTATCCCAGACCATGCCACGCGATGAGCTATACCGGTTCATCTCAAAATATTGTGAAAACCCAATGTCTAATATATTTCACGTATAGCTCATTAGTAAGTAGTGTTCTATTGAATGTCTATTTGAATTGGGCCTGAGCCCCCCATTGAAATGCTAGGTCTATAATTAACGGGTTATGATCAGACAGTAATTTTGGTAGCTTCCTGATTTCTACTGCCATAAGCATGGAGGAGGAAACCAGAAAGTAGTCTAACCCTACATACTTTTTATGAGGGCATGAGAAATATGTATATCCTGGGTCAGTAGGATGTTTAGCAGCCCATACATCCGTCAGGTCATAACTGGCCATTAAGGCGGAAAAGGCCTTATACACTTGTGGCTTTCTTCCCAAGTATCTTTGTGTTTGGTCTCTACTCGCCTCATAATTGATATTCATATCTCCACATACTACTAATGGGCCTGCCCATGATGCCAACTCAATTTCGAGATCGTTAAATATTTTCGGGTCATCCTGATTTGATCTATATATCATGCAGACTGTCAGTCCTATGGGTAACAACACAATCTGGGTGATATTTGTGCTACATTTGGGCTCTTTTTTCTCTGGTGGCCATCTTGGGAGACTTATTTGTTATGAAGTTTCCTAATTTCCTCATTTACTGCAGTCTCCTCAGTAGGAAATGCTTTCAGTTTTTTACTTTGATTCCATCAAGAAGGCATTCAGATGTGTCACGCATTTGCCATAAACTCAGAATGTTAGCACTCTAGTTGCTCATTAGATCACTGTAGTAAAGCTACTGCTCACCAGGGAGTTAACTGGAAGTCTGCTGCTGGTATTGAAAATGCATGTTTCAGTCTGCATGTCAGAACTTTTTAATGAAATAGAAGAGGATTTGAGAAGTCACTCAAAATGTGCTCTAATTTTTCTTTCTGCAGCACTAATCATAATTTCTGTGGCACAATGAACCCCCGCATTTTGTTCCTTTTTAAATTAAATGTTTTAAGTGTTACCAGTTTATTCCAATCAAGATGGCTTCAGGTGTGCCATACTCTTGTCATAAGTAAGACTGTTAGCACTCTAGTTGTTCTTTAGAACACTCTGGGAAGCTGCAGTAGAACACAAAGAAATCAACTGACAGTCTCTGCCCTTGTTGGATGTACATGTTTTACTGAGAATGTCTGACTTCATTCTTCTCACATGACTGAGAAAGATAATGTGAATTTACAGAAAATATGCTCTCATTTCAGCTTCTGGAGCACCTTCCAAACCTCTATGGGAAAAGCAGGAGAAAATAGTTTTCTCTCAAACATGATTCATGATATCCAAGTAGAAGGCTTTATCACAGGGTAAAATCACCTTATAACACACCACAATTCCTAAAATTAGTATGGTACCATCAACAAATGATTTATAATGTAACTAAAGTCTGTTATCACCCTCTATATGTTCTCCTTTTGGTGACCCTCAAAACCTTCCATTCACTACAATGCACTTTAATGGGGTGCTATCATGTATATTGGCCCCAAGATGGCTGCCAACATTTCTTGGATGAAGTGCTGACAGCCAATCAGATCTCACGATGAGATGTGTGCTTAGGCTCCGCCCAGATATCAGTATTTCTTTTTCCTTTAATATTTCAAAAGCTACTGAACGGATTTACACCATTTAAAGCAAAGAGTGCACTCTGGACCAAGAGCTACCTTTCTGCCAAATTTGGTGTAATTCCATTCAGCAGTTCGGGCTGTAGCCGCAACAATTTTCCTATGGAAATTAACATGGAGAAAACACGTTTTGGGACCCCCTTTTTTCTCGGCCTCCGCTTGACTAATCACCCCGAAATTTTCAAGACAGGAGCTGACCGGAGCGCCCCAATAGTTTTGAGAATTTCGCGATGATTCATCAAACGGCGCCAAAGATATTGGCAAAAGAAAAAACGCTTTTCCTATGGAAACAAGGTCCTAATTATAACTACCTCCTGGCGTGGATGGGGTCCCAAGGGCCAAATAAGGCTTGACGTGGGGCCCCACAGCTCCCCTCTCATTTAATTTAAACAAACAGCCCTGGGGGATGGAGTACCCAGGGCCTAAAAAGGCTCGAAGATGGGGGGCCACACAGACCCCATCCACTTTATTTTATGTCGTGGCCCTGGGAGATAGGGTCCTCAATGCCTAATAAGGCTTGGGGAGGGGGGCAACATTGCCCCCACCCATTTAATTAAAAAAAAGAATAAGGGATGGGGTCCCCAGGGCCTAAAGAGACCCGGGGAGGGTGGCGGCTTGGTCCCCCTTTTTTTTGTTAGTTTTGTCCCCAAGGGTGGGCTCCACAGAGCCTATAAAGGCTTCAGGAGGGGGGCCAGCAGCCCCCCTCCCCTTAAAAACAAAAGGCCCTAGGGGATGAGGTCCCAAGGGCCTAAAGTTTCTCAGGGAGGTGTTCACACAGCCCCCCCCTCCCCGGGCCTTTTTAGGACTTAGGGACTCCATCGCCCAGGGCCATTTGTTTTTTTAAATTAAGCCCTGGAGCTTAAAAAAAGTCTGTGAGCAAGGCCAAACCTTCTGTTCACAATAGATAATCCACCAGTGGATATGTTGGCACGTGCCATTTTAAATAAATGTGGATGTTTATTTCCACAATTTCGCTGATGATTTTGGGGCATTGGAAATTGTTTAATAATGTAGAATGTAAGGGTGTTCCACTAAGAGGTGGTTTATCTCTTCCTGGTGTTGTAACCATGGGTGTAAGGTTGTATGCCAATGTGCCATTCTCAGGAACGTGTGTAATGTTTCTTACTAAACTATGGAGTGCAGTCCATAGGGCTTCCAAGAAAGTGTCTTAACAATGACAAATGTATAACTGACAACCTATTAACTTAAAATTGCGGGTCAAGCAAAGAATCTTAGTTGCTAATCCCATTAAGATAAACTGAAAAATGTCTTCATCTGTAATGTGTTGAATTGCTCAAGGCCAAACCCCTATAGGACTGTGTCACAATGATTGTATGATGTCACCATTAACATCATCAATGATATAATTTGAAACGTCATCAGTGATGTAATCAATTATGCCATATAAGATGTCATGAGTGATGTAATTTGTGAAGCCTTAGCCAGTGTATGGCAGAGACATAAGTTATAGCTAGTTCAGTAAACTATAACTGGTAAATTTCATTTTTTTTGTTTTAAAACTATAGTTTTTATATTATTACAAGGCCTAAATTTGACCTGACTTTGACCTTCGTTTTTTCAATTAATTTCTCCTTTTTTTGTTAACATAATGTAAGATATTACCATACCTCACTATACCGTCACTTTAACATTTGTTTTTTCAGTGGATTTCTATGTCTTATTTAGTGTAAAGAACGATTGTATTACCATAACTAATTATAACTATAGTTTAAACTTCATTTCTTCAATGAATTACTGTTTTTTTTAATCATATTCATTGAGTGCCATTGCAAGTTAGCCAACGCTAGAGAAATTTATTTATGTATTGCCATGTCCTACGCCTGCTGAACAGTTCTCTCTGGATGCTTTTGCTTTGTAACACTTTAATGAAATAGACAGACATAGCAAAATATGAATTGACATTTTCCATATGCCACTTAGGGATGAAACTAAGGCTGAGGTCATTTGCACCATTTGGTAGGAATCAAAAAAATCTACTCCATAGAAGAGGCAATTTATTGTTTAATTACAAGAACAGCAGGTGAGCACCATACTAAAGAGTCAGGCCTGAAGAAGACCATAAAACGTCTGTGTCATACAAAAACTACTCTGGTTGGCTTTTAATTAAAGCCATGTACTACATTCATTGACTTTTCTTTAGTCAGATAGGATATTAGCAGTCTCACAGAAAGTATTTCATTGCCATCCATTCTCACAAAGATCTCCTTTTATCTGGGAACCTTGAATAAATTAAACCAAAGAAAGCACATAAAGCGGTTAATGGACACACATAAAGGATGAATGAACAGGGTAATTGGGAAGAGAATTGAGACATACATGCAGATAATATGGTGGGCGTAGAGGAAGAATGAGAGAGGCACAGCAGTTTTCCAAGTTTACCTGAAGTTCATCACATAGTAATACAGACTATTGGTCAGACAGGGCATGGGTGGCGGTGGCAGTGAAGTAATTACCTGCTATTTCATCACTCAATAAAATACCAGGGTTCAAGAGGGGAGAGTCTGGTCGTGGCAGCCTTGTATCAAGTTTGGTACAAGCCAGGTACATACTGAACAAGCTTCCTTGATTCCACTACAAAATGGATTTGTAAACCTACCATGTAGTCTACGTATTACACCCAACTACATGACAAAGCACTACATAATCCTTACAAACAGGGTTGACAGGGACAGAAAATAGGCCCGACACCAAAATAAATGTGTTGCGTATTAGCGAAATAGGTACCTTAAAAAGTGGCCCTCATTACAAACTGGGGCAAGTTTAACTTGAAAAGACATGCTGTATAGGTGCCTTGCAAGATACGGCAGACTGCATACATTTGAGGGTTGCTGCAGGCAAAGATTGTAGTAATATCAGGAAAATCAACAGTAAAAACAGACCCACAAGACTATAAAAGAGGCCCACAAACAGAAAAAACAAATGTAATATATAACTATCTCCCTTCAAACAGATAACCAATCCAGATCGACTGGTGAACATTAGAACGATGAACTTAATAACATTTATGGCTGTTCCTCAGTGGGCACAAATTGTGCGGCAGCTAGTAAATAAAGTCAGGTAATCCCTTCAGAAAGGAATTCATTATTTTATACTATAACCAGAGCTGCACAGGCCTTTTGATCCATAGGGCATTTCCCTGGTGGGCTGAAGCCCCTACTGGCCTGTTTTTAGGGCAGTGGGGCGCTCCTGGTCCCTCCCTCACTTGCCCCAGCTCTCGAGGTCAATTGCAGGAGGCAAAGGGCTGCTTCGAAAGAGAGAGAAAGAGAGAAAAGAAAGGGGAAGGTATATAGAAAGGATCAGAGAAGAAGAGGGAGTAGAGGGAGAATGGATGGATGGATGGTTGGAGATTGTGGGAGATGAAGACAGCGAGCATGGCTCGTTTCTGGTTTTAGCAGGTTTACCAGCCAGGCAATGACTATACCAACATTTCAACTAAGAGTCATTGCAATTATTAGGTAAAATACGAACACTGAAAATAGAGTTGTATAAACATCAGCTCCTTTGAAGTGAACAAAAAAATATCCCAGCTCAGCCCGCTGTTAAACATTCAGATATACAATACTAATGCAATCACTTTCAACCTCATTACCCAAGCAGTCAATGATAATGTTTTTTGTGTATTGTGAGGAAATATCAGACATATTACTAAAACTTTCATCATCACCAAATTATTCAGTACTATTTTCACAGCCTTATTGGCAAATGCATAGATTACTTACCGGTAATGTCATTACTCTGAATCCAGACTTCCCTGATCCGATCATTACTAAATGAGCCATTCATGTCTCCACAAACACTTCTGTAACCCCAAATTACTGTAAAAAATAAACCTAACACAATCCCCACCTCTCCCTCCTGCTACATATAGCTTTGGCGTACCTTGAAACAGCCTGTAATATACCAAGCTTCATAATCATTTGAATTAAGAACCTGAGGTGGGAGGGAGGGGTGTAATGATGGGAACAGGGAAGTCGGGACTCAAAGTAATGACATTACTGGTAAGTAATCTATGCATTACCTCTTCATCCCCTGCCCTGATCCTCGAATTATGAAATGAGGTATGCCAAAGCTATGTTGTCAAATGATTATTGCCACCACAAAGATTCGTCTCACATAAAGAAGCTGATTCAAACATTTCTTGTGAAATTCACATTACTACTTCATGGAGGATAATACTTTAACACCAAACACATCCTGTTGACCAGAAACATTATCAATTCGGTAATGCCTTACAAAAGTGCATGATGTAGACCACGTGGCTGTGCTACAGATTTCTTGTAGAGAGGCACCCTGGAAGTCCTCCCAGGAAACTGCCATACTCCTTGTGGACCTGCCCTCAATACCTTTTGGAGGAGAAACCCCTCTTAACAGGTATGCTGAAGAAATGGTAAGTTTTACCTATCTACTTAAAGTCTGTATGGATGGACGCCCACCCTTGTTTACTGCTCCAAAATTCACAAAAAAGAGCTTCTGTGGAACGAAATTGAGATACCCTCCCCACCCAAATAAATTAAAACTGACCTCGGCAAATCAAATTTATTCTACTGCAACTCCTCAGAAGAAGGATAAGGAAAAAACTCAGGGAGGATGACCTCTTGTTTGAAAACTAGATGCAAATCAGATGGAGATGGAATTTTTGGAGAGAAAGCTGGGCCTAATCTCAACACAATGTTATCTGGAAAAATCCTAAAATAGGGATGATTTGCTGAAAAAGAGCCCAAACCCCTATTCTCTTGGCTGTAAGTCTGTATTGCTTCACTGTAAGTCTGTAGAGTTTTACTGTATCCTCACTGCAGATTAAAGCTGCACTAAAATACTAACATCACATTGGCTCAACATAGAGAAAAGATCAAAATCTATTTTCCTATATTCAAAATGGTCCAGAATACTAATATAATATTAATTTGGCCATACTTGCTCCCATTCACGTCCTTTGGGTTTTGCAGCATTTTAATGAGATTTGGGCTTTGATCCTCTATTCAGGGCCAAGATAATTACCCTGCTGCCTGGCAGGTAGATCAAAGACATAAGGCCCCATTTGAGGGCTAATTACCTCACACAGTTAAACATCTAGACCACTCATAACAGGGTGTCCCTTTTGAAGATTTAGATGGAAGGAACCAGTTTGCTGTTTCGGGTACACTATGGGCTGTGGGAGAGCTATGACTGTCACTTGAATTCACCATCTTGGAAAATTTCATGAAGCTGTGCAAGGAAATTATCAAAGGGTGAGGGGATGTTGTGGCATCTATGGATCGGGTACAGATCCCCACTTTTTAGAACTCTCCTCCTCTACTTTTAAACCACAGCATGAGTGGCGAATGATGGGAAGGACAAGAACTACAGAGGAAGAAACACAGACCAGCCTGCTGACAAATCCTTGCCTAGAAAGGACTCCAGACTTTTTGTCCGGGACCAGCAGCACTGGCCTCGGCACTCCCTCTGGGTACCGTAGGGAGTGGACTTGCTGTGGATCGAAGAGGAGAGTGTTCCCCTGAAGCTTCTGTGTACTTTTCATTTGGTGGATACCCAGGGAGGGGAAAGTGCTCAGCAAGTAGCCAGAAGGCTTTGGGGCCTGGGAAGTGCAGGCAGGTGGTGTAACTTGCCTTAAGGGACATGAGTGCTGCTGAAGGAAGATTTGGTGCCAAGGACGTCACATGGAGCCCAGACAGAAGAGCAGATCCTGGGGGTCTGTGCATCTACCTGCTGCTGGAAGGAGGCTGCTGGATGCTGGAGCTGCTAAAGAGTCCTGAAAAGCCAAAATTAAGGCCAGGTAAAACCTGGCCTTAATTTGGCGAAACAAGGAGAAATGCATTATTTCTCCTCATTTTTGCTTTTTCCATGTGTGCTGCCTTGTGCAGCACACATGGAAAAAGCAAACTGCCTTGGATTGTTTATGTACAGGAAGGTCCCCCGTCCCGTACATAAACAATCTTTAAAAAAGATGCCATTTTGTGACTTCCATGTGTGCTGCATTAAGCAGCGCACCTAGAAGTGACAAAATGACCTTCCTATACATAAACAATCTTTCCCCTGCACGTAGACACCTTTGAACTATGGTGCAAGAGTGCCTGCATTGGCGCTACACAGCTAAGTGTAGTGCAAGCGCGGGGGGAAACTCAAGGCTGCACCGTATCCTTGTAAATATGATGAAGCCTTGTGTTTCTGAAGTTGCGGAGTGAAGCGTTAAGGCATGAAGGATAATGCCTCACTCTGCCACTTCCTTAAACATATCCTCCCATGGTTCCAGTTCAGTACTACATACATACAACATACAGTGTAGAGCAAGTAGGAATTGTGTCAGCCCACTTCAAGCATTTCCCTGTTGAAATGTTTAAGGCTTACCATGAGGAAAGTGGATTACCCTTAAAGCCATGATCGGAAGTGCTGTGGATATGGCAGTAACATCTCTCATATTCCTCAGATCAGTCTGCTCCCTCTCCCTCCCCTCGGGAGTATGTGGCACCACTGATGCCTGCCACAGCCGGTGCTCCTGCATTTGGTTTTGCCAATGCTTGCTGAATTTCACAAGTATTGGTTAAAACAGTACCATTGCCCATGCATCTAGGGGTGGTATTGTTTTATACTTCCAAGATTTGATTTGATTTGATTTGATTGTGGTTTTGTAGAGAGCTCGAACGCCCTGAGGCGTCTTGGCTCTGCTTCTGTCTTTAGGAAGAAGATACTACCCTAATTACTAAAAAGCCAGGTTTTGAGAGATTTCCTGAAAGACAAAAACTTAGGGCTGTTCTTAAAAATCATGGGGAGAGAGTTCCACAGTTTTGCAGTTCCCAAAATAAAACTTCTACCTCCCCATGAGGCTCATTTAGTTTTGGGAATCACCAGAAACTTGGCTTCAGATGATCAAAGTTTCCTTGACGGGGTGTACCAGGTACATCTGTCCTGCAGATAATCTGGGCCAACATTATGTAATGCCTTAAAGGCTATACATAATGCTTTGAATTCAATTATTTTTTCTACCAGAAGCCAGTGCAGCTTGACCAAGGCCAGAGACACAGATTGATAATTGGGGATTCCCAGAAGAAGCCATGCTGATGCATTTTGCAACATTTGTATTTTATAGAGGAATTTTTTTGGGATATTCAGAAATAGAGCATTTCCATAATCCAATTTGGGTAAGGCCAATACGCTCACAACAGTTTTGTGAAGATCAAATGGAATAAAAGGACAAATCTTTCTATGAATTCTCAGACTGAAGAATACGGATGAAACTTAGACATTGACCTGTGGCCAGATGTACGACCCTTCCAATTTGCGAGTCGCAAATTGCGTCGTTTTGCAACTCGCAATTTGCTAATCGCAAATAGTAATATACAACAGTGTCTCAAACACTGTTTGCAATTCCTAATGGGGTCGCAAATTGCCTGCCTCATTAATATTCATGAGGCAGGTGCAATTTGCGACCCCATTAGGAATGGCTAGCACTCCCAGGGATGGTGGCTTGCTGGGGTCAGCAAACCACCATGTCTGTGACTGATTTTTAAACTAAGCAGTTTTTTAAAAAGAGTAGACAGTGGTCCGTGGATCACTGCCTGCTCTTAAAAAATATTTTCAATGCTAGTCACAAAGGGGAAGGGGTCCCTTTGGGACCCCTTCCAGTTTGCAAGTGGGTTACCACACATTTGAAATGGTTGGTAAACTGTGAGTGTTTTGGGGCCCCAATTGCGGCTGCAAAACATTCTCACATTGAAGTGCGAGTCGCAATTAGGAAGGGACATCCTTGGCACGCCCCTTCCTAACTCAGTAATAGGTTACTGACTCGCAAAATAGGGTTTGTATATAGGGCAAACCTATTTTGGGGAGGCAAACAGGCTGATTACCTGTTTGAAAGCGCAAAAAATGGCCGTACATCTGGCCACTGATCTTCAAAGTTTAGTTTATTGTCCAAGACATTACCCCAATTTCTAACTTTACTCATAGGCAAAGGTAAGGAACCCATTTCCTGAGGCCACCAGCTTGGTGACAAGAAAGAGATGTCTTAGCCTAAAAGAAGGTCCTCCGTTTTCCCGGGGTTAAACTTTAAGCACTTGACCTTCTTCCGGTTGTCTATCTGTCCCATACAGGTGCTAAATCTTGATGCTGTTTCTTCTGGATTGCTAGATACCGAGACCACTATTTGAGAGTGACGTTGGCGAATGATACAACAGAGAAGCCGAAAGATTTAATAAGTCTTGCCAGTGGGGAGACATAAAAGTTGAAAATAGTAGGGCTCAACGAGGAGCCCTGCGGCACCTCTCATCAGGATCTTGTAAAGCGTGACTACTCCCCTGTGAGGGTCTTGAGGTCCTTCTTGAATTGCGGCAGCAATGGTGATTGCCTGAGGTGCAGAGGCAGGGAGTTCCATGTCTTTGCAGCGAGGTAGGAGAAGGATCTTCCTCCAGCCGTGGTCTTGCAGATCCGTGGGACGGTGGCCAGGGCCAGTTGGGCAAAACGGAGATGTCTGGTGGGAGTGTAGAAGGAGAGGTGGTGGTTGAGGTATGCAGGTCCGGAATTGTGGGGGGCTTTGTAGGAGTGTGTAATGAAGCATGATAGTGATTCTCTAGTTGACAGGTAGCCAGTGATGGTCTCTTAGGTGGCCGTTGATGTGGTTGTGGCATGGGGTGTTCGGTATGAGTCTGGCGGAGGCATTTTGGACGGTCTGCAGTTTTTTGGGAATTTCTTGGTGGTGCCGGCATAGAGTGCATTACCGTAGTCGAGTCTGCTGCTGACAAGCGTATGGGTGACCATTTTCCTGGACTCGGTGGGGATCCACTTGAAGATCTTATGAAGGAGGTGAAGCGTGTGGAAGTAGGAGGATGAGACGTAGTTGACTTGGCGGTTCATTGACATCGAGGAGTTAAGGATTATACTGAGGTTTCATGCGTGGTCCTCCGTGCGTGTGGGGGAATCCGAGCGCTGCGGTCCATCAAGAGACCTCCCAGTCAGAGGGGGGGGGGACCCCATGATCAGGACTTCGGTCTTGTCTGAGTTAAGCTGGAGGCAGCTGTCCTTCATCCATATGGCAACTGCCTTCATCCCATTGTGGAAGTTGCTCTTGGCGGCTGTGGGTTCGTCCGTGAGGAAGACAATCAGCTGCGTGTCATCAGCATAGGAGACAATGTTGAGTCTGTGGCTTCTGACGATGTCTGCAAGCGGGACCATGTAGATGTTGAAGAAGGTGGGGCTCAGGGAGGATCCCTGAGGCACTGCACAGCTGATCTATGTGGGATCTGATTTGAACAGTGGAAGTCTGACTCTCTGTGTTCGGCCGGTGAGGAAGGAGTGGATCCATTCTAGGGCTTTGTCGTGGATGCCAGCATCATGGAGTCTTGCGCAAAGGGTGGGGTGGGAGACGATGTCGACGGTGGCCGAGAGGTCCAGGAGAATGAGGGCTGCAGTCTCGGCTTGGTTGAGGAGGGTGCAGATATCGCCTGTAGGGGCAAGGAGAGTGGTCTCAGTGCTGTGGTTGCTTCTGAAGCCTGATTGGGAGAGATCCAGGATGTTGTTTGTTTCAATGAACTTGGAGAGTTTGGCATTGATGGCTTTCTCAATGACTTTGGCCTGGAAGGGGAGCAGAGAGATGGGTCTCTAGTTCTTGAGGTCGATCAGGTTGGCAGATGGTTTCTTCAGCAGGGGTTGATCTCTCTGTGCTTCCAGTCTTCTGGGAAAGTTGTGGCCTCGATGGAGCAGTTGATGGCGTGGCAGAGTTTGGGTGCCATGGAGGTGGTGGCTCTGTTAAAGAAGTGGTGAGGGCAGGAATCCGAGGGAGCTCTGGAGTGGATGCTCGTCATGATCCTGAAGGTGTCGTCAGAGGTGAGGGTAGTCCAGTTGGTCAAGGTCTGTTGGGGGCTGGAGCTATTGGGTGCAGTGGTTGTGGGTGCGGTGTGTGAGTCTTGGGTTAGCGAAGCTGTCGTAGATCTTCTTGATCTTGCAGCGGAAGAAGGTGGCGAGGATGTCACAGAGGTTTTAGGACGGGGATGTCTGCTTTCTCTGTGCTGGGTTTGGCGATTTCTTTGACTACTATACTAATTCTGTTGTGTGCATTGGTGTTGATGCGTTCCTCAATGGCTGCTTTCTTTGTTGTTCTGATGAGGCAGTGGTGTGCGGTGACGGTGGATTTGAAGGCTGCATGGTCTGCCGTGATCACATGGCAGGCAAAACTGGTCGGAAGTAAATTGCCCCATAGATCGGAAGTAAATTGCCCCATAGCAACTTGTTGAACCCTCTCTGAGAGAAAGGATTTCAGCAAGCTAAGAGCCAAACCTTTTATTCCAAGCTCAGAGAGTCAGTCAATTAAGATGTCATGATTGACCATGTCGAAGGCCGCAGAGAGATCCAATAAGATCAAAGCGGCCTTACCACCTACATCAAGAATGGACCTTAACTCTTCCAATGCAACAATAAGAGTCGTCTTAGTGCTATACGCACTTCTAAACCCAAATTGTGTTGAACCCAGAAGCTTGTTAGTATCTATAAAAGATGTGAGTTCCATAGTCAAAGCCTTTTCTAAAACTTTTAATGGAAATGGTAGTCGAGAGATAGGCCTGTAGCTAGTAGGCTCTTGTGAATTGAGACTAGGGTTTTTTTTTTAAAGGAAGGATGGAAGCTTTGTTCCATTCTAAAATAAAATATCCTGATTTAATTATCTCGTTAAAGATCACAGTCAGGTGGGTACCTACAATTTCTGGAACAAAGTGTACAATTCCTGGTGGACAAGGGTCTAAGGAGAAGCATGATTTGGTCAACTTACCTAGGCTTAAAATTGCTCAGTACTAAGTGGAGAGAATGTACCCAGGACTACAGGGGTAGAAGATGCTTCACTTTCTACCTGATAATTAGGAGTATCTTGTTTATTGGTAAAAAAGGTATTGAAAACATCCTCCTCTTAGTCAGAAAAAACTTGCAAGTGCATTCCAGAAAGCTTGACTGCAGGCATTATTAATAGACTTAGGCATCTTTGCTAGGCTTTTTACTGTACTAAATAACTCTTTAGCAGAGTTCTTGGATTGTAGACTCTTAGGGGCGGATTACAATGTTGTCAGGAAAGGCTCCGAATGGGATTCGGATTCTGCGAATCCGATTCGGTACCTCTGTTCCCGACCAAATAGGTCACCTTTCTGGACGACCGAGTACGATGCAAGGAAGCCGTCCGGGCTGTCCGAATCGGTTCCGAATGGGATTCAGGCAGCCCGAGTCATTCAGAACCAAATCGTACAGCCCAATGGAGACGGTATCCGAACGAGTGAGTACAATGACCGATTCGGACAGCCGTTCCGAATCAGTTTGACCGAGACGAATTGGCTGCCGGAATCGGTCTTTGGGGGCCAGTAGCAGGCCCCCCTTCACCCGGGGCCCTCTGAATCGGGTCCGTGGGGGAACCTATGGGTCCCCTCTTCCCAACTAACCACAGTGTGGCAGGCACCATGGGGTGCCCGCCACAGGGTGCAAGTTTTTCCCCAACCACCCCTTTTTCCAATCGGAGCCTGTGTTCTCGTTCGGATAACAGGCTCCCATTTAAGTCAATGGGAGTACGACCGAACCAAGTCCATAGGCATCTGGACACATTGTAATCGGTCGGTAGGACTCCCCGAATACGAATTGTTCGGAAAGCATTCCTAACCCGATTCGGTGGGAATGCTTTCCTGATGACATCGTCATCTGCCCCTAAGTAGAGAAATAATTAATTTTTTCCTGGCTGCACCATAGCACCATCTTGAATGCATTAAAAAGAATCACTCCAAGGTGGCCATCAAATCAAAACAGTAATGAGCAGTGGTATTGGCTTTGTCAATGCTTATGATGCAAAGCTACAAGCCCTAGCAAACCTATAGCTTCCAACAAACAAACCATTGGCAATAATGAGGGCTGTTGAGGCTACCAATGCCTGTTTAACTTAAGATGCATTGCATTTGCCATTTTATTTTAGAATAAATATCATTTGGATGCTTAATTCTACTAAGTTCCCCACTGACTCCATCATCTTCTTGTTGGAGTTACAGACATCCACTACCTCTATTGACCCTATATTTTAGATTATTATGCTTTATGTGCTTGGCTTTGTATTTGACAATATAAGGGATAAATATGCCCCCTGTCATACATTATAAGCATATTGCAAGTCACTGAGTTCCATAACCATATAGAGGAACGAGACTGAAGGCCGAGTTCCTTTATCAAGTTATAGAACTCCGAGGTTACTTGCCTTATTCTTATCAGTTACGGCAGGGGGTATTTATCCCATATAATACATGGTTCCACCATCGCCTTTCCCACAAACCACTTAAAACCTTGGTGCGTAGCTCTTTCATATGACAGAGATAGCATGTTTGCATACATGAAGAATAAAAATAGAACCTCTAGAGCAAACTTAAACATGTTCAAATCTTGTTAGATATTGTTGCAAAAGATATTACTAACAGTTCAATACAAGTCCGTTTTTTTAAAAGCTACAGTAGCTCAGAATGTGTAGAAATATGCAGAAATGCTCTCTATAATTATCTAAGGAATGCAAAAAAATAATCATGTTCTTTCAGGTAGTCACTGAAAGCTAGAAATATGGAGCAGAAGAAAGAAAAGCAATGTTTCATTCCTGTTGCTTGAAACAGCCTGCCTTTCACTTCCGGGGTTAGCACTGACAGCAATAACTTATTACAGTTGAGATCTGACTCTTTTCTTTGATATCGGGGACTGGGTGCGTCGCGAATATAAAGAAATTAGAGACAGGCGTGATTGCAGAATCCCACGTATTATACTTATAATGACATGAACCGATCGAACTATTGGGGATTTTCACTTTTCAGGTTGATTTAACACAAAGGAAATTGTTCTTGTCCTGGATGTATGTGAACTCTCATTTCCCGTGGCATGCTTTCTATTAAAGGATGCTGTTTTCAATGAAACAACAAAAATGCTTTCTGCTGCTTTGTGCTGCAATAGTTATTGCTGCAGTCCATTGGTGTGTTGACTGCAGGATCACTGTCTTTTAGTCTTCTAAAAGGAGCCCATTCAATGCATCGAGAATGGGGGATGTGAATGTTATCTGCCTGTAGCAGATGTGGGTTGTTATTCTTCACCAGAGCCTTGCACTGGCACCCCTCACCAGGCTCTGAGCGAACATTACTGCTGTCTTCTTTGTGTGTTCATGCACCGGGACCTAATAAATAATCCCTTATTAGGGACAGAATTATGGGCTACTTTCCAGGCGCGCATATTAAGATTCTGAACGTTTAAAATATTTTCTATATGTACATTTGTATTTAACAAAGGCAGATTTGTCTGAAAATGTGAACAAAAACCTCCCCAGACCAGACATAATCTGGAAAGGCTCTACAATGCTACACATAAAGCGATCATCGATTTGAGCAAGAGTCCGCGGTGTGGGATTGTTTTGTCTCTGACAATCCCAGCAGGAGGGTAGCAAACACACCCAACCGGAAACTAACACTCTTGAGGCAATTCGTAATGAAAATGGAAGATTGGGATAAATGATAAAATGTATTCAGCGCAGAACAAATGCTAAGTAAAATTGGCAAATGAATATCGCAATCACGTTAGTCCATTATTTAAGAAAGAATCATGCAACTAAATAAAGACAGCAGGCACAACACTAACCGCAGATACAGCTGCAGGCTTGAAGACTCCCTCCCTGTCTAGTCTTTATTAAAGCACCTGCACCACAGTGTTGGTACCAACCTGCGAGAAGAGATTGCCCTCAGTGACATACAAGTCCACCTGGTGGGTGTACTCAGAGATATGAGAAAGCGTGGGTGAGCCTACAGAAGTATGTTTATGTAAAGGTGAAAACCTTGGGCCTGATTCCAAAATGTAAACTTGCACGTTTGTGTAAATACACAATTTTTTCGCTATTCACAAACTACGAGTTAATAGTAAGTTTACGATTGCCGAGACTCCGCATTTGGGGCGGAGAACTCCACACATAAAAAGATAGGCCTGTACTATCTTTTTATGTTCGGAGTTCTCGACCCTGACTGCGGGGTCTCCGCACCTGTGAAGTAACTTTAAATGGCAGTTTTGTGAATACAGAAAAAGAGCAGACTTACAAAAAACGTGTACGTTTACATTTGTGACTTAGGCCCTCAGTGTGTGGTCTCCTTACCCTTCCTGTGCACTCCAACATGATGAATCATCCTGGCACAGGTTTAGGGCCTGATCTAGAGTGTGACGGACAGACCATCCTTCCTCCCTCATGGCAGTTCTGACTTATAAACCCTGTCCCCATTACCTACATCAGTGCTCAACAAGCCCACTGTGTCCTGACTGTGTCCCCATATCCCAATAACTGGGGCCACCCCTGTTCTGGCTCATGTGACAAGCATAGCCATAACATCGGCTGTGCAACCAGGAAAAAACAAACCTGGGGCCACTCTGTTGAGATCACACAGCAATTTTTAAAGGGCTGGGGCACGACCTGCTACAAGGAGGGAGGCAGACAGGACACAGCACACACGGAGCCACCCAGTAAAGATCACAGGGCAGTTTTTAAAGGGCTAGTGCAAGACCTGCTGCAGGGAGGGAGGCTCAGTGTGCGTCCACCATTGGTAACACCATCAGTATAGACCTGCTGGGTGCAGCGAGGGAAGAGGATCAGCTGGGCCAGATTATTGAACTCCTAATGGCCCACAACTATCTTGTGAGGGCCCAGATTGTTATCCAAAGGGTCCAAAATGATCTCCTACAGCTTCACATGATTGTCCCAACTTTATATTTTTGGGGTGATGTAGAACATTGACTGAAGCAGTGTCTGATTTAGCTGCAGCTATCAGTGATCAAGCACCATCTGCTACCATCTTGATCCTAGAAAACATCTACAGCTGTCAGCACCGTTGAAAGTGAGATACTGTTGCACAAATGCAGAGAAGATACAGCATTTTGAACCACATACTGAAATATAAAAAGTTGTATGAGGCGTAATGGCAAATAAACCTTTACAATACAAGGTATAGAATGATCCAGCTATTATGGAGATATGAAATCAGTGTTACATTTGATGCCACCTTGCACTCTAAATACCAAAGTAACACAATTGGTAGTCTTCAGCCAAATCCTGAGCTGTCCTCAGGTTTTATATAGTCATTATGCTCAGACACAGGCATAAAGTATACCAAATTTCCACAGACAAGCTACAGCTGACCAACATCAAGTCTGAGTACTTGACTTTGAAACACACATCATATTGCATTAGTCAGTTTCTTTTGGTGAAAATAATGTACATTGGCATCACTCCATGAGTGAGTGCAAGTGTACTGCTATTTGTTTGCTAATCATTCTACCAATGGTCAGACAGTTTGCACTTCAGATCTTTCTATAGCTAGTATCTGCGCAACACTCCAAAGTATCCATCAATAACTTGCTAGTGCCCCAGCAGATGACATAATCACTTGACCTAGGATGGAGTAAGCAGAAATATAAATACGCTTGTGAGTAACATTTTATTGTAAATTGTTATTAATACTTTTATCTTTGGATATAAACACATCAACAACTATAAAACATAATGTCTCATACAGCATGGTCATCATAACTGTAAGATATTGAACATACACTAGTCTACATTCAAAACAAATATAAAACTCAAATACACTTTGAAAATAATGAACAAACCACATTCTGGTCTTCCTGTATTGTCCATCCACCTGAACAAGGCCTTTAAGAGCTCACAAGCTCACTTCACTGGACTCCTCGTACACACAGGGGTGTCTTTGAAGCAGATTTCCCTTAGCAGTTTCTCAGAGTTGTTAAAAGTCAGGTATGTTATGGATAAGCTGAGTTTCCTAAAAATTATAATAATCACAAAAGCAAACGTAAGTGAACTTATGTTTGCATTGGCACAGCTTTCCAATAAAAAATTGCTTCAACTTAATATTTCAAACTTACCAACAAACCAGGCTCTCATTGGTGCAAAGTCTGCCATCTGTTGTGGTATGCAGCCGTTAAGAGTCATAGACGGAACCTAAAAATCTTGCACACACACTGGTGATGTAAAGGTCTTCTACGCAAACCACCTACACATTGATGGAGTCAAAACGCTTCAAATTACATTAATCTTGCTCCAGATCATAACATGGTACATGTGTTATGCCTCCCAATCCATATATCTTGGCCTTGATGTTGGTCAGTGTAGCATTATCCTTTGGAAATTGGATGTAGTCATTCATACGTCTAAGCATAACATCCAGGACCTGGATGGGAACAGCTGAGGACATTCCATTGTAATTGCTTACATTGTACTGGAAGGAGCCAGTAGCATAGAAATGAATCACTGCCATAATCTTCACAGTAGGTGGCGTGGCAGTCTGAATTCTGATATCCGGTAAAAGTTCAGATTGAAATTGTTGTGCCAATGTGTCAATGATGGTATGCTTCAGCCTGTTCTTAAAGTCGTGCCTTTCCTATCTAGACATTAGATCTGGACATGGTTTCTACATATGTTAATTACTCTCATTTCATCTCCATCTTGCTAGGGTGCCGATGGACATATCTGTAACATATGAGTGCAATGTGTAAATGTTGTAGGTTCACGCACATTTGATGGATATATTTAAAAAGTAATATATTTAGGTCCATATGCAAATACAGACACATATAACAATACAATAATGTGAATCATCTGTATGGTGTTTGTTACATACTCAAAAATATTTTTTTATATAGATACACATATGTAAATGAATACTATTTCTCAGACCTCAACCACAATAGAAAATCACAAAAAATAGTTTTTGGAAAATAAAATATGTGAAAGTTAGCAATTACAAACATATTTTTTTTAAATGTTAAAAACGTGTGGATTGTCAAAATGTTTATAACAATTTATTTACATTTTTTCTATCAACATTTAAAAAATTCATCAAAGTTAACAGGTATTACATAGCGGACGGTGTCTATCTATTGTTTGTAATGGGGAAGTGCTAAATGTTTTTTATGACAGCAACGTCACAGATGTCAGGAACTAATCTGTGTGAAGCTGCAGGGGCAAGGTGGAAGTCTGAGAAGCTGGCTCCCAACTCCTCCTCAGTACCTGGGCCCTTTCCGTGATTTGCTCATGGACAGGGTGAAGGCACCGGAGGGGAAAGGGGAATAGGATGAAGAGAGAGAGAGAGAGAGAGAGAGAGAGAGAGAGAGAGAGAGAGGTAGAGACAGTGGTGCTAGCCACTAGTTGTTCTTTCACCGAATTGTTTGTGGAAACTACGAGGATCTTCAATGGACCGCAACATTAAAAATGTCTTTAATATATGCCCTTACTGTGTTGGCTATAATCCCTCTTCCTGCCTCCCCCAGTGGTGGCATATGTGTACCTTTAGTTAGCCCCTTTCCCACTGTTTGTAAACTCTCTACCTCTGTTCTTTGGTAATGTTTCTGTGATTGCCTTTGGAAGAAAGAGAGTGATTGTTAGTCTTTCTGCAGTGTCCTGACTTAATCCCACTGTGCCTCCCAAACATTCTGGTGTATCTACCAGGGTCTCCTTCACCGTACTGATAAGGAGCAGAGTTTAACAATGTCTTCTTGCAGATAATCTATGGATACGTAGCTTATAAATTGAAGCTGAACCAGAACATAGTAGTTCTTGCTCAGATTCAGCATATCCAAAGCAACATCATGTAACTATCGAAAATATAATGCACTTCAATGCAAATGTTTCCAGCACTTATATAATAACAAGTGAGCAACAAGCTCCAGACAAACAATGATTAATGTTAGTCTTTCCAATTTTTTAAACCAAAGAGAACGCTGTCAAAGTTCAAGGTAAGTTTTGATTAGTCTCAATTAGGCACTTAACTCGGTGCGTTACTGCCTGTTAAGAAGGCTCTGGAGTTGCCTTATGCTTGTCTTTCTTTCTTTTTAGATCTCCAAATGTGGTGGCGACTCTGTGCTA
Source organism: Calotriton arnoldi (assembly GCA_963921515.1). NCBI lineage: Eukaryota > Metazoa > Chordata > Amphibia > Caudata > Salamandridae > Calotriton > Calotriton arnoldi. Next base: position 149,091 of record CAWUFW010019338.1, read on the forward strand.
GATTCAAGCAGGAATCAGGGTGCAGGTGGGAGTGGTGACCAGGACATGGATCCACTCAGGGCAAGTCTCTCAACAGCAAGCAGCTTCTAGAAGATGGCACAGTCTTAATAGTGGCCACGCCCAAGATGACCGCCAGTCCCCACAAGACTTTCTTAGTCTCACAAGAGTTCGAGTGAGTTCTCCTTTCTTGTCTCCACTCAGTGTTCTCAACGATTTGCATGCCACTATAGGCACTTGAGGGCGCAATAAAGTTTACGTTCTCTTTTCAAGGTGTGGTTAATGTTGAGATGGTTAATGATGAGATGTGTGGTCTGGGGGAAACCAAATGTGTTGTTCTCGGGTTTAAGCGAGGTGGGCTTGCAAGCCCAACAATGGATTACCAAACTGCCATATTGTCAGGCACACCATATGCTGACAGTGTTGGCTTTTGATTATGGACCAAACATAAGTGAAGTCTGAACCTACCTTTTCTGTCAGCTGCGGTCCTGCATTGGTTAGAATGGTCCGTAATTGACGGAATCTGTCGTTCTCCCTGAAAGCATCCATTGACAGAAATTCTGTCTGGTTGGCGTATATGTTTTTAAGCCCATTAGGTCTCTTGCCTCCTAATCATCTGGAGCAAACCTCCTCCACAGTTGCTGCACAGTTACTTGTGCTGGGACCCACCATAGCTGAAGGTACAGGGGATAGGGCCTCTAACGTCACTGCTGAGGAGTTGGACATTGTTGCCGAGGTGGCCCTGACCAATGACAGCCAGCTAAAAGAGCCAGCAAAATTACATACATGGATATCACTTAAAATTATATTTATTTTGTTATTATGCATATTGTGAGTGCACACTCTGGCCCTACTGTACTAATGTCATATCCACAATATTAAAAGTTTTCTAAACCCTATGATCACCCAATTTGTGCTTCACACAACACAACAGAATTAATTTGCCTATCTTATGTGTCTAAAATGTGAGTTTGACCACTTTCTTTTACATTTGTTTTACCTTGGGATAGTGAGAATATAGCTTCCTGGGTGACTACCCAGCTTTCACAAGCAAAAGCCACAAGCCAAAGACGAATGCATAAATAATTTCAGATTATATAAATATGCTTGGAACAATAATTGTGACTGGTTTATATTTCTTTACCTTAGTACATCAGGATTTGATATCGAATACAATACACACCCCAACCATTAATGACAGCACAACATTCAATACTTAAACTGCCCCAGTAATTAACCAGCCATGTATATTGTGATCAAAATCTGTCAGACATTGCCTAGGGTATGCAGGGCCTCTTTTGGCATGAGGAATCTGTACAGTCGACCAGGGAAACAACAATCTGAGCGACAGACATCTATGGTGTCACAAAGCATGTTATGTTTTTATTTAAATACTATTTTATTAGCATTGCTGTATTACGGCAATGCATTATCTGAGCCAAGGGTGGCACTGCCTGTGGAAGTTAGCTAGGTAAGCCAACTGGGACCCTGTTTTTTCAAAGTGCCCTTGTCTATTAAGATGACAATGGTAATGTATTTTTGTAGACAGGGTAATCCCAGACTTTTAGAGTGGAGAACCCCACACACAAAGGTCCTGAGATTCAGTTTGCCAGAACTGTTACTTCATCACAATGTGACATATATTCCATACAAACAATTACAAGTCACAGACTATATAATGAACTTATAATAATGTGGAAAGCCCCATGAGGAGGACACTACTTCAAAGGTGTGGACGTAAGCTGAAAGCCTGGAGCCTACCTCTAAGACTGTGATAGGATGTCATGTTTTTCTTCCCCAACCCCAGAGTTTGATTTATATTAGTTTTTTGTTGAAACACTTTAAAAAACCCAGAGGAAGTTCATTTTTGTTGCCCCTTTCCATCTTAAATTTATAAATAGTTGAACTTTATTTGTAGATATTGTTTTTTTTTAATGTTATACTTTTTGTCACATTTGATTGCATATTCAAATATGTTGCTTATTTTAACCGATGACTTCCATTCCAAGACTTGTGATTTCCTATGTTTTCCTATGTTTTATATTAAGGGATATATAGTTCTCTTTCCCATGTGTGTTAAAGGAACTGGAAGTGTTGTCGTGATTGCATAGTGTGTGCGGCATTCAGAGTGGGCATTGCATGAGACTACATTTAACTTTATTATTTTAGTGTTTTTAATGTAGGATTAGCCTCAGATATTGGGGTTCACATATAGTTCATGCCATTCCTTATGTATGACTACACATACCGTATGTATGACTCTCTTTAGGTTAGGTACATGAGTACAATGTCTGGGATGTGAATGTATGTCCTGCCGTTGATAGTATATGCCATATTTAAAGGCATAGCATATCAGTAACTGGTAGTGGAAATATGTGCTTGGGGTACCTGATTGAATCATATGCTTGTGGTGTGTGTGGTAAGTGGGTAAATTTGGTTCAACACTAGGCGCAGAATAGTTGGGTGATTTATATTAAATATTCCAATTTGGAAATATTATTAGTATACCTTTATTTTATAAAACATTTAAAACTGCATAGATATAGCGTGTTAGCATTATATGCTACTCTCACCATGTAGATTTGTTAAAAATGTACATTGACTTACTGACTTGAGGTGTGAGAGTAGTACCATTGTGGTAGATGAGTATTTAATATGGTTATGCAATGTAAGACATGTGTCCAGACAGGGAGTCAGGTTAATCTGGTAAGGTAAATTGTTGTTCAAATAGATGTTCATATAGTATGTTGTACATAAACATTATTTTAGAACCGTTGAAAGTTAACAAAGTTAATTTAAAATAGTTTTAAAATTTGTACTTACCTTCTATTTTGCTGTGCATTGTGTAGTTGCTTATCCACCACTGTCACATAGAGATTCCGGGCTTAGAGTAGCAGGTACATGTTGATAGAGTAGGTTGTTGTGGACAGGGTTTGACTATTTATGCTCATTTTCCACCAACACAAGTGGGGAGGATAAACCGGCATTTTTCAGTCAGAATTTTTTTTACACTGAATACAGTGAAGAGAGCAGTGACTTACAGTCACTATCTGTGTCATATTTACAGTATACCACTATCAAAGGAAGAAGAAAAATGCAGCGAAGGCACTGGATGGTGGACAGACTTTCATCTGCCAAATACCCATACTCTAACTAGGACGGATGGACCTCCATTGCGGTGGATGGGTAAACAGGCATTTTTACGGCCTGTCTGCATCTGCTAAACTCTAAATCAGGCCCAAAGTTATTGCTTTTTTAATGCAAAATGAGCCACTGAATCAGGGGATGCTCTTTCTAGCTCTGCTCAATTTGTAAAGATGTTTGCGGCCAGTCTTTGGGACCACGTACCTAAAATTGTCAACAGGATCATAAAGTTCCCTTTTCAAATGGAAGTCTTTTTATTATTTTAAATGGAGGTGTGCGTACAGACCGCAAACCCAGATACAATGACTGTGCGTGGACTAACAGTTCATTTCTGTCTAACATTTTACTATTTGAAGCCCTCCTGGCACATTTTTATAACAATAATTTCTCATATAGTACTTAATTGATGTTCACTAAACCCAACAAAGACACTTTCCTGAGTAAAGATCTTGTTTTATTCCAAGTTTGTATAATGCTGTTCAGCAAATTTTTCCTTCATGGGAGATCAAAAAATGTTTTGAGAGTTAAAATTAGAAACACTGCTTTTTTGACTCCACACCTTTTTAAAAGTTCTTCCCTTGATAGATTTGTCTGAAATTCAAACTATCAGGAGCAAGGTTAACATGGTAAGTGTATGATAGTGTTGTGCAGCACTATAAAACTGTGCCAGTTATTGGCAAACTAACGATTTGTGATCCCGTCTTTTATCTACGCTATGGCCTCTCTTGTTGTACAGGCTTGAAACCTGATATTCCTGCACTGGGCTCAACTCACGAACAGCCTTAAAAATTTCATGAAGATTTACTATACAGCACCAGCAATACAACCACATGAAAATGTTCTTCTACTCTTTTAGATTTGCCCCCCTCCTTGATGGATCTACACAAAACTTGCCATACCCATAGAAGACTAAACTCGCTCAATAGATGCCAAATTTCAAATGGATTTTTCTTGGAAAATATTTCTGACTTTTGACTTGACAAATGTATTTGTCAAATGATGTCACAGTTATTAAAAATTAACACTTTTAAATGTCCCCTTTCTTGAGTAATCTGCACAAATTTAAAAATACCAGGAGTAATGTAAGCGTGCTAAGCGTTTGCCAAATTTCCTACAAATTTGTCAAATGTAGTTATAAGCAAATAAAAAAAATACATGTTACTGTCAAGATACTTGGATCCATGTCCATGCACTAACAGTACAGATATCGCTAACTGTTTAACCCTTTCAACCCCACCCAATACATTTTGTAGTGGTCATTTCTCGGAAAATCCTTTTTGGATTTACACCAAATTAAGGAAACAGACTTCCCTGAGTAAAGTTCTAGTCTCATACTAGGTTTTGTGTAAATTTGCTCAGCTTGTATCCTGTTTTAGAGAGCAAATGTTCTTATTCGAGTTGAAATGAAAAACACCACTTTTTGACCCCTCCTTTATTATCAACTCGTTTAGCATTCTACCTGAAATTTGTCATATCGAACCCTAATAGGATAAACTTTCTTTTGAAAAGTGTTGTGCACATTTGTCAAACAGAGCCAATAAAGTCAAAACCATAATTGCACACTGTTTTTCACTAGTGTGTAATATATACTACATTGAAAATTCATTTAGAAGAAGAGTTTAGTATTTGGAAGAAAATGTTAAAAAGGGGACAAAACAGTTTGCATTACTAGTGAATTATATAAGATATAAGTTGCACTTTGGGGCTAGACGTACAGAAATGGCTGGTTTATGATGACCCAACAAAAGTGAGAGGTCAGGTTGGGTGAAGGTTGAATGGATGGAGGATTGTCAGAAAGACTTTGTTAACCTAAAAGAGGATATTTGTGAATTTTCATCTCTTCAAGGGTTTGAACATTCAAGGGAGTTTGTGGTGACCACAGATGCCAGTGGGAAAGGTATAGGAGTGGTGTTGACACAACTGAATGAACGTGAAAAGGAAGTGCTTATTGCCTTTTCTTTAAGGTCTTTAATGCGAACGGAAAAAAAATACTCCCTGAAAGAGAGAGAGACTTTGGCTTGCATGTGGGGACTTGAACATTTTCAACAGTTTCTATGATGGTCTCCTGTACCATTAAGGTCAGATCATAAACCCTTGACTAAAGTCACCTCCCACCTTTCACCTCCGAACACAAAGATATCTCCTGCGGTGTCCCCCAGGGCTCATCCCTCAGCCCCATGCTATTCAACCCATATATGACCCTACTGGCCAACATCGTCAGATCCCACTGTTTCAACATAATTTCCTACGCAGACGATGCCTCACTGACAACACTACCACCACAAGTACCAACTTACACAGATGCATGACAAGGGTCGCCGACTGGATGAAGAACAACTGCCTCCAGCTGAACACAGACAAGATGGAAGTACTGATTTTCAGCAGCAACAACAACACATGGAATGACTCCTGGTGACCATCAGATCTAGGACCCTTCAGACCATACAAAACGACCTAGCCAGACTCATCCTTGACCTTCTCTGACAAACCCACATCACTCCTCTCCTCAGGCAACTCCACTGGCTCCCCGTACAGAAGAGATGCACATTCAAGCTGCTGAACCATGCACACAAGGCTCTACACAACCAAGAACCCATCTACATTAACCACCGCCTGAACTTCCACCAGCCATCGAGAAGACTACGCTCCACCTAACTATCACTTACCTATACATCCTACATCTAATGAAGCAGAAGTGGAGGTTATTCCTTTTCCCATATCACAGCAAAGACGTGGAAAAGCCTCTCCACGCAACTCCAGACCATCACCTCACTTCTGGAATTCCAAAGGGCCCTCAAGATCGGACTGTGCGAATGAGCCTCCCGGACCTGCTAGCGCCTAGATACCCTATCGGGTGATTAGCCGCCCTTTATAAATCCTGATTGATTGACTGAAGTACTTACAGCACAGGGTTTGTACAAAGCTTCTGCAATGATCGCAAGAATGTCCATGAGACTCCAGGATTTTTACCATAGAGTGGTGTATGTGCCGGCACTGGAAAAGAGTGGCAGATTTTTTAAGTAGAATGCCTTTACCAGTCAAGAAAGTTCCAAGGAATGATTGGGATGATTGCTGTGTGGTTAGTGTGGACAAGATAGAGTTTAGTAATATTGATGAAGAAATGTGGTGAAAACAGCTGTGTATATGAGATGGGAACTTGTTGGAAGTGAAGAGCTATGTGAGAAACAGATGGCCTGATTTTAAAAAACTTGATGCAAATGTCCTTTGTTATTGGGAAGTGAGACAAGAGTTAAGTGTGGAAAATGACTTGGTGTCGAGAGTTGGAAAAGTGATTCCTCCTGAAGGAGTGAGAAGACACATTTTGGACTTAGTGCATGATGGACATTTGGGCATTGTTAAAACAAAGAGGACAGTGAAAGTTACTTATTGGTAGCAGGAAATTAATAAATATGTAGTAAGGAAAGTGAGGGATTGTTTGGATTGTGAAATGTCGGATAAGAGTCAAGTGACATTTAAACCACCTTTGTGTCCTTTATCCAGACTAAGTATGCCTTGGGAGAGAGTGGTGTGGATGTTATGGGGCTGACACAAGCTGAAACTGGAAATATTAAGTATATTGTGGTGATAATGGATCATTTTTCTAAATGGTCGGAGTGTGAATTTGTGAAGAATTATGTTACGACTAGTACCATTATAGAGTTCTTGGATGACAAGGTTTTTTGAAGGAGGGATTGCCTAAATTTCTTATTAGTGATAATGGGCCAAATTTTAAGTCTAGAAATTCTCAGAAAATTTGAAGAAGAATGGGATAAAGCACAGGACTGCATTGGTGCATCATCCCAAAGGAAATTGAAGTTTTTAGAGGTTTAACTGTGTTATTATGGGTATGATACAATTGGATAAAAGTAGTCAACTTAACTGGGAGAGTGAAGTTAAGAAAAGTTTGTGGGCGTATCACATTACACCTAGTGAAGCAACAGGATACAGTCCTTTTGCCTTAATGAGAGGAAGAGTACCTTTTGACAAAGAGACTCAAGGTTGGATGAGTGAATCAAGTTAGATTGAGTATCAAAAGAGCCTAAGATAAATGCAAAGAGTAGTGTGGTAAGGAAAAATAACACAAGGAAAATTGACATTGAAGTGGGACAGATGGTGAGAGTAAAACGGAGCAGGAAAGTTAAAAAGGGTGCAGTAAATTCTCAGCACATTTATGTGTGGAAAGGATTTTTGTAATTCTGCTCTTTTGAGTGATGGAAAGACATGGCCTTTGGGTGAATTATTCAGAAGCAGATATGGAGGAGAAAGTGATGAGGGTAAAAGGATTTTAGTAGAGTGGAGAGTGAGATGAAGAATGCTGGAAAATTGAAGTTGAATGATAGAGGTTTTGGAGATGAGAATGTAAGTGTTGGAAAGATATGTGAGAGTGGACAGGCTTAGAATGTAGATAACTGTGTGAAGGAAAGGTTTGGTAGGAAGATGGTGGATCCTAAGAGATTGGAGGATTTCATTTGTTTGTACATTTTCCCAAGCTTTCATTTATCAGTGTTCGTGTGTATATTTGTTTCTTTGAAGTCAATGAGTTCATAAATATGACATGGACAGGTATTTATAAAGTATAATTAGGATTTTATTTTTTGAGTGTGGTTATATATTAATATTATATTGTTGTATAATTTGTATTTGATTTGTGTATTGTAGGGAGAGGGATGTGTTATGTTGTGAATTTCTTTATAGTAGAATCTAGAATGTTGAATGCACCTAGGCTGCTAGGAGGTTTTATACAGGGTCAGTTATGATAAGTTGTTCACGAAGGAGGTTGCAGTCACCTGGGTTTGCCAGTAAAGATTTGGAATTCCTCTGCATTTCTGCCTCATCAATGGAATCTACATGACACCAATCATTGTCCTATGTTGCATTTATGAAACTGATGTTAAGCTTGGAGAAATGCTGACAAAGAACACTTGCTGCTATCCTTTATTGCATGTACAACTTTTATCCATTAGAGATATATCCCCAAAATATTTATAATTATAAGGTTGAGGGTATTGGCAGGGTTTCTCAGGTTCAGGTCATGGTGTTTTAAAGAAAATATGGCCATGCTAACTGCAGGATGAAGATAAAAACCACTCCCAAATCAACAAAGAGAGAGAAAGGGTATACTGGAACTACTCCTGGTCCCCTAGAGATATACAACAACAACAAAGTAGGAGTAATTCCTGGGAAGGATTTCTGCTAACTGTGGCAAAAAAAGGAAAGCAATTCCTTTTTTAAGAATAACCCTCATCCACCAACCTAGTTGGTGGCATGCTTCATCATAGGGTTCCCACCCGAGGGGCCGAGTGCCTCTCGGGTGTGCTGCGACGCCTGAATTAAAGCGGAGCTGTTTTTTTTGTGCAAGGTGAGTGAAACGTCAAAGTGATTTTTAAGATTGCCTTTATAACTCCTGAAAGTCTTTAATGGTGGGGTTATAGGACAAGATTAAAAACAGAGTTGGTGGATGTCTTCTGTGGCTTTCTTGGTCACAGACATCCGTTATAAAATAGTGGCAAGGTCTACATGTTTCAACCTCTTCATGCATGGTAGCAAGGCTTTCTTCAGGACCGGTGAAATAGAACTGAGTGCACACGCTAAGGTGCTCTCATGAAGTGTTTTTTAAAACCGCAAAACTTACGGTTCTGTCATCAACGATTTGTTCTGAAAAACAAAACAACATGATATAAAGCATCTTTCATTCAGGCAAATCATGTATTCCACAGTAGTAAACACGTAGTTAGGTTCATCAGGTGCGATAAAAAAGATCCACATGCCAGGATCTGCAATTATTTATTCCACCCGTGTTACCTAACGTGTGTTGCGGGCAACAGAGAATCCAAATCCAACTCCAGTGCATGCTCACACTCGTGACAATCAATGTGTGCTTTATTCATCTGGAGTACTAGTGCCAATTGCCTAATCCTCCTTGTCAAGGAAAGAAGCTAGTTGCGGCAAATCTCTACCTCGTCTATAATCACGGAGAAAATGATCCGAAAATGACCAGTAGAAGTGGAATATAATCTTATTCGTGCAGTGGTAAATTTAAAATTTGCTTAAAACCAATGGCGGAGAAAGAATCTCAAAGCTTACGTGAATTGCAAGATAGCGATACCCCATGGGCCCTACCGGGGGGCGTTGCCTATAGTCAAACCCTGGAAATGAATAAATCAAGAGTTTTGAGCAACAACCCTAACCGGAGGTAGATTATCGTAAAGTCCGATCAGGCAGTCTACTTACTTCGTCAAGGTCAAACACCCGCCACTGGCACCTACTTAGTCCCGGCTCAGGATCCCAAGGATAAAGAGGCTGCCGGACCGGGCGTTTTTAAACAGCCGGTATCTCAGGCTTGCTTCCGCGTACATCATCACGCGGAGGGGTGGTGACGTCAACACGTCTAACTCGTTCTCGGACGAGTTAACCCTTACATTCCTAGGGAGGTGCGAACCTGTCTCCTGTGATTTACGATACAACCAAAATATACAGGACCAGTGTGTAATTGAATTGCTGCGCATAAAAATATGATTACAGCTCGAGCGATGGGCCACTTATTTTGCTTAAAAATTATTGTGCTATAGGCATGTGGTGGGCAACATCTTTCGCTTTAAGTTGTGCTATAGTTCCTCAGGTATAAAAGTTAACTACGGCAGACAGGCAGTTCCCCCAACTAATTTCTTCATATTGCCCATTTGATTGTGCTCACGAAATAATGGGTGTTAATACAAAAATCTGATTTTTATGATTAGTAGTGCATGCTGCACAACACTAACAGAGTATCTAAGGTTCCCTCTAACATATTAATCTAAGGACCATTCTTTTTCAGGGTGAAGTAGGACAGATGTTCCTGAAGTGTGTAGACTAAGAACCACTATCTGTGTCTATGAAAAGTAATGTACGCAGAACATCACTAACAGATGATTTTATGTTCCCTCAAACACAATCATCAAGGGACCATTGTCTACTATCGTGATGTCGGACTAATGATAATGCCGTGTGTAGATAAGGGACCACTAAGACATGTTCAGTGTGGTCAGGTCCTAGGTTCATATACGGTTGGAATACCCAATAATGGTGGATCACTTTTGGTTCAGTGTGTTCCACGGAATGTTGTCGTTGAGACCATGCTTATGGGTGGAGAGCCTATATATCCATCTCTGTTCTTTTTCCAATAATGTCTTTTGTGCATTCCCTGTGGTCCTGATTTGTTCAATGACTGTCCATCTGAGGTCATTTGTAGCATGTCCTATCTGTAGGAAATGATCTGTCATTTTGGTGGTGTTTCTCTTACACCTAATATTACTGCGGTGTTCGCAGATGCGTTGTTTGACCTTTCTGCTTGTCATCCCTATGTATCTCAAATCACAGGGGCATGTTATTTATTACACCACATTTGTTGAGTTACAATTAGTGCGTGCTCTTAGTACCCAGGTCTTGTTGGGTTCCAAATCCAGACTCTTGTTCGGGGACGTCAGATGACATACACTACAATTTCCACAGGGAAAGTATCCAGTCACGTTAGGGAGGCCCCAGGAGTTAAGCACTGTGGCTGGTTGAGCCTTGATTTTCCTTCCTCGGGTGGGTGGAGACGAGAGAGTCAGTTATGATAAGTTGTTCACGAAGGAGGTTGCAGTCACCTGGGTTTGCCAATAAAGATTTGGAATCCCTCTGCATTTCTGCCTCATCAATGGAACTTACATGACTCCAATCATTGTACTATGTTGCATTTATGATACTGATGTTAAGCTTTGAGAAATGCTGACAAAGAACACTTGCTGCTATCATTTATTGCATGTACAACTTTTATCCATTAGAGATATATCCCCAAAATATCTATGATTATAAGATTGAGGGTATTGGCAGGGTTTCTCAGGTTCAGGTCATGGTGTTTTAAAGCAAATATGGCCATGCTAACTGCAGGATGAAGATAAAAACTACTCGCCATACTTATAATGTGTGCTTTTGGCTTGATGGTATGCACTAAGTACATATTCTTTCTTTTGGTGGAGATTGAAATTCTTCAACCATTGAATATTATATTTGAGGCCTTGTCCAATTTAGTTGCTGGCCAGTCTGATTAATTAATAGGGTCCATTAATTGATCCTTAACCTGAATCTGGGCTATTAAATTATGAGATATGTAATGACAATGGTTATCTGAGAAGTTGGTAATATGTTGTTAAGGGCAACGTAACATAGATGAAATCTCTTTTTGTTATTGATGTGTGGCATCATCTGATGATGTTTAACATTTTACCAAGTGTATTTATATGGTTTAACTAAACCGATTGTAAACTATTGATAATAAAAACAACAAATCTCAATACATTTTCTGTCTTTGAGCATTAAGTTATATTTCCATTTTTCTTTGTTACTCCATGTCCATACCAGCCCTCTTTCAGCAGGAAAATGATCCATATCTACCTTGCTGTTATCCGGACACTTGTTCAAGCTCTCACATTGAATCAAGAACTCTATTTTTGCAAGTCTCCACGATTGCTCCCTTCATACAGCGGACATCATCCAAGAAGCTGCTCTTCGTGTTGCACTCACACTGGTGTGATACTAATGCATATTCATCCAAAAGACTTCCTTTTTCAGAAATCTTCATTGTGTAAGCATACAATGACAGCTTTCCTCGTGTAAGCATCCAAAGAGAGCTTTCTAAACCTGATCAGAGGGCTTTTCATGGCAATTTCCACTACCTGCCCTGAAAATAAAATCCCAGCAATTCCAGAGGATGTTTTCAAAGTAGGGTTTCACTTAAACGTAAGGGGCCAGATTCACTAAGGTAAACTTACACCTTTGTGTAAGTTTACGATTATTTGCTATGCACAAAGGGATTTACGAGTAGTATCTTTATGAGTTCGGAATGTCCACACATAAAACGTTGTTTCTTTTTATTTTATAAAATTACTACTACTGCTGTCCATGTATTACTTAATTGTGTCCTCACAGGCTGCACTCAAAAGTCTTGTGACTCCAACTGTGATCAATGCACTACTGCATTGCTTTCCCAAGCAAGGCAGCATTTTTTGGTCTCTAGAAAACTGTTTTCCAAACTTTTAATTCAAAGCATCATCTCAGCATGAACTCCATCTGTCTGTGATTAGCTATAATCTCCTTCAGATGTTCAATTTAGTTAAATGTCATTGGTTTTCAGATGAAGCATCCTATTAATTGTCAGTTTGATAAGTTTTTCATCATTTGGCTTTCAGTGTGTGATTTGTACAGCAGTTATGGAATTCAACAGTTCTCAACTAAATTTATAATTCTTTAAACATGGAGTGCTTTCCACTGAACTGTGGAAACGTGCCTAATTAGGACCTGAATCACAAAGGTATAATTATACTTTTGTGTAAGTTTACGATTATTTGCTATTTACAAAGGTATTTTATTAGTAGTATCTTTACGACTGCTGCATACCTTTGTGAATAGCAGGCAATCGTAAACTTAAACAAAAGTGAAAGCTTACATTTTTTAATCAGACCCTCAGTGTCTAAATTGGAAAATGAGTATCCCACCTTTTGTAAATGATTATGCTAGTGGAGGAATGCTGAGTTTTACACCATAATTGACTCAAGCACAGCGTTTTTGTTTTGACCCTTGAAATTTGAGAGGCACATCAAAAACAGAAGAATTTAGACTTTTTATGGACAGGACCATACTTTAATACTTTATTTTACACTATGAGCTGTTTTGAATAATTGTACACTGTCAAAACTGATAAAGACTTCATCCGAATGAGGGTTGCTGGCGAGCCTGTGTTTACATGGAGCAATTGCCTTGGAGTGCATCAAGCTAGGTAAGTGGGCAAGCTCAAACGAAACAAAATGCTAATGACCCTGGGAGTTTTCTCCCAAGGTGTGGGGTTATTTTTTTTTCTGTCCTGGGCCTCCCAGCTTTCCCTGGTGGTCTGGAACAGAAAAAAATGTAAATCAGACCATTCTCTCTAAATAGGACGGGCCGTCTGATGTTCTCACAACAAACTCAGGGCCGTTTGTGTAAGGTTCCTGCAAGCGGGACCAGCAAGTGCACTGCTGTTGAAAACGTGATGGTCCATCCACGTCTAAGCACAGCCGGCAGACCATCAGCTTGCTGGACAGGACAAGGGTGACAGAAGAGGTTAAACATTTGTTAAGTTTTTATATTGAACACAAGTGAAATCTTAGCATTTTTTTATAGAGCATAAGCCGAACAGCATAAATTCCATGGACAGTACTGTTATCTGTACTGATGTGAAATGGAAACATCTTTGCTCCAGTACTCATACGGTCCAAGCAGGAACATATCTGTATGGGTTTCTTTTTTGTTTAAATCTTTTTATTTCATTTTTTGTACACACAATACATATTACAGACATACGAAGCAAACACATAATGGGTCTGCTATACAGTAGTAGCAACGAGTAACATCAATGCAACACGCAGAAGATTCAATGATTATCACGCAGTATGAATAAAGTAAAAAAACAAAACAAAACAAATAAAGGGGATAGGGGAAAATGACAAGAAAGGAGCCAAGATAAGAACCAACCATAGGAGGGCCATAGGAGGGCCATGTCCAGCCATAGGAGGGCATCAACAGAGGGATCTGCTCCATTATTTGGAGGGAAGGAAAAATGTGCTTTGATACAGAGAAACAGTTTAAATTGGTAATGTAGCATCAGTTGCCATAATAGGGGGGAAACACATTCAGGGGGGTGTCAGGCTGTCTAGGCGAGAGGTCTGGTGCTTGGGGTGTCTCCACAGAGACCAGAGTGTCAGGCGCTTTGGAAGGTGTATCAGTAGGTGCTAAAGCTGCTTGAAGTCAATCAGGATAGCATCCCAACTGGTTGCAAATGGGTACTCACATAAGCCGTGTGCGTCTTTCCTGCGCAAGGCAATGCCTTCTGCCCGGGCCCATGCCTAGATAACAGAGTTCCCAAGCAGGGGCACAGGTGGCGTCGACGATCTCTATCCATTGGGGATTAAACACTTGGCAAGAAGCAATCCCAGGTCTAGGCACCGTGCGGCAACCCTGAGTTACTTGACCCTGTGGGGTAGGTTCGTAAACAGACCTCCCAAGTATGGGGGACAGGTTTCTCTGTGCAGTTCACTAACCGAGAGGTCACGCCTAGCCAATATTGATGAAGGTAGGGACAGTCCCATAGCATGTGCACTAGGCCAGCATCGGGGATAGCGGAGTGGGGCAGGCTGTGTCGGTGCCTTGATAGAATCTATTTATCTTTGCTGGAGTGAGGTAGGCTCTATGGAATATATCAAGTGCTCCAATTGTGGAGGTGTGGAGGAGGAAGTGGCCAGGTGGGATCCCCTCATCTGTTATCAGGGTTTCAAATGGTATGAGGGAGACATCTCGATAAAGATATCTCAGTGTATGTATGCCTGTTTCGATCCTGGCTGCAAATTCCCTCGTGGAGGTGATCTGAGCTCCCCTAGGGGTGCCTATCAGTGGCAGGGTAGGGGCGTAAGGCTGGGCAGCTTTGGTAATGAGGAGACTGCTTTTAAAGCACTAGTGCACTACGTGAAGTAGCGCAGGGGATGGACCTGGACATCTAGTGCAAGGAACATATCTTTATGTTAATGGTGAGATCTTTGATTATGAGCTGTGAAAATGCTCCCTCAATAGTGTAGGAATGAGGCAAGAAACTCTCCTGAGTTATGATACAAGAAGAAGCATTTGACGCCCATTTTGTCGTAGGTAATACGATACGTTTATACTATCTTGAGGAAAGTTCCATGTGGAAATTTAGAAATTGGAATTCATCTTTATTATCACACTCAGTGAATGATTCTTTTTTTTACCCTTCTATCTTTGTACAAGTTATTAAGGTGCTTTCATTAAGTGCAAGGGGTGGGTTGGGCTTCCTTTATTCATTAAGAGGACATCAGACTGTCTGGGCTTGCATTTTTGCCTGACAATATATATGTTATATCGTGAATGAGGTGGATATTTTTTATTTTATATTTCTTAGTAACTAACTTACTAACTACCTGTTATTTTCTTATTCTAGTATCTTTATTAAGCTAATACGTTGTTACTGAACAAATGTAACCATTAACAAAACTAACCTAAGGGAAGCGTGGGAGGACTGGTGTGCCTGCTACACTGGATGAACACGAGAAATGGATAAAGCGACAAGTGATTTGAGAAGAGGAGATAAAAACTGACAGAGATTTTGAGATTGTTGTTGAGGCAGTACATTTAAGACACCCACAGACTAGCACTGGTCACAGAATGTACTGAATAGAGCTAATCTACAGATATAGGAAACCACCACCAAGGCAATCGTGTACGCATCTTGAGTAGGGAGCAGTCTTCATGGGGATAAGGGGGGCATATTAGCAAGGGCTTTATCGCCGCTTTAGCTGCACTTTTTGCCGCTAAAGCGGCGATTTTGTTATCGCCCTATCAGCAAGCTGTCGCTAACAGGCGTTAGCGACAGCTTTCTGGCGATAGCAGCCGGTTTTCCCATCGCCTTGCATGCCAGCGATAATTATCGCTAATGACATGCAAGGTAGGCGTTCCCAACTAAAAGCGACTGAAAACAGTCGCTAACACAACTTCCCCCTATTAGCAACGCAGGCGAAGCAATAAAAAAACACGCGCTAAGCGCGATTATCGCTAGAATTTAACACCTGCTAAAAACATGACTTACCTGTTTGCTCAATGGGAGGTGGATTGTCAGGCTAAGTCACCCATGGCGTTAATGCGTGAATATCGCTGGATTTCCAGCGATATTCACGCATTTCACCGCTATCGCTGGAAATTTATCGCATTGGAGATAAACGTTGCTAATAGCGTGTTAGCTCCGCGATAAAATCCAGCGATACGCGGCGATAAAAAAAACGCGCTAAGCGCGGTTTGCGATAATTATCGCAAGTTGTTGCTAATATCCCCCAGAGTCCTCTCATTTTAGTTGGCAAAATACCATTTCACATAGTCATACTAAACTCTCCACCCACACTGAATATATTAAAAAGAGAGTTTCTCACAGGTTCAATTGCCTCTTCATCCATTCCCTTTTCCCTGTCCTTACCACCGTGCACTGCATGCCATCCTGCTGTCCAATATTAAGAAATAATCTGTTCTGGGTCCTCACAGGGTGAGACTACACTCAGCATCCTCCATGTACTATAAACTTGGAGTCAGACAACCCCAAATACTATTATTTTGTCTGTCTCTGACAACCTCACTGCTCTACCCTCCTTAGAGGGTCGCCCATTTACAATGTATCTTTCTTTGGTCATGTGCTGGCCACACACCTCCAGGTTTTGTGTTAGACTGTTCAGATCCTGCCTTGGTGAGAGTGTGTGGTCTGTTGCTATCAATATGCCGGTAATAATGTGCCTCTCTTGTTTGCCACCCTCTTTCCTCTGGTCCTTGTTTGCTCATGCCTCCGAGGACAAGTGCTGGGGAGTGTGTTTCCTCTCTTGTGACATGCAGCAGTTACATGCTTCCACTGCAGCCTTCTGCCCGAATGAGGACAGGTTTGTTTGGTGTGGCATTTCTTTCACACTTCCTGATAGTGTTTGTATTGGCAGAGGGATGTTGCACTCTCCCTTGGTTTCTCCTGGTGGGGGATGGATGGCCACTTACTTGTTCCTATTGGTTCCTGTGAGCTGCACACCATCTTTATTTGTGAACCTGTCAAGTATCCAGTATTGAAATGAGTTGATTGCGCCTGTGGTCCGGATACCATTTTGGCTTGGAATTTTTACTGATTGACTGTTCCTGAGATTTTCAGCTATTCTTCTGCCTCACCATGTGATCCATATAGATAATTATTTGCCTGACACATTGCATACATATTGTTTCCACCTCCTGCTTCAGCATGGACCAGGGTGAAATTTGTAGATGTTTTCTCCTAGTCTTTTCAACAGTGCTTTTAAAGGGGATTGCCTCTCCAAGGATGATCTAAAAGGTCTTAGGAAAGAGACGCTGGTGGAAATTTTGGAGAAATATGTCTTAGGGAATTGTACAAAGAAAAGCAGGCATGTGTATCTGACCCCTTAATCGTCTTCTGGCTCCTCATCCTCTTCTTCATCATCTTCTTCCGCCTTGACTTCCCTGACTTTGATAGGAATGAAGATGTGGACTTTAATCACTTCGAGCCTGACCCTTCCTTCTCTCTTATACCTCGGACTTCTGTTTTTTGATTCCAGTCTAGTTAATGTAGGAGCTTTTTTTTAATCAATTTGACAGGCCTCTGGTTGCTTATCTACTGACGCGCCCAGGTGTTATCCATCTTGTTGTTTGTGAATAGTGTGGTTTGGAAAAGGTCCCTCTTCTCAGGAGTTGCAGTATTAACAGTTCGTTTAAGTCATTTGTGTTGATGCACCTGAGTTAGGCAACACCGCCTTGACAACCCACTAACATTTAGGCGATATACATTCAACAATGTAGCATAAATACATTCCTAATGGCATCTAGGACAAATATTGCTGTACTGCTAATATTAAACATGTTTGGCATGATATGTACTTAATACAATGGCAATTTATTGCAAGTTTTCTCCAGTTCATCTGACTTTTGAATAGAAGGCGTGGTAAGTGGGAGAGTGGTTGAGTCTTTAGAAGAAAAGAGTTTCTCTTTAAAGAGTGATGCAGCATTCACAGGTGAAAATAATACATCCACGTATATGAGACAGGGCAGAATAAGAGGAACAAGGGGAATTAAAAGTTTATTAAACTTTTGGACCATCGAGCACTAGCAACCACAAATGAGAACTCAGCACAGTAAAGACCAGTCTGGAAGCGTTTCAAGCAACCGCAACTCATCAAAGGACAGAATCAATGTATCGATGACACCGTAGCCAATTCTGGAATGGTAAAATCTATATTCACGGAGATGAGAAATGTTTCACATATTGCACAGCTTCTTGTATAGAATTTTTCATTTGTCAGTAAAACTAAATGTATTCATATAAAAATAAAACGGCTCCCATCGTAACGCGAGCAGCGTGTGGTGTTTCTTTCACTTTCCACTAAAGACACCACGACTTCTAAAGAGAAACACGTGCCTTTATCACAGCGCGTCCCTATCGTCTTTGGGGCTGGGTCTCCCGGGATTTGTGCATCTTCTGTCGCCCAATCACCTAATCAGATGCGCGCTCACAGCCCGCCCATCTGAGGACTCCCGAGTTCAATGAGATGATGTGTCAATGCACATGTCTTTCAGCACTGGCGTCATTGCTTGGCGGCATTGATTACATTAGCAGTGTTGCATTAAATGCTCTATGTTGCAGTCATAATGCAAAATTAGAAACACTGATGCATTTTTCTTCAAAAGTGGGTCGTAAAAGGGCAAAACATCATGTGATCCACAAATCTCGTTGGTACTCGAAGGTACTCTATGAGTATGATGACATTGTTACGTAAAGTTGCCCCCTATGGCAACTGTACTGCATATAAAATATATATGGACATGTCACTAGCTGTGTTTGCCTTTAAAATGCATGTCTAGCAAATAAGGCCTCAGATATTAGTGCCTCGTAAAATTCGGGCACGTGTACAAACTACCATCACAGGTGATGATGTGGTATCTTTCAAAACAAATATATTTTCAGAGTCAGAAGAAAATATTTGCCCAAAAAGATTTCAAATATTATCAGCAACATTATGAGCATCCACCAGTCACACCCAATACACCGGACAAGAGCAGCCCACGACCAATCACCGATGGAGGACTATCCCCACAGGCCCCATCAACGCGTGTTTGTTCTCATGAAGGCCAACTGGAATAGAGAGGCGGGTCCAACCAAGATGCCTGACTTCAGCAATGATGAAATGAGGAGACTCTCGCATGAGATAAAACCACACATGAAGCTACTCTATCATTTGGGAACTCAAGAAAGCCACATGCAATGACATACGGTAGTGCCTCTGTACAGACACAACACATAATAATAATAATAATAATGATGTAGGGATTGCATGAATTTTAGCAGCTGAAGATCTCAAAGTATGCCAAGGAGAGTAACAAACACACAAGCTCCTGTTGAAAATTCGGGCCTTGACTTCAAAAGGCACAGCAACACTGACACAGGTCTTAAAGTTTATCCACAGGGAGCCAATGTAATGAATCTAAATGGAAAAGGGATATGTCTTTATTAGCTAGCATTCTGGGAGTTGGGGGGATTCCAGAGTGTAGGCTCTTGGGAAATTTTCTGAATGTACTGTGTAGGTGGATTAGTTGTGGACACCATCTATTTTCATCACCATCTAACTCAGTGTCTGTTCCTGTTAATCAGAGTATTTCTTCAGCCACTGCATCTGCCTTAACCCCCTTCCATTCCTATGCAGGTGCAAGAGGGGGAACTAAAGGGGTAACTGTGATTTCCAAGGACAATTGTAGGAGGCATGTATGTGTGTGTGTGTGTGTGTGTGTATATGTGTTTGTTTGTGTGTGTACATGTGTATGTCTGATGGCATCACCATGATGGTCCCCACAACTTCCTGCATTAAGTTTCGTTTTCATTTTTGATGGTGTACATTTCTATTATATGTACACCAGAGTTAGTGTTGGCTCCTGAAAGTGGCAGCTGCTCCCTCATTGTGACGCTACAGCTGTTTCCTTAACTCTTCACTCTTGAGTTGTGACTGGGTAGACTGTATAATTGTTATGCATACCTCTTTAAATGCTCATAGTGGCTCATGCCTAGAATGGGCAGCTCATGCCAGGAATGCTCACAGTCTCCATGGCAGTAATGTTCCTTGTATGGACAGCTTGAGACTGGGAGCTGGACAGGCAAGCTGCACTGTTGGTGGTGTATACTGAAGGAAAAAGGAACTAGATAAGTTACTTGATTCTAAGATTATTGAAGCGATTGAGTCATCACAGTGGTTGGCACCAATAGGTTTAGCACCTAAGGATGGGGGAAGTCCATCTGGATGTGTGTGTACTTGAGAGGCCTCAATAGGTGAATTTGGGTGGATTGCCAACCACTCCCCAATATCTCTGAGTCTCTTACTATGTTAAAGGGGCAAAACTCTTTTCGGTTCTAAATATTCACAAGCTTATCACCAAATATTGCTACATCATGATTCAAGACACTTGACTTCTTTCGAGACACTATTTGGGACTTAACAGTACGTCAGGATGCCGTTTGGCCTAGCTTCGAATGCAGCTTGTTTTCAAAGTATTATGAAAAGGTTCCTGGGGGAAGTATCTAACATTCTATTTTTCCAGGATGATATCCTTGTTTATGGCAGAGATGCAGACGAGCATGACAGTGTACTGAGAAAGGTGTTGAGGAGACTCAGTTAAAAAGGTCTCACGTTGAGGAAGCAAAAATGTAAGATTAGGGAGGCGTCTGTCATACACCTAGGACATATTATATCAGGAGAAGGGATCCAACCGAAATTAGAATTAGCTGATAGCTTTGTACGTGCTCCCACCTCCACTGATAAAGAGCAAGCAAGGTCATTTCTGGGATTTGCAGATTTTTATTCTAAATTCATAAAATATTTTGCATGTGTGGTTGGGCCCATAAGAGTTTTACTAAAAAGGATACCCATTTTTTATGGTCACAGGAGTGCGGGAAAGCATTTAAAACAATAAAATTGGAGATTAGTAAGCTGCCCACCTTAGGTCACTTTGACACCAGAAGAAGAACCATTCTTACTATGGATGCCAGTTTAAAGGGATTGGGAGCTGTGCTATCCCACGTAGAGAGTTGTGAAGAAAAGGTAGTGGTGTTCGCTTCCAGAGCACTTAAAAAGGCAGAGCAGCATTATTCATGGATTGAGAGAGAGGCCTTGGCAATAATTTGGGCAGTGAAATACTTTAGGTTCTATTTGCGGGGCATTCCCTTTGTTGTGAGGATGGATCACAGGCCCCTAGTTTAAGTATTCTCCTGTAATCATGGCGAGAGAGTAACTCCTACAATCAAAAGGTGGAGTGAGGAGTTAGGAGAATTCAATTTTCAGTTCCAGTATCTACCTGGTTCAGCGAATAAAGCTGCAGATTTCCCCTCATGATTTCCAGTACTAGGTAAAGATGAGGAAGTTATTGATGATGTCACCTGTTGCCGTGTCAGAAGGTCCATGGACCAAACTAGGTCTGGATATTATGGGGCCATTTGAGTTACTAGAGCCTAGGGAAAGATTTGTGTTACTTCTTGTGGATTACACATTTAAGTGGGTGGCAACCAGATGTGTCAGCACGGTGATCACTGGAACCGTCCTGGTCTTTCTCAAGGATGAGTTTAGAAGTGGAGTGCTCAAGTACCTGGTGACAGAAAACAGGGTACAATTCACTTCACGAGATATGCAAGAATTTTTAGGTCATCTTGCTGTAACACATCAAAGAACAGCTCTCTATGCACCACAGGCCAGTGGGCTTGCAGAACGAATGAACAGGATGGTGAAAACTTGTGTGCAGAGAGCTGTGGAAACCAGGATACCTCTTAAAAAAGTCCTAAGACATGTGGTGGGCACATCACACCACCCCCAATTGCATGACACAAAGGCCACCTTTTGAGTCCTTGAGAGGCAGGTCTGCTATTTCTAAATTGAACCTTATGTAGTGACCCCTTAAGAATGTTGTTCATCTGGACTAGGAGGAATTTGATTCCAGGATCAAATCCTATCAGCATAAGTACAGGCGCAGGTATGATGAAAAGAATTCTGTGAAGGTCAGGAAATGGAGTGTGGGGGACCATGTTCTTGTCAAGAAGCCTAGGTGGGAAAAGAAAGGAATAACGGAATACATGGGTCCTTTTGTCATTACTTCCATTAAAGGAAGTGTAGTAACAGTTCACACAGGGTGCAAATGGAGCATGCCAAGATTGGTGAAGTACCCTGGTGATAAGTTGACCCATGTCTCAAGGGCAAATCTTTCCAATGATCTTCCCAAGAAGCATTCTGTGAGTGATGGTTCTTTGGATTCACCTGCTGTGAGATTTCCAGCAAGGTCCAAAAGAGCTCCAATTCATTTGAAAGATTTTGTAATGATATAATGTAGGTATAAGGATGACATTTTGATCTCTTACAGTGTTGGGAAGTTTCTTTTTTTTCCTTGTGTTTTTTTTTTTATTATTGCCTACTTTTCTTTAAACATTTGTTCTCTAGTTTATGGAAAATGTCATTCATTTTCCTTGTAGTAGTATTTCATTGTTATGTAAGGGGAATGTGTTGTAATTGTTATGCATATCTATTTAAATGCTCACAGTGGCTCATGCCTAGAATTGAAAGCTCATGCCAGGAATGCTCACAGTCTCCATGGCAGTAATGTTACTTGTATGGACAGCTGGGGACTGGGAGCTGGACAGGCAAGCTGCACTGTTGGTGGTGTATAGTGAAGATCTAATAAAGAACAAGAAAACCTACAAAATGTCTTGTTTTAACTTGGACCTTGGCAGAAATTGCCCACAGTCAACTGGGATAATAGTTTGTCTGCTCAAGGCCATGCTATAAAGTATGGGGCAAACTTGCATGAGGCACCCTGCCTTGATTCACCCTACCTGGCTCCCTCAGGTATCCTGCTGACTCATGTATTGTTCTTTGATTACATCAATAATTCACTCAATGGTGCATTGTGTCATGTGGCTTGCTGAACCTCCTCAGATTCTACATTTACCAGTCAGTAGTGGGTTTGCATCAGTTATGTCTGTAGGTGATGTATGCTGTCCCATTTGAAGGTCATGATTATTTTTCTGAGGAGCTGTTGGCGACTCATTGTGTTGAAAACAATGCTAGGATCTTCATCTGTACAATTGTAGGGGTATAATACAGAAGACATGGCCTTCAGATCCATGACTGACAAGGAGGGGGGCTTCAGAGCTCCCCACATCCACCTACACCTCTTTCTCAAGTTACAGCTGCTAGCTAGGATGGAGGAATCCAGTTGATGGGCTCCAAAGGAGGAAATGACTGAAGCACAAAAGTAGGTATCACTGAAAGTTTCATGAACAAGTAAGAAGCTGCCGACCTTAATTGACTCCTATTATCATGTGATCCCCTGATATCAACAGAAAAATCCATTGATAGGAAGAGTATGCTTCTTAAAATATGGTTAGTACGTTTTTGTCTGAGGAGCATAGTTCTTAGATGTTAGGGTATATAGTCTGCGGTAGCATTCTCTTAGCCTCATCTTCAAGGTATTCTTCAAGAGGGGAAGCAATGACCCTTGCTGATCATATGTAGGTTTGTTCACATATTGGCCTCTAGCTTCTGCTTAGTGGGTTTTACTTCAAGCAAAGTTATCACATGCTGTTTTACTATGCATTTTACTTCTTACACTACATTATCATCCAGGATATTCTTGACTAGACATTTTTAAAATAATTGAACCCTGGAAAAAAAAATCGTTATATGAAGTAGACATTGGAAGCTCATCAGAGGAAGGTGCTCCCAGAGTTCTTCTATCAGATTCAAAAACAATGATTCCCAACATGTTTAGAGATAGCATAAATGATAGGATATCATAGAGCATCGCCATGTTTGAAGACAAGCATTTTCTGGAAATGCTCATGGTCTCATATATGAACCGCTTATGCGAGAAACAAGGCAAAAGAGCACAGAGAGCTGCCTAAAGGAGAGGAGCAAGGTGTTGCAAAGTCATCCTGTGCCCTGGGCACCCCACAACATTTTGCTGACTGGTACTGGTGGTAACTGACTCTGACTGACCCTGGGCTCTGCCTAACCAGGCCCAGGGCCAGTGCTATTCTGAAAGAGACACATTTAGAATACAGTTAAAACACCTACATACACTAGGGTACACTATGGGTTGGGGTACCCCTGTGATTGGCATGACCTACCCTATAAGACCCTGGTACATAATAGGGCAGGGGGATTGAAACTACCTATAAGTCCCTAGTATATAGTAGGGCATGGCAGTTTAGAGGCCAGCAGCCTTTTCTGCACTTGCATGTGTGCACTGCTGAAGCCTGAGGTCAGTTTAAAAGCAGCCCTGGGTTCCATGACTGCTTTTAAAAAGTAAATTGTGCCCAAACTCGACTTTGGTGTTTGGGGCACTTAAAAATGGATAACCTACAATGTTTTGGCATATTAGGAACCCCAGGGTCTCCCTAGGTGTCCCAGGGGTGGGGGTCAGGTATTTATAAGGTGGACCCTTATAAAATGAGTTTTATATGCCCTGGGTTAAGTGAAATTTCACATTTCACTACCCACATTGTGATAAAGTGCTGCCCAAATTCGACTTTGATGCTAGGAACACTGTGGAGGGAGGATCTGCAATATTTCTACAGATTCAGAACCCCTAAAATGTCCCCTAGGTGATCCATGGGGTGGGAGTCCTGTAGATATAAGCGAAGTACTTATAAAATATGTTTTTATAAGTCCTAGTGCTGGAAAAATGGCCCAAGTCATTTTTCCAATTGCAAATCCCATGCCACATAGGTTAACATGGCCAGAAGTTATTAACTAATAACTCCTGATAGGAGAATGATAGAACTTCCATTCAAAGACTTCCCAGAATGGTAGTGATAAATCCAACAATACCATATTGTTGAATTTCTCCTAAAATGTACAGACAAGAAGTTATAAGACTTTCTTGTTTGCAAGTCCAGATTCAGCCTTCCAGTGGTCTGTCCTGATTGGTCAGAGTTAAGTGGATTAGCCAGGCTGCCTTGAAGAGGTGATAAAGAGCCCCTGGGGTTAACCAGCTCTGCTGGGAGGGCAGTGTGCTGCTACACAGGAATGCCAGAGCAGGGGGAGGAGTCATAAACCATGGTCTTCAAAGGGAAGGGGACGGCCTCAGTGTCATTTACAACTCTACTCTTTTGACCCAAAGCCAGAGCTAGGATTAAGGCAAGAATGAGCAGATGCAAGGGGGAGAGTCTATGGAAAGTAGCCATCCCAGGGGTGTGCTTAGCCAGCTCTTACCTCCCTGCTGGAAAATCAGCCATTATGAATTTGGAAGATTTGGTGCACTCTGGGACAAAATAATGCCACACTCTACAGGATGTGGTCATATCCTTGGGGACTTGCCCTGCTCCCATTGGTCAGGAGTGACCTCCTGCTTGACCCAGAGAACTTGGAATAAGTATCTGAGAAGGGCAGGGATAAACGTGGCCTGTTACTCTTGCAAAATTTTAGAAGTTTAGACCTTGTAACGTTAAACGGTAGATTCCCGGAGGACTCCCCCGCAGCTTACACCTTTGTGGGGCACATGGTCGCTCTTTAATTGATTATATGGCAGTTTCTTTTCAATTATTTAATGCATGTACACAATTCAAGGTATCTACCACAAATATGAGTGACCATAATATTTTAGTTGTAAAAATGGACATAGAAATCGAGAAGCCTGAACTTTGGAATCAGAGGGATGAAAATGTCTCTTATAATCGTAATAATGGGCGTACTTGCTGGTCAAATAATTTGCTTCCAAATTTTAAGAGGGTCTTTGAGAATACCGCCTTTATTCCCAAGCAAGAAACACCAGTTCAGAGGTTCGAGAGAGTCTTGGCTGCAATTAGAACTTTCGGAAGAAAGAAGCAAGCTTTTAGTTCTACTCCATTAGTAATAATACCATGGGAAATTAAAAACCTGAATCGGGAAATTAATGGTTTAATTAGAGTCCAATTTAGGGTGCCCACGACACAAAGGCAGTGAGAAATAAGTAGGCTAAAACAGGTACGGAAAAGGAAAATATCATCGGATCGAAGGAGAGCTGAAGACGAAAAATGGGTTAGACTTCGAGAGGTGGCTCTTTCAGGGGATACTAGGAAATATTGGGCATTGATTGCAAAATTCTGTGATGGGAGAGAGAAGTCAAAACCCATTTTAATCCCAGAAGCAGAATGGTCCATATATATTTCCCAGCTTTATGCTTTAAATCTCATAGTTGGACAGATTCAAGAGGTTAGCACTACTCCAACTACGGGGGCGATTATGGTGCACCATCATGTATGGAGATTGAGGGTTACATTAAAGGGGCAAGACATTCTAGCGCAATGGGCCCAGATGATGTACCAGTAGCCATAATAAAACAGGATTGTGAAGAATGGGCAAAATTTTTGCATCCGTTGTTTGTCCATTGTTATACCTATGGGGATATTCCACAATCCTGGAAGGGAAGTATACTTGTTCCGTTATATAAAAGGGTCCAAAAATTCCCCGGACAGTTTTAGACAGATTTCGCTCCTGGATGCAACCGGGAAACTGTTTGCAAAGAGTATTCTCACTCATCTTCAAGAGTGGGCATTTGGAAATAACTATATTCCTTTGGAACAAACAGGATTCCGTAAGAATAGTGGCACACTGGATAATATCTCTATTTTGCAAACTTTAACTGAAAAATATCCAGTATGTCGGGGTGTGCCGTTATACTCGGCTTTTATAGATTTCTCCACAGCATTCGATAGGGTAGATCGGGGGAAGCTGTGGAGGAAATTGGTTATTATGGGGATTCCAGGGAATCTTTTAAGATTAATAATTGCTCTCCATTCTTCTACCTGGACTAAGGTATTATTGGGGGAACACAAGGTCTCTCGAAGAAAATAGTAACCAACAATGGGTTGAAGCAGGGTGCCTTTTGGCCCCTTTACTCTTCTCTATTTACATTAATGATCTGCCAAGAAGAGTGGGCCTTAGTAAAGGGATCCCCCTAAATTAGGAAACTTAGAGTTGAGCTGTCTGCTATACGCAGATGACGCAATAATAATGGATTTAACTCCAATTGGACTGCAAAGACGACTTGCTGAGTTAATTAGGTACACAGAAGAGTATTATCTAAAAATAAATATTTTAAAAAGTAAAGTTATGATTTTTAGTTATCAAGGTTGTAAGGTCAGAAAAAATTTGAATTGGTTCCTGGGAAAAGAAAAATTGGAAGTAGTAAAATTTTACCCATACTTAGGAAAAATATTTACAAATAGGTGCTCAGCTACTAGACATATGGGCCATTGCAAAGGTAAAGCGATTTCACAAGCCTTTGCAATTAATCGTCTGTATACACACTGTGGGAAAAGACATTTTTCACACATTATTTCGGTCTATAAAATAAAGATTCCACCAACCCTGAGCTACGCCAGTGAAACAATTGATGCACAAGAGTGGGCCAGATTCGAGACAGTGGAAGGTAAAATCTGGCGCCAATTATGTAATTTGAATCGCGCAGCACCGATTGCAGCGCTTAGGCTCGAATTTGGTCTTCTTTCTACATATGTGCTATCAATGGCCGCGTGCTTAAGATGGTGTAATGCACTGATAAATAGCTCCGAGAATTTGCTAAGGGTGGCGCTGTACAGAGAAATATTTGTAAATATGAAGGAAAAAAGTGCTATTTTTAGGAATAATTTAAAAGCATTATCAATGTTTGGTTTAGATATGGATGGGGTGGCGGTTCTTTGTAAAAGAGCCTTGAAAAGTATAATTAAGAGAACAATCTACGGGGTTTCTCGTGAAAGAGATATTAAAAGGTGTTCAGAGAACAGAAACATGGATTGTATTGCGGGGAGTAGTATTGTCAAAAATCCCCAACCTTATGTCTTATGGAATCTTAAACACGGAGTTCGCAGGGTGATTTTGCTACTGAGATTGAATTTACTCCCCTAAGAATTGGAATAGGATCTTGGGAGGGTATTCCTAGACATGAGAGGTATTGTCATTTATGTAATTCCTGTATACAAGATTTGAATCATGTTTTATTTGTTTGTCCCGCATTACAATCAATACGTCGTAGATATTTAAGGAATTGTTTTTTAAAGTATAATATCACTACAGCAGAACAGGCCCGAAATTGTCTGCTGTCCCCCATCCGAACTGATGTGTTTTAAAATTTTTAGCTTTTTTAAACAATTTTTAAACATATATTAAGGTCGGCAAGATCTTCTTAATATAAATGTTTAGAGCTCTTGCACTTTATTTCGATCTCTCGGTCTTTATGACCGATTAGTTATGTTTACAACTGAGTATGTGCACTTTTACAAACTTTTTCTGCTGCTAGTTACTCGTTAGTAAAGACCTTCTTAATATGTATGTACAGAGCACTTGCACTTTTTCTCGATCTTCCGGTCTTTATGACTGATTTATTATGTTTGCAATTAAGCATGCACACTTTTTTTACGTTCTCCGCTGCTAGTTACTCATTTTTAGGATCCCAAGCACTTTACTAAATTTGTACTGTATAGTGAATTTTAAATTTTTGTATTTTATAATAAGTTTTATCACTGAATGTTTTATGATAGTATTAGATTAGAAATGTGTATAAATCTGTAAGAATACATGTATGACAATTCGATTATTTAAGGTTCACCCCTTCTTGCATTGAAAACTCCAAGACCGACTGCTTCTGCTATGTTCATTCGTGTTTTTAGATGAAAATGTCAACTTGAATTTACATTGGAAATTTTTGTGGAATGAAATGTGTTTTTAAGATGTACCTTTATGTGGAATTCTGCGGAATTCTAAATCATAATAAATAAAATTGACAATTGAATAAACCGAATAAAAAATGAGAAGGGCAGGGCCCCTCAGATCTGCTGCTTGAAACTTAAGAAAGCAAGACGTTGTGCCATGCTGAGAAGTTGGATGTGCAATTGCTGAGGCCTGCCCTCTGTGGACTGCACCATCTGAAACTACAGCCCTGTGGACTACCTGGCTGTGAAAAAAGAGTAAAGAGTGGACTCCCTGCAAGCTACAGGTTAACAGAGCGAACATAACAGCTGATTTCCCCACTCGTTACGGAGGGAAAGCTGACCGGTATCCTTAGCTGGAAATACTTGCTCTATCTGTGGCAAATTTGGGGGAAACTTTTTTAACTGGTTTTAACGGCTTTTTATCATTACTGTTGTTAATATCATGTACCTTTTTAGACTGTATTAGCACTGATAGTGAAAGCGCACATCTAATTAGCTCTTACCCGCACTTTAAAAAGAATATTCACTCGCACCCCGCTGGTTTTCGCGGGATTCAGGCTCCTAAACTTCCGGTAGCGCCATTTTGGTTAGCGCTCTAGTGGCTGAAGCTCCTATGTACCAGCCTATAATAGGAAGCCCAATGCAAGCGCGCAGCCGAACATAACAGCTGATTTCCCACTCGTTACGGAGGGAAAGCTGACCGGTATCCTTAGCTGGAAATACTTGCTCTATCTGTGGCAAATTTGGGGAAACTTTTTAACTGGTTTTAACGGCTTTTATCATTACTGTTGTTAATATCATGTACCTTTTAGACTGTATTAGCACTGATAGTGAAAGCGCACATCTAATTAGCTCTTACCCGCACTTTAAAAAGAATATTCACTCGCACCCCGCTGGTTTTCGCGGGATTCAGGCTCCTAAACTTCCGGTAGCGCCATTTTGGTTAGCGCTCTAGTGGCTGAAGCTCCTATGTACCAGCCTATAATAGGAAGCCCAATGCAAGCGCGCAGCCGAACATAACAGCTGATTTCCCCACTCGTTACGGAGGGAAAGCTGACCGGTATCCTTAGCTGGAAATACTTGCTCTATCTGTGGCAAATTTGGGGGAAACTTTTTTAACTGGTTTTAACGGCTTTTATCATTACTGTTGTTAATATCATGTACCTTTTTAGACTGTATTAGCACTGATAGTGAAAGCGCACATCTAATTAGCTCTTACCCGCACTTTAAAAAAGAATATTCACTCGCACCCCGCTGGTTTTCGCGGGATTCAGGCTCCTAAACTTCCGGTAGCGCCATTTTGGTTAGCGCTCTATTGGCTGAAGCTCCTATGTACCAGCCTATAATAGGAAGCCCAATGCAAGCGCGCAGCCGAACATAACAGCTGATTTCCCCACTCGTTACGGAGGGAAAGCTGACCGGTATCCTTAGCTGGAAATACTTGCTCTATCTGTGGCAAATTTGGGGGAAACTTTTTTAACTGGTTTTAACGGCTTTTATCATTACTGTTGTTAATATCATGTACCTTTTTAGACTGTATTAGCACTGATAGTGAAAGCGCACATCTAATTAGTTCTTACCCGCACTTTAAAAAGAATATTCACTCGCACCCCGCTGGTTTTCGCGGGATTCAGGCTCCTAAACTTCCGGTAGCGCCATTTTGGTTAGCGCTCTAGTGGCTGAAGCTCCTATGTACCAGCCTATAATAGGAAGCCCAATGCAAGCGCGCAGCCGAACATAACAGCTGATTTCCCCACTCGTTACGGAGGGAAAGCTGACCGGTATCCTTAGCTGGAAATACTTGCTCTATCTGTGGCAAATTTGGGGGAAACTTTTTTAACTGGTTTTAACGGCTTTTATCATTACTGTTGTTAATATCATGTACCTTTTTAGACTGTATTAGCACTGATAGTGAAAGCGCACATCTAGTTAGCTCTTACCCGCACTTTAAAAAAGAATATTCACTCGCACCCCGCTGGTTTTCGCGGGATTCAGGCTCCTAAACTTCCGGTAGCGCCATTTTGGTTAGCGCTCTAGTGGATGAAGCTCCTATGTACCAGCCTATAATAGGAAGCCCAATCCAAGCGCGCAGCCGAACATAACAGCTGATTTCCCCACTCGTTACGGAGGGAAAGCTGACCGGTATCCTTAGCTGGAAATACTTGCTCTATCTGTGGCAAATTTGGGGAAACTTTTTAACTGGTTTTAACGGCTTTTATCATTACTGTTGTTAATATCATGTACCTTTTTAGACTGTATTAGCACTGATAGTGAAAGCGCACATCTAATTAGCTCTTACCCGCACTTTAAAAGAATATTCACTCGCACCCCGCTGGTTTTCGCGGGATTCAGGCTCCTAAACTTCCGGTAGCGCCATTTTGGTTAGCGCTCTAGTGGCTGAAGCTCCTATGTACCAGCCTATAATAGGAAGCCCAATGCAAGCGCGCAGCGCGAGCGCGCAGCGGGCGCGCCGGAGGCGCGCCAGAGGCAAGCCCGTCTGCGCCCGTCCGCGCCTCGGTCGTGCACAGTGCCTGCCATGCTACCTGTTCAGGATCAGGTAGGATTGTTTACTCCCGTACACAATTATTCAATATTGGTGGGGAAACGTATGATAAGCCACACATTATAGCTCAACCTCAAGCAACTACAGAGCTGAAGAGCGGCTTGATTAACTGTAGATCCTTAGTCAAACATCATCAAGATATATTCAATCTTCTAGAAGATATGGACCTTGATGTATTATTTCTTACAGAGACCTGGACTAGTATTAACTCTCTGGTTGAACTGGGCCTTGCGTGCCCAGAGGGATATAGAGTTTTTCATAAACCCAGGACGTCGGGAAGAGGAGGGGGGATTGGGGTCATTTATAAGGAAATTTGGAACTTCGCCCCTCTCATGGTTGAGGAGATTACAGGGATTGAAACGCTAGGCTTCTCAGTACAGGAGACTGGGAGAAGACTGCTATCAGGCATGGTATGTTATAGACCCCCTGGATCAGCCACACAATATCAAAAATTATTAGATACTATAGCCGAATTAAGTCTGACCCATTCTAGAATAATATTTTTGGGGGATTTTAATCTATGGGAAAATGGTACACTTGGGAACCATTTAAGAGATCTTAATCAAATCTGTGGTAGTTTTAATTTGTCTCAGCTTGTACAAGGCCCAACTCATCAAGAAGGTCACCTATTGGATCTGCTATATGCTGATCAAGCTGAGACAGTGGTTCTTAATATTTTACCCCAGAGCTGGACTGACCACTCGTTAGTCCACTTTAGAGTATCTTTACCCAGAATAGAGCAAAAAAGTGTCAGCCCAACTGCTTCTCGGATGGGCAGGGACTGGGCAAAACTAGCGAAAAACAGCTCAGCTCCATTTCTGCCAAAAGAAACTTCGTTTTCCCCCGACTACTCTGTAGACAGAAACTACCAAACCCTATGTAAGGATATTACAGATGCCTTGGACGTAAAAGCCCCTTTAAAAAGAATGAAGGTTGGGCGTAAACCCTCAGCCCCTTGGTACACTGAGGAACTTAAACTTCAGCGTAAGATATGCAGAAAGGCTGAGAGGAGATGACGGAAGTCATATTCCGAGGTGGACAAATTAGTGCTGAGGGCTGAGCAAGCACGCTATAAGGAGAACATTACTAAGGCTAAGGCATTTTATATAGCTGATTCTATTTTACATGCCTCAAATAGTACCAAAACCCTTTTTAAGATTGTAAGAGATCTCTCTAATCCCATTTGTATTAGCAACAAAGTGGTGGCCTCACAACAATTATGTGACAAGATTGCCACTCACTTTGAAGACAAGGTTGCTAAAATTGTTGGAGGTCTGTCTGAGGATAATATGAATGATAATGATTTTTTACCTCACTCATTTGTAGGAGAACCATGGGCAGATACATCCTTGGAATGCTTTCCGCTATTTACTATGGAGCTTTTTGACAGGATGGCACAAAGTGTTTCCTCTGGATCCCCCCTTGACCCTCTCCCACATAAGATCTGGAAGTCTTGGGGGCAAGAGCTTTTTCCACGGCTCCGTTTGATTTGCAATCAATCCTTAGAGGAGGGAGTGGTCCCGGAAATCTGGAAGCAGGCAGTGGTAACTCCCCTGTTGAAGAAACCATCTTCCGATCCTATGGATCCGGTTAACTTTAGGCCTATATCTCTTTTGCCATATCCTATAAAAGTTTTGGAGAAACTAGTTAGCAAATCTTTGTCATGCTATCTGGAGGAGAATAGCCTCCTAGATAGGGATCAATTTGGATTCCGTCCAGGTCATGGGACAGAAACAGCTCTGGCAACGGTAATGGACAACCTCCGTAGGCGAGCCGACAATGGGAACATCTCGATACTAGTATTGTTAGATATGTCGGCCGCCTTCGATACCGTGAGCCATGCAGTACTGCTGGGAAGATTGGAGAGGATAGGGGTGAAAGGCCGAGCATTGAAATGGCTACAATCATATCTTACAGAGAGACAGCAGATGGTTTCGATGATGCCATATGCCTCTCCCAATTCCCAGGTTCGCCATGGGGTGCCACAGGGTTCGGCAATTAGCCCCATCCTCTTCAACATTTATCTGTGCCCACTGATTGCCCTAATAAAAACATTTGGGATTGACCTGGTTAATTATGCTGATGACACTCAATTAGTTTTCTCCATAGAAGGGAAAGACGCAGTGACTATGGACATCTTCCAAGAATGTATGTGTCAAACCTCTAGCTGGCTCAAGGAAAATTCCTTGCAATTTAATAAAGAAAAAACTGAAGTGGTATACTGTGGTGGGGCCAAACTGACACACCAGATACCAATGGAAATTAAGTTTTTACCTGGGGATGTACCTCTTCCCACAGTTAAAACGGTTCGAAATTTAGGTGTCTTAATTGATGATAACCTCCAGATGGTATCACAGGCCAACAAAACAACTAATGTCTGCTTTGCCCTTTTAAAGGCATTGAGGAAGATTCTCCCCTTACTGCCAGTGGAAACTAGACCCTTGGTAGTAAGAAGCACCATTTTATGCAGACTGGACTACTGCAACTCCCTATACTTAGGAGCCCCACAATATATTCTGCAGGGGTTGCAGAGGGTCCAGTCTATGGCAGCCAAGTTGGCGTTAGGAAGACAACATAGGGCTTCCACTACGCTGGCTCTAACTGAATTACACTGGCTGCCAGTTAAGGAAAGAGTGAGTTTTAAATCCCTATGCATAGTATATAAAGCGGTACATGGCCTTGGTCCTCTTCCTATGCAGGATAGATTTACGTGGTACAAACCAACCAGATCCCTTCGATCCTCTGGTGCTTATTTAGTTAATACCAACAGATTCAAAACATCCAGGATGGGAGGAAGAGCTTTCAGTAATGCGGCATCCCGTTTGTGGAATGAACTCCCACAAGAGATCAGACAAGCCGACACTCTGTTATGTTTCAGAAGGAATCTGAAAACATGGCTCTTCCCTAGGAATGCCAACATCATTCCTTAAAGGTGTGTTACTCTGTAGATTGATGAATTCCTCTGTTATGTGACAGCGCCTGGATACCCGTTGGGTGACAGTAGCGCTATATAAAAACGCAATACAATACAATACAATACCTGTAACATCACCACCAAGAATCCGCAACCTGGATAACTACCAGTGGATTTGTAAGGGTTTTGTCCAAGTGGATTGTGGGAACTGAAGTCCTCAACTTTCAAGGACCATCTTGGAGCTTCCAGACTCTTGGAGTGAGTTTGAGACACTTTGGGACCCTTTGGGTAACTTTAGGAAGAAGTTCCAGGAGTTTGGAGAACTTTGGAGCAACTTTGAAAAAAAGCTCCATAGGGGGACCGACTCAACCTGGTCAGCCAAGCCGCCTGCCTTCAACCGCGAGCCGGCCAAGCCATCCAGGTTCATCCCGCTAAAAGCTCCGTAGGTCCGACTTCCAGAGTTTGACCGGGAGTAGAAGAAATCAGAGGCCGGCGAACCCTCACCGAATCCGGCCTGGTGAAGAGCATCGAGGGACTCCACGAGAAAAAGCTCCAGAAAAGTTTCTATGTCCGAAGGTAAAAACTGTGACCGGGACCTACCGCGAGGGGTAGCTGCTCAGGGCTCCATCACGGTCGGCCTGAAACTTTGACTTTGAGCCGGTCTATCGCGACCAGATATCCCAATAAGGTGCTATAAGTTTCTAAGTGCTATAAAGTGATAAATCTTTAAAAATTCATATCTCCGGTTCCCTACATTGGATTTTTGTCGTTTTGGTGTCATTTTAAAGATAAAAATATTTCCTATTTTTATAAATTGGTGTTGGATTTTTATTATGCATTGTGTCTTAATTATTTATTGAATTGGTGTTTTTAAATGCTTTACATACCTGTCTTTGAAGTTAAGCCTGCCTGCTCGCAGCCAAGCTACCAAGGGTTGAGCATGGGAATAATTTTCTAAGACCTATGCTGAGTCCTATCATGTGTTAGTGGCCTTATTGCCAGTGGCAGATATACATGTGCCCCTACTAATAATCCACTTTCCAACACAAGGTTATCAGGTGTTGTATGTACATGCGCTCATAGGCTAACACAATATGGGGTTTTGTATAACTCTTCAGTTTATGAAAGCTTGCAGGTCCATGATGTATATGTACTTGTACAAGTCTTGTCTATTTTTGCCTTGTATTATTACTAATGCATCTGTTTAACAAAAATATGTGAAGGTCGTATTGGGAAACAGAATTAGCATTGCTAGCATTGTGTCTCGTAAGTGTGTGATGCTCATGACTTGTCCTTATGTATGTCTCAGATACAAATATTACCTCTTCATATTTTTTTTAATTGCAGTGAAATACTATACAGCCCTGTGTTTGTAGTCATTTGCTATAGGGAATGCTGGGCTGGATGACATTTTGAAGGATGAAAGTGTGCTATGCCCATGGATTTGGACTTCTGGCAAAGTGAGGGTTGCACTCAAAGCAGGCAACAAAGGAGAGATATAGGGATCTGGGTACATTTCCATAACACATCGAAAAATAATAGAGGTATTTGTTAGACTGTCTTTATGTAACAATTTCTTTCTTTACATTTAGTTTTGCATTTTTTCCTAGGGTTCACACTATCATGCCAATAATAACATGCTAGTTCTATGACGGAGATTATTCCAAAATTAATATTTTTATATGCACCATTGTTGTGTTCCTTGATTTCTCAGAAGCAGGGTTGAATTCTTTGTCTCACATAACTGTCTTTTGTGACTTGCAGAAAGAGCCAGGGGGCTTTGTGCTAGAACCAAGCTGACATTAACAGTCTCTGAGGAACACTGGGCATAAAATCCTTTCACAGAACATGACACAAGATTGTGACAAATTGGGTTGTTGGTTGAGGGGTGGTGAACCCCTACTCAAGCAACAGCCACAATCCTTGTCATGGTGAACCACAAAAAGTAACTAAATTAACCTGTGATTAACCCTCTGGTAGCTTGGCACAAAAACAATCAGAATTAACTTAGAGGCAATGTGTAAAGTATTTATGCAATACACAACCAGTAACAAAGTGAAAACGCAACACAAAGAAAATCCCACTCCTATTTAGAATAATGAAGTACAATTTAATAAACTATTTGAGGCCAAAATTAAAAAAATCCATTTAGTAGAACCGAAGATATGCAATTTTAAAGATTTTAGATCAAAGTAGTGCCAAAAGGTGCAAAGCGCCAATTGAGGGCATCTAGTCGCGCTGAACCAGGACAAAGTGACAAATTTGGGGTGACCGTGATGGAGGGTAGGCCAGGCAGAAGAGCAAGTTTGGGCCACTGAGAATTTTTTGTACCTTATGTCCTTGGTGCGCAGTCTGCACAGTATTGCTTTTAGAGGCTTAGTGTCATCCGGCATCCGATCTGGTGAATCTGTGCAGCAAGGCTTCATGGAGCTTTGCGTCACTCAAATTCAGTTCTGATGAGTCTGGCAGCTGTGTGGCGAGGCTAGCGGTGCTTTGTGCCACTAGGCGTTGATTCCGGTCTTAGGTAGCAGGGTAGTCCTTTAGAAGCAGAACAGTCCTTCTTCTGTAGTATCCACAGGTCCAAGAGTATACAGAAGAGTGGGTCTGAGGGTCCTTTTTAATACCTGGTGACCCCTTTGGAGTGAGTAAATCCTCTGGAGGTTTACCTCCCACAGAAGTGAATAGAATTTCCTGCCTCCCTGCCCTAGTCCCAATCTGTTGGGGGTCACAATGGGCTAGTATTTGTGACTGTGTACTGGCCCAGTGCCTTTGAAGTGCAAGTGTGGTAGGTGACACCTCTGTTTCCCCATCCTGCCTTGGCTAGCCCATCCTGCAAACACCCAGTCCCTCTATTGTCTGAGAGGAGTACACAAAGGCCAACTGCCAACTACACCTAGTCATGTGACCTAGAGTACAGGCTGCAGGCACCAAATGGTTAGGACAAGAAAATGCCCACGTTCTAAATGTGGCATTTTCAGAATTATGACTTAAAATCAGACTTTACCATTAAAGAGGGTATTAAATTACAATTCTTTAGATCCCAAACTCAACATTCCTACTTACTCCCAACCAAAAATTATCACTTATTAAATGTATTAAGGTATACACTATTATCCTATGGTAGAGGTAGGCCTTGCAGTAGTACAAAAACGAATTTAAGAGTTTTTCACTACCAGGACAGGCAAAACGTAAAGGTACGTGCCCAACATTTTAAATACACTATACCCAGCCGTAGGGGCTGTTTACGGCCTACCCTAGGGGTGGCTTGGATGTATTTAAAGCGAAGGTTTAGACCTGACTTACAAAAGGTTTATTTTGCCAGGTCATAATGGCAGTTTAAAACTGCACACACAGGCTGCAATGACAGGCCTGAGACAGGTTTAAAGGGCTACTTAAGTGGGTGGCACGATGAGTGCTGTTGGCCCACTGGTAGCATTACATTTACAGGCCCTGGGTACACATAGTAACACTTGATTACGGACTTATAAGTAAATGAAAGGTGCCAATTGTGAGTAAGTTAATTTCATCATGGTTAAGAAGATAACACAAGCACTTTACTGCAGAGTCCTATGGCCAACAGAAACAAATTTAATCTAAAACGTTTGGGGGAAGATCATCATAATGCTGACAGGTCTAACACAGATGTTTCCACTTTGAGGAGTTGTCAGGACATGCTGGATGCATCATGGTCATTTTTTTAAATTATTTTTAGCCACACTGCTATACAGTATGGCTACAAATTATTATTGCCAAAGTCGTAGTGCCCATGCGATACAGTATGAACAAAAGTCAATGGCAGAGCCAATAGTATCAAAGGAGAGACCTATTGACTTTACCAATGCTTGCTTTCTTGCAGCTCATTACCACCCAGATCAGAATCTTCTCTCCGCAATACTCATCATTGGTGCCAGACAGGCCACAGTCTCATTGTCGCCATCTTGCTACGTGATACTGTTTTGGGTGTAGGTTCCAGCCTCAAATTTCTCCCTGGTCTCAGTAGTGTTACAAACTATTTTTATGTTTTCGTGTGCAGTGTTAATTCCTAGCTATGCTTGTATTAATTCTATAGCTAAATGGGGGACTTAAGGACAGATAGTAACATAGACCCAAAATAATTTCTTACAAACTTTGCATACTTGCGTCTGGGATGTGCGGCTGGTCATTGACTCTTGGGTGGAAAACTGAAAAAAGGGTTGTACTCCATGCAGCTATTTTTATTGAGTTAACATTGTGACAGTGTGGCGTTATTCCTCCCACCTTACAAGGTGTGTGTGTGACACCATTTGGCAAAAATAAAAATGCCACAGGTTTGTATATATGCATTCATAAAAAATGTACATGTCCGTTCCTGGATGTTCTCCAAACACAGACTTTGGGGTTGATTCCGATTCGGGCCGGAAAACATACCGACCGACTCGGTACGGGAATATAGTCCGACCGACACGTACCGGCGTTGCCCGACCTGGGAGGTACGATGAAATGCATGTGAATCACGACCGACTCATACGGAACACAAGCCGAACGACCGAACCGGACGGAAACAAGCTATCCGGCCGGGAAACCACACGAATAGAACCGACCGACACGCACCAGGAATCAACCCGAACGAAATGTACCCGCGAACTCCGACCCGCGCAGTACGATGCAATGCGTGGAAAAAAAGACCGAGTCGCATGGAGCGCAAGCCGAACGACCGACACGCATACAAAAGCCAGCCGAAGGAAGCCAATACTCGGCGACCGACGCGTACGCCGCACAAGAAACCCTGCAGAAACACAGCGTGGACGACTCGGAGAAGCTCGCACGAGACAACTGCAGCGTCCTACTCGGTCAGAAGAACGTCTCCTACATGCACAAAATATACTAAGGAAAAAATAAAAAAAAAGGGCCAAACAAGCAATGACAAAGTCAATAAATACAGGGGAAAAAACATGGAACAAGGACACACCCCCAACTCCACCTATATAAAGGCCACAAATCCCTACCATGATCCTTTGCAAATTCAACTGACCTGCCAGCACAGAACACCATCACACAGCAACCACAGACACACTCACAGCTCATCCATCACACAAGCCACACACCATTAGCACCTCAACAAATAGCACCCTCACATACACCCAGCAAAACCTACACTCACACACCCTCACCTGCACACACACACACACATCAATCCCCACCACCACCCATCACCATGCCCCTAAAGAAGAATCCAAAGTTCCTAGACAGTGAATTGGAAGTCCTGGTAGATGAGATCCTCAGGGTAGAGCCACAGTTGTTTGGTACATTGGTACAACAAACCCCCATGTCGCAGAAAACCAAGATGTGGCAGAGGATCGTCGACAGGGTCAACGCACAATCATCATGTTTGCGCACAAAGGAAGACATCCAGAACAGGTGGTATGATGTGCGCAGGAGGGTCAGGGAACTACTAAAGAAGGATTACATCGTGAGTCAGCACACCGGCAGTGGCCCTCCTGCCAAACCACTATACCTCAGGCCCTGGGAGGAGAAGGTGCGGGCCATCCTACCACCAGTGAGCGTATATGGACTATCAAACATCCCAGAGCCTGGTGAGTATACAACTAATATACACAATATTGTGTGACAATACACACACATTACTGTCAATGGGATAGTTAAAGCATGCACCCTTAGCAAATACACAGCAATCAAAAGATAATCACCCCACGATTTGTCTGTCAGTCAGATAAACACAATACATGCCATCTCATAGTGACATGTAACTGTGTCAAGATATGTACAAACATAACTACAAATACAGCAAGGCAGTGGCACAAATGCAACCAACAAACACAGTTAGACATTTTGCCACCACTAGAACACCACCTCACAGGGAAGCTCACTCAA
This sequence comes from Calotriton arnoldi, assembly GCA_963921515.1. Classification (NCBI taxonomy): domain Eukaryota; kingdom Metazoa; phylum Chordata; class Amphibia; order Caudata; family Salamandridae; genus Calotriton; species Calotriton arnoldi. Next base: position 188,892 of record CAWUFW010019338.1, read on the forward strand.
AGGAAGGAATTCTGTGTATGCTGGTGAAGTCAGTGTAGCCGATAGCATGATGGGAGTTGTAGTCACAGATATTGGTCACACTCACAACTGGCCCATCAACACCACTCTGAACCATGCTCACATCACAGGGAGTGGAAAACAACTGACAAGATGGCTGACACTGGGTACTGCTGTGGGGAGCACAAGGCCCTGCTGGGAACTGTGCACCAACCAACAGCAGGACACCACTGTCAGCCATCTTGCCATTGCTGTCACACTCACACACAGTGAAGTCCACTCAAAAGGAAGGAAGTATGGGCATGCTGGGAAGGGGGGGTGTAGGCAATAGCATGATGGGAGTGGTAGTCACAGCTCAACATCCCCCACCCACATGTCCCAGCAAGCTCACACTGAAGCATGCACACCTCACAGCCAGTGAAAAGCCACTTCAAAGATATCTGACACTGGCCTCAGCTGTGGGGAGCACAAGGCCCTGCTGCTCAACATCCCCCCACCCACATGTCCCAGCAAGCTCAAGACCACATGTGACACTCACAGCCATAGTTTTCACTAAAGATATTCGACACTGGCCTCAGCTGTGGGGAGCACAACAGCCCTGCTGGGACCTGGGGGACCCAACAAAACAGCAGGACAACAAAATCTCACTGTCAGCCATCTGCCATTGCTGTCACACTCACACACTGTGA
>CAWUFW010019339.1:0-189576 GCA_963921515.1 Calotriton arnoldi
AGTGTGTTTTGAGTCATTTTCCTGCCTGAAATCGGTCAAATTAGAAGCTTCTGAGTATGAGGAAAAGTCTGTAAAAATTGCAATTTTGGTCACTGTGAGCCTTTAAAAAGTGGTTATTCAACAATGGGGCATGATCCAATTGACATTTTTTTTTTTTTTATAATTCTTTTTATTAATTAACACTCGACATATAGCATACAATTGAAGGAGACAAAGGACGGTATTATAGCATATACACAGTAAATGGGCTCATACATTGGATTACAATAAAACATTTCAGTGGGTAGGAGAATCATCTCGGATATCGTGTGGTGGTGGGGTGCAGATATCCCCCGATAATTATTCCACATACTCCATATTCGGGACCATTTCTTGGGGCAACCCCTAGCCAGGTAAACCGTCTTTTCCCTAAACATACACCAGTCAAGGTCTCTCTTCCAGGCCTCCACCCTGGGTGGTTGCGAGGCGCCCCAAAGTTGTGCTATGTTTCTCTTTGCAATCATAAGGCCCAACGTGACCCAGTGTTGGTTGCATATGTTAAGGGCAGTGGGCTCCCACACATTCAGGAGACATCTCTTAGCCTCCACCCGCAGTTCCAATGCCAGCACTTTACTGAGTATCTTGTGTATCTCACGCCAATATGTTCGTACATGATCACATTCCCATAGTATGTGCATGAATGTGCCCTCACTTCCGCATTTTCGCCTACAAGCCCCTGTTTCTGCCCTACCCATTCGTACCAGGCCAGGCCCTGTCATATAGACCCTGTAAAGTATCTTGAGCTGCACCAATCTCAGTCTAGCCTGGATAGCCACCTCCCAAGGGGAAGACACCGCCTCCCGCCACTCCTCATCATCAAACTCCAGCCCATCGTTTTCCCATTTTTCCCTGAGTGTCTTGAGTGGGTCCTCCATGTTGTTAATTAACTTTTTGTACGTCAAGGATATAGCTTTTTCAGGGAGGTGTCCATCCATCAATCTATCTTCTAGTGGGGAGGCATCTGGGGGGGAGGAATCCCTCGGGAGGTGCATCCCAAGTGCATGACGGATCTGTATGTACCGAAACTGTTCGGAGTTGGCCATGCCATATTGTTGTCTTAAGGAGGCGAAGGAAATCATTTCACCATTGGCCCAAACGTCCCGGATACGTGAGATCCCTATAAGGTCCCACTTATCAAAACCCTTCGTCTTCCACAGGCTCCCCAATTTTTCGGAATCCCATAGCGGGGTTGCTAATGTGAGTTTCTGATCCCAACCCATGTGTCTGTTTACTTTGTGCCAGATAGATACCGAATGCATGGTAGGGCCGGTCAATGGGTATTTCCCGGGCTTGGAATATAGTGCTCTGTTGTAATTCCCGCCCGAGAGGAGCCATTTGTCCATGGCATAGCCAGGGTCCTCCGGGTGGCTATAGGTGCCCTGATTAATAGCAGCTAAATGCGAGGCCCAGTAGTATTTCCGGATGTCAGGGAGGCTGATCCCTCCATCGTACCAGTTCAGCGTCAATTTGGTGAAGGCTATACGAGGCTTTCCCTCCCACAATAGCTCCCTCTGTAGGCTTTCAATTTCTTTAAAATACGAGGAAGGGACTGGGTCCAGGGAGTTTTGCAGCGCGTAAAGGAGGCGTGGTAGTGCCATCATTTTAAACAGTGCCGCCTTGCCGAGGAGTGAAAGGGGGAGCGTCTTCCAAGTTGTTATGTCATGTTTGAGTCGCTGCAGCTGTGGGAGGAGATTGTTCGTGAACCGAAGAGTACGGTCCAGGGTAATAAATATACCTAGGTATTTGAATCCTGACGTGTTTATTTGTATGGGGCAGTCTCGTGGCAGGGATGGCGGGTCACCGCTCAGTACATAAATAAGGGATTTACCCCAGTTAATTGTGAATCCAGAGTACCTGCCAAATATGGTCAATATATCTAGTACCGCTATCAGTGATGCTTTCGGGGAAGCCATGTAGAGCAGTATATCGTCTGCATACAGTGAGATACGGTCCTCCCGTCCGGGGGACCACCGCAGACCTCGTATGACCGGATTTTGGCGGATCCAGGCCGCCAGCGGCTCCAGAGCCAGGGCAAATAAGAGGGGGGAGAGGGGACAGCCCTGACGGGTTCCTCGATTGAGTTCAAACATCATCGATTTCTTATTAATAACTACGACTTGTGCCAGTGGGTCCGAATAGAGAAGTCGGACCCATTGGATATAGTTCGGTCCGAGTCCTAGTTTAACCAGGACTGCAAACAGGTATGGCCATTCCAGAGTGTCAAATGCCATTTTTGCGTCCAGTGATACTATTATGGCTGCCTCCTGTATTGTAGCGGCCCTTCCCAGGACCCCGTGCACCCGTCGCAGGTTCAGAGCGGTATTTCTATGAGGCATGAACCCAGATTGATCCGGATGTACCAGGGTGTCGATGACTTTCACCAGGCGATTCGCAAGGAGCTTTGCCAGGATTTTGGGTTCCGCGTTAAGCAGAGAAATAGGCCTGTATGAGGCGCACTCATTTTTCGGTTTGCCCTCTTTGTGAATGGTGACCACTGTAGCCACTCTCTGGTCTTTGGGCAAAGTCCCCAGTTCTCTGCTTTCCTCAAACATGGCCCGAAGATGCGGGGCCAGTATATCGGGTTTGAGTTTGTAAAGTTCGATAGGAATCCCGTTGGGCCCCAAGGCTTTGCCCGAGCGTAGCGACCTTATAGCCTGTGCTATCTCGTCGTTAGTGAGGTCGGAATCTAAAAAGCAGCGATTTTCTGCTGTCAATGAGGGAAGTTTTATATCTTGTATCAAGGACTTGGAGTCTTCCTCCGTAAACATGTTTTCAGCCTGGTAGACCCCCTGATAGTGGTGTGCGAATTGATTCGCTATGTTTTGTGGGTCCACTATGGGGATGCCATCGGAACCCTTCAATTCCGGAACCAGTCTATTGGCCAGCTCTTTCTTATCCAGCCATGCGATAAGCTTCCCCGCCTTGTCTCCAAGGTCATACAGCCTACCCAGTTGTTCTCGTCCCATAAGTCTCGCTCTATCTGTGGCTAGTGCTCTATAGTCGTCCCTTTTCAATTGCAACAAGTGGAGAGTCTCGGTAGTGATCTCGGATCCCAGTTCCTCCTCCATGCGGAGGATCTCGTCCTCAGCGTCAACCATCTCTTTCTGCCTTTCTTTTTTGGTACCTGCGATCAGTGACAGCGCCTGCCCTCGTATGACTGATTTAAATGCCTCCCATAGTGTTTGTGCAGAATCTACTGTTCCTTCGTTTTCTTGGAAGTAATGATTAATTTTGAGGAGCAGTGCTTTCCGAATAGTAGGGTTGCGAAAATGCCAGGGGTTGATGGGTGCAACTCTGCCTACCCTTTCATAGTTAAGGACTATACTGGCCCACAACGGAGAGTGGTCTGATATTCCCCGTGCTAGGTGTCGTATCTCATGGAGGTGCATGATTTGGGGTGCCGGAACCAGGAGATAATCTATGCGTGAAAGACTATGATGGGCCCCAGAGTGGAAGGTGTGTTGAATCCTATCTGGATGATGTGTCCTCCACCCATCCGCCAGTCCCATCGCATCCATGAATTGAGACAGACAACGATGCGAGGGTCCGAGCTCACGCGGCGGGTGTCGGTCTAGAGTGCCCGACACTACCGCGTTGAAGTCCCCCACCACCAGGAGCCCCTCCGGGAGTGCTAGGATAATTGTACCTAAATCTTTAAAGGTTTCCTTCTGTAGGCCAGGGGTACATAGACTGACACAATCGTTAGGGTCTGTCCCTCCCAGCGTCCCGATATTATTATGTAACGTCCCCTGTCATCTATCCACGTGGAATCTACTGAAAGTGGGAGTGAGTTTTTCACCAGTATGCCAACTCCCCTAGAGCTAGTCGTGAATCCAGCGTGCGCTACCAGCTTATAGCCCCATCTATTGAGTGCCCTGCATGTGTTCCCCACCAGGTGAGTCTCTTGGAGTAGTGCTACGTCTGGAGACTGTCTCTTAATATATTGTAGGACCACGCTACGTTTGAGTTTATCTCCCAACCCATTGACGTTCCAGCTTAGGATTTTTACACTTTTAGCCCATTGACCTGCCATCGATTGGATTGTGCTGCCCCGTCTCCATTACAAAATAAGAGCAATATGTCGATATAAAATTCACAACAAACAACAACATAAAAACCCCCACCCAATAACCCCCCTCCCTGCTTCCCTGCTCTCTGGGCTTAGAACTGCCCATATCAAAACTTGCAGAGTGCCTGTCGCCCAACAAGTTAACTAAAAGAAGTAAAGTGAGGTGCGTGGTGTCCGTCTCATGTTCCCCCCTATATATGGACAGCACTAAGTTCTCGAAATGAGGTTATTTTACTCCAGTCTATCTTACAGTCTCGGAGGGGTCCCCCTCATCAATCAGTTCTGCTGCTAGGCCCCGGTACCTGAGCCCTCGGCGGGATCCATCCCTTGACGCTGCATGTCAGGGTCCAAGTTCTCGTGTCAGTCGCTTTAGTCCACTCCCGGGCTGTTCTACTAGTTGCCTGATAAGTTCGGTCTGCTTTCGAGCCATTCGGTCGCTGCTTCCGGGTGATCAAAAACCATGCCCGCCCCTCCGCCTCCACCCTCAACCGAGCTGGGAACAGCATGGCATATTTCAGGCCTTTGTCTCTCAGTTTCTTTTTGATTGGTACGAACGATCTTCTCTGTCGCTGCACCAGCTGTGTGAAATCTGGAAAAAGGTTATCTCTGCATTTTCATATCGCAGCGGTGGGGCTACCCTGGCCGTTTGCAGAATAGCGTCTCTGTCTCGAAAGTTGAGGATTCTCGCCAGCAGGGGTCGAGGGGGGGCCCCGGGCTTTGGACGACCACCGGGTACTCTGTGTGCCCTTTCTATTACGAAGAATTTACTCAGCCCTTTAGGTTGTAGTTTCTTAAGGATTAAGTCTTCCACGAAGAGGTCTGGCGATTGCCCTTCTGATTTTTCCGGCACTCCGAGTATTCGGACATTATTTCTCCTGAGGCGGCCTTCATAATCGTCCAGCTTGGTTTCTGTGAATTTCCGGAATGTTTGCAGTTCCTGGACCTCCCTCTGCAGTTGCGTTGTGTCGTCCACTAGACTTGTCATTGTGAGTTCCACTTGTTTGACCTTTTCGTTGAGCTTCGTGAGGTCGGCGCGTATAAGGGTTACATCAATAGATATGGAGTCTATTTTATGTTCTAGTGAGGTTTTGACTCCTTGTATCGCCTCCATTACGTCCTTTAATGTGAGTTCTGGTCGTTCTTCTCCCGCATCTCCAGAACGCTTGTCTTTAGCTGCCAATTCATGGGGTAGGTCTCTAGGACATGTGTAGCGGTCAAGTTTGTTGGTCTGCACTTGTTTCGGTCCTCTTGTGGACGACATCCTGGCCTGGACGGTGATATTGCTGCTTGGCTGCCGCTATAGGTGTTAGGCCTCACAGCGGCGGCCGCAGCCGGCGATCTCTTCCCCCAGCCAGGTAGGCCGTTCGGGCCTGTCGCGGGCTCCGTCTAACCCCGAGCGGCCAGGGGTTCCGCAGTTGACAGTCACAAGGGTGCTTAGGCTATGAAACCACAGATATATCTCAGGGGTCTGTGCGCCTGCCTTCCCGGTTCCCTTGGCGGGTCACTACGCCGTCGCTAGTGGATATTGCTGTCGCCGGACGTTACCGCGTGTGTCCCACCGGGCGGATCGCTCACTGTTACCCACGGCGGGGCACACCGCGCAGCAATCCGCTGGGTGCACTCTCTACCGCCTCCAGACAGCAGGCCCGTTATGTAGTAGGCACTCACTCAGGTTCAGTGTCCTGGCGTTCAGGTTGGGTGTCCGGGGCGTGGGGGGGAAAAGCTGCATGCACCGTGGTCCGGCAAGTGATGTTAAGCGTGGCTGCCCAGGTCACTACCATCCATTCCACTTGTATTGATAGGCCGATCGGGTCCCAGCTCGCACGATCACACCAGGCCCCGGCTCCTATTACAGCCGTGGGCCAGAAATGGCGACAGAGTCTGCTGTTCGCGGCTGCCCGGGTCACCACAGCTCACATGCCGCCCCACCTGCGCCGCCGTCGGCGCACCGCTCACCGTCTCTCGGCAGGGCCTCCTCGTGGTGGTGTAGTGGGGAGTAAAGCAGTACACTCTGCCGCAGGCGTTACCGCAGCTCGTTACCTCCTATTACAGGTCCCGGGTCAGCCTCAGAGCGGGCGCTTCACTTTCCCCTCCGGCTCACACGATCACGGCAGGTCCCGGCTCCAGTCTCAGCCGCAGGCCGCAAATGACGGGCGTCTTATCTCCGGGCTCCGGCGGCCGATCAGCCTCGTTGTTAGTTCCCCGGGGGCAGCACACCCTCCGATTACGGGAACTGTCTGTCAGGTACGGATTTCTGTGCCGGATAGTTAGGGGAAGAATCCTTGGAGACGGAGCTGGTTCAGGCAGCGGCCATCTCGTTACGCTGCGTAGCCACGCCCCCCCAATTGACATTTTTAATAATTTTTTGTACAGTCCAAAAAAATAATTTTCTGATGAAAAATGATGACCCCGGGGACCTGTCGAACTTTCTAAAGATGGTCAGTAATGTTGATCTTTTAATGTTTAATCTTTTGACTGTAAATGACTGTTGGATGTGATGATCACTTTGTGAACTAAAATAAGTGTGTCTAGAGTCATTTTCCTGCCCACAACTGGTCAAAAAAGAAGCTACTGAGTAGGAGGAAAAACTGTAAAAAAACAATTTTGGTCACTGTGAGGCTTTAAAAAGTGGTTATTCAACATGAGGCATGATCCAATTGACCTTTTGAATCATTTTTTGTACCGTCCCCAAAAATAATTTTCAGATGAAAAACGATGACCCCGGACCTGTCGAAGTTTCTCCAGATGGTCAGTAATGGTGATTTTTTAATGTTTAATCTTTTGACTGTAAATGACTGTTGGATGTGAATTATCATTTGTGACCCAAAATAAATGTGTCTAGAGTCATTTTCCTGCCCACAACCGGTCAAAATAGAAGCTTCTGATTAGGAGGAAAAGTCTGCAAAATTGGCAATTTTGGTCACTGTGAGGCTTTAAAAAGAGGTTATTCAACATGAGGCACGATCCAGTTGACATTTTGAATCATTTTTTGTACAGTCCAAAAAATCAATTTTTTGATGAAAAATGATGACCCCAGACCTGTCGAACTTTCTCCAGATGGTCAGTAATGGTGATTTTTTAATGTTTAATCTATTGACTGTAAATAACTATTGCATATGAATTATCACTTTTGGAACTAAAATAAGTGTGTTTAAAGTCATTTTTCTGCCCGAAATCAGTCAAAATAGAAGCTTCTGAGCAGGAGGAAAAGTCTGTAAAAATGGCAATTTTGGTCACTGTGAGGGTTTAAAAAGTGATTATTCAACATGAGGCACGATCCAATTGACATTTTGAATCATTTTTTGTACAGTCCAAAAATCAATTTTCTGATGAAATACGATGAACCCGAATATGTCGAACTTTCTCCAGAAGGTCAGTAATGGTGATATTTTAATGTTTAATCTTTAGACTGTAAATAACTATTGCATGTGAATTATCAATTTTGGAACTAAAATAAGTGTGTTTAGAGTCATTTTCCTGCCCGAAATCGGTCAAAATAGAAGCTTATGAGTAGGAGGAAAAGTCTGTAAAAATGGCAATTTTGGTCACTGTGAGGCTTTAAAAAGTGGTTATTCAACATGAGGCACGATCCAATTGACATTTTTTTATAATTATTTTGTACAGTCCATAAATTCGATCTTCTGATGAAAAACTATGACCCCGGACCTGTCGAACTTTCTCCAGATGGTCAGGAATGGCGATTTTTTAATGTTTAATCTTTTGACTGTAATAAACTATTGCATATGAATTATCACTTTGTGAACTAAAATAAGTGTGTCTAGAGTCATTTTCCTGCCCACAACCGGTCAAAAAAGAAGCTACTGAGTAGGAGGAAAAACTGTAAAAAAAAAGCAATTTTGGTCACTGTGAGGCTATAAAAAGTGGTTATTCAACATGAGGCACGATCCAATTGACATTTTGAATCATGTTTTATACAGTCCCCAAAAATTATTTTCAGTTGAAAAACGATGACCCCGGACCTGTCGAAGTTTCTCCATATGGTCAGTAATGGTGATTTTTTTAATGTTTAATCTTTTGACTGTAAATGATTGTTGGAAGTGAATTATCACTTTGTGAAATAAAATAAGTGTGTTTTGAGTCATTTTCCTGCCCGAAATCGGTCAAAATAGAAGCTTCTGAGTAGGAGGAAAAGTCTGTAAAAATGGCAATTTTGGTCACTGTGAGGCTTTAAAAAGAGGTTATTTAACATGAGGCATGATCCGATTGGCATTTTGAATCATTTTTTGTACAGTCCAAAAAATCAATTTTTCGATGAAAAAAGATGACCCCAGACCTGTCGAACTTTCTCCAGATGGTCAGTAATGGTGATTTTTTAATGTTTAATCTTTTGACTGTAAATGACTGTTGGATGTGAATTATCACTTTGTGAAATAAAATAAGTGTGTTTAGAGCCATTTTCCGGCCCGAAATCGGTCAAAATAGAAGCTTCTGAGTATGAGGAAAAGTCTGTAAAAATGGCAATTTTGGTCACTGTGAGGCTTTAAAAAGTGGTTATTCAACATGGGGCACAATCCAATTGACATTTTTAATAATTTTTTGTACAGTCCAAAAAATCAATTTTCTGATGAAAAACGATGACCCCGGACCTGTCGAACTTTCTAAAGATGGTCAGTAATGTTGATCTTTTAATGTTTAATCTTTTGACTGTAAATGACTGTTGGATGTGAATTATCACTTTGTGAACTAAAATAAGTGTGTCTAGAGTCATTTTCCTGCCCACAACCGGTCAAAAAAGAAGCTACTGAGTAGGAGGAAAAACTGTAAAAAAAGCAATTTTGGTCACTGTGAGGCTTTAAAAAGTGGTTATTCAACATGAGGCACGATCCAATTGACATTTTGAATCATTTTTTATACAGTCCCAAAAAATTATTTTCAGATGAAAAACGATGACCCCCGACCTGTCGAAGTTTCTCCATATGGTCAGTAATGGTGATTTTTTAATGTTTAATCTTTTGACTGTAAATGACTGTTGGATGTGAATTATCACTTTGTGAACCAAAATAAGTGTGTCTAGAGTCATTTTCCTGCCCACAACCGGTCAAAAAAGAAGCTTCTGAGTAGGAGGAAAAACTGTAAAAAAGGCAATTTTGGTCACTGTGAGGCTTTAAAAAGTGGTTATTCAACATGAGGCACGATCCAATTGACCTTTTGAATCATTTTTTGTACAGTCCCAAAAAATAATTTTCAGATGAAAAACGATGACCCCGGACCTGTCGAAGTTTCTCCAGATGGTCAGTAATGGTGATTTTTTAATGTTTAATCTTTTGACTGTAAATGACTGTTGGATGTGAATTATCATTTGTGAACCAAAATAAGTGTGTCTAGAGTCATTTTCCTGCCCACAACCGGTCAAAATAGAAGCTTCTGATTAGGAAGAAAAGTCTGCAAGAATGGCAATTTTGGTCACTGTCAGGCTTTAAAAAGAGGTTATTCAACATGAGGCACGATCCAATTGACATTTTGAATCATTTTTTGTACAGTCCAAAAAATCAATTTTTTGATGAAAAATGATGACCCCAGACCTGTCAAACTTTCTCCAGATGGTCGGTAATGGTGATTTTTTAATGTTTAATCTTTTGACTGTAAATGACTGTTGGATGTGAATTATCACTTTTTGAACTAAAATAAGTGTGTTTAGAGTCATTTTCATGCTCAAAATTGGGAAAAATACAAGCTACTCTGTAGGAGGAAAAGTCTATAAAAATATCAATTTTGGTCACTAGGAGGCCTTAAAAAGTAGTTATTCAACATGAGGCGCGATGCAATTGACATTTTGCATAATTTTTTGTACAGTCCAAAAAATCCATTTACTGATTAAAACGATGACCCTGGACCTGAGGAACTTTCTTCAAATGGTCAGTAATGGTGAATTTTGAATGTTTAATCATTTGACTGTAAATGACTGTCGGAAGAGCATCATCACTTGTGGAACTAAAATAAGGGTGTTTAAAGTGATTTTCATGCTCGAAATTGGGAAAAATACAAGCTTCTGAGTAGGAGGAACACGCTATAAAAATGGCAATTTTGGTCACTGAGAGGCATTAAAAAGTGGTTATTAAACATGAGGCTTGATACAATTGACATTTTGAATCATTTATTGTATAATCCAAAAAATCATTTTTCTGATGAAAAACGATGACCTGAGGAACCTTCTTCAAATGGTCAGTTAAGGTGAATTTTTAATGTTTAATCTTTTGACTGTAAATGACTTTCGGATGTGAATCGTCACTTTTGGAACTAAAATAATTGTGTTTATAGTCATTCAAATGCTTGAAATCTGGCAAAATACAACCTTCTGAGTAGGAGGAAAAGTCTATAAATTTCAATTTTGGTCACTGGGAGGCCTTAAAAAGTGGTTATTCAACATGAGGTGCGATACAATTGACAGTTTGAATCATTTTTTTTTTACAGTCCAAAAAATCAATTTTCTGATGAAAAACGATGATCCCGGACCTGAGGAACTTCGTCCGAATAGTCAGTAATGGTAATTTTTTGAATGTCCAATATTTTGACTGTAAATACTGTTGGATGTAAATCTTCACTTTTGGAACTAAAATAATAGTGTTTAGAGTCATTTTGATGCTCAAAATCGGGCAAAAACAAGCTTCTGAATAGGAGGAAATATCTATAAAAATTGGCAATTTTGGTCACTTGGAAGCCTTAAAAAGTGGTTATTCGACATGAGGCTCGATACAATTGACATTTTGAATTATTTTTGTACAGTCCAAAAAATCAATTTTCTGATAAAAAACAATGACCCCGACCTGAGAAACTTTCTCCGAATGGTCAGTAATGGTGATTTTTTGAAAGTTTAATCTTATGACTGTAAATTACTGTTTGATGTGAATTATCACCTTTGGAACTAAAATAAGTGTGTTTAGAGTCATTTTCATGCTTCAAATCGGGAAAATACAAGCTTTTGAGTAGGAGGAAATGTCTATAAGACAATCTTCACTTTTGGAACTAAAATAAGTGTGTTTAGAGTCATTTTCATGCTCGAAATTGGACACAATACAAGCTTCTGAGGAAGAAAAGTCTATAAAAATGGCAATTTTGATCACTGGGAGACCTTAAAAAGTGGTTATTCAACATGAGGCGCAATACAATTGACATTTTAAATCTTTTTTTGTAAAGTCCAAACAATCAATTATCTGATGAAAAACGATGACCTCGGACCCGAAGAAATTTCTCTGAATAGTCAGTAATGGTGAATTTTGAATGTTTAATCTTTTGACTGTAAATGACTGTCGTATGTGAATCATAACTTCTGGAACTAAAATAAGTGTGTTTAGAGTCATTTTCATGCTCGAAGTTGGGCAAAATACAAGCTACTTAGTAGGAGGAAAAGGCTATAAAAATATCCATTTTGGTCACTGGAAGGCCTTAAAAAGTGCTTATTCAACATGAGGCGCGATATAATTGACATTTTGAATCATTTTTTGTACAGTCCAAAAAATCTATTTTCTGATGAAAAACGATGACCCCGGACCTGAGGAACTTTCTTCAAATGGTCATTAATTGTGAATTTTGAATGTTTAATCTTTTGACTGTAAATGACTTTTGGATGTAAGTCATCACTTTTGGAACAAAAATAAGTGTGTTTAGAGTCATTTTCATGCTCAAAACTGGGCAAAATACAAGCAATTTATTAGGAAGAAAAGTCTATAAAAATGGCAATTTTGATCACTGGGAGGCCTTAAAAAGTGTTTATTCAACATGAGGTGTGAAACAATTGACATTTTGAAGATTTTTTTATACAGTCCAAACAATCAATTTTCTGTGAAAAACGATGACCCCGGACCTGGGGACCTTTCTTCTAATGGTCAGTAATGGTGAATTTTGAATTTTAATCTTTTGACTGTAAATGACTGTCGGATGTGAATCATCACTTTTGGAACTAAAATAAGTGTGTTTAGAGTCATTTTCATGCTTGAAATTCGGCAAAATACAAGCTACTTAGAAGGAGGAAAAGTCTATAAAAATAGCCATTTTGGTCACTGGAAGACCTTAAATGTGTTTATTCAACATGAGGCACGATACAATTGACATTTTGAATCATTTTTGCACAGTCCAAAAAATCCATTTTGTGATGAAAAACAATGTCCCCGGACCTGATTAACATTCTCCGAATGGTCAGTGATGGTGAATTTTGAATGATTAATCTTTTGACTATAAATGACTGTCAGATGTGAATCAACACTTTTGTAACTAAAATAGGTGTGTTTAGAGTCATTTTCGTGCACGAAATTGGGAAAAGTACAACCTACTTAGTTGGAGGAAGAGTCTATAAAAATAGCCATTTTGCTCTCTGGGAGGCCTTAAAAAGTGTGTATTCAACATGAGGTTCGAAACAATTGACATTTTGAATCATTTTTTGTACAGTCCAAAAAATCAATTTTCTGATGAAAAATGATGACTCCAGACCTGATGAACGTTCTCCAAATGGTGAGGAATGGTGAATTTTGAATGTTTAATCTTTTGACTGTAAGTGACTGTCGCATATGAATCATCACTTTTGGAACTAAAAGTAGTGTGTTTAGAGTCGTTTTCATGCTCGAAATTGGTCAAAATACAAGCTTCTGAGTAGGAGGAAAGGTTTATAAAAATGGCCATTTTGGTCACTGGCAGGCCTCAAAAAGTTGTTTTCAACATGAGGCACGATACAATTGACATTTTGGATCATTTTTGTACAGTCCAAAAAATCCTTTTTGTGATGAAAAACGATGACCTCGGACCTGAGGAACCTTCTTCAAATGCTCAGTAATGGTGAATCTTGAATGTTTAATCTTTTGACTGTAAATGACTGTCGGATGTGAATATTCACTTTTGTAACTAAAATAAATGTGTTTAGAGTCATGCTCCTGCTCAAAATCTGGCAAAATACAAGCTTCTGAGTAGGATGAAAAGTCTATAAAAATGCCCATTTTGGTCACTGAGAGGCCTTAAAAAGTGGTTATTCAACATGAGGCGTGACACAATTGACATTTTCATTAACGTTTTGTACAGTCCAAACAATCCATTTTCTAATAAAACAACAATTACCCCGGACCTAAGTAACCCTCTTTAAATGGTCAGTAATTGTAAATTTTGAATGTTTCATCTTTTGACTGTAAATGACTGTTGAATGTGAATCATCAACTTTGGAACTAAAATAAGTGTGTTTAGAGTCATATTCATGCTCGAAATTTGGCAAAAATCAAGCTATTTATTAGGATGAAAAGTCTATAAAAATGGCCATTTTGGTCACTGGGAGGCCTTATAAAGTGGTTATTCAACATGAGGCTTGATACAATTGACATTTTGAATAATTTTTTGTACAATCCAAAAATCAATTTTCTGATTAAAAACGATGACCCCGGACCTGAGGAAAGTTCTCTGAGTAGTCAGTAATGGTAATTTTTTGAATGTTTAATCTTTTGATTGTAAATGACTGTCAGATGTGAACTATCGCTTTTGGAAATAAAATAAGTGTTTTTAGAGTCACTTCCATGCTCGAAATTGGGCAAAATACAAGCCTCTTAGCAGGACAATAAGTATACAATAATGGCCATTTTGGTCATTGGGAGGCCTTTAAAAGTGGTTATTCAACATGAGGAGCGATACAATTGACATTTTGAATAATTTTTTGTACAGTCCAAAAAAACATTTTTTTCTGATGAAAAACGATGATTCCGGACCCAAGGAGCGTTCTACTGTATGACTGTCAGATGTGGATCATCAATTTTGGAACTAAAATAAGTGTGTTTAGAGTCATATTCATGCTCGAAATTGGGCAAAAATTAAGCTATTTAGTAGGATGAAAAGTATATAAAAATGGCCATTTTGGTCACTGGGATGCCTTAAAAAGTGGTTATTCAACATGAGGCTTGATACAATTGACAATTTCAATCATTTTTTGTACAGTCCGAAAAATCAATTTTCTGATTAAAAACAATTACTCCGGACCTGAGGAAAGTTCACTGAATAGTCAGTAATGGCAATTTTTTGAATATTTAATCTTTTGACTGTAAATAACTATCAGATGTGAACCATCGCTGTTGGAACTAAAATAAGTGTTTTTAGAGTCACTTCCATGCTCGAAATTGGGCAAAATGCAAGCGTCTTAGTAGGACAATAAGTATACAAAAATGGTCATTTTGGTCACTGGGAGGCCTTTAAAAGTGGTTATTCCACATGACGAGCGATACAATTGATATTTTCAATAATTTTTTGTGCAGTCCAAAAAATGAATTTTTTGATGAAAAACAATGACCTGAGGAACCTTCTTCAAATGGTCAGTAATAGTGAATTATGAATATTTAACCTTTTGAATGTAAATAACTGTTGAATGTGAATTATCACTTTTTGAACTAAAATAAGTACATTTAGAGTCATATTCATGCTTGAAATTGGGCAAAATACAAGCAATTTAGTAGGATGAAAAGTCTATAAAAATGGGCATTTTGGTCACTGGGAGGCCTTAAAAGGTGGTTATTCAACATGAGGCACGATACAATTGACATTTTCAGTCATTTTTTGTACAGTCCAAAAATCAATTTTCTGATGAAAAACGACGACTACGGACCTGATGAACGTTCTCCAAATGGTAAGGAATGGTGAATTTTGAATGTTTAATCTTTTGACTGTAAATGACTGCCGTATATGAATCATCACTTTTGGAACTAAAAGAAGTGTGTTTAGAGTCATTTTCATGTTCGAAATTGGTCAAAATACAAGCAATTTAGTAGGATGAAAAGTCTATAAAAATGGCCATTTTGGTCACTGGGTGGCCTTAAAAAGTTGTTATTCAACATGAGGGGCGCTATAATTGATATTTTGAATCATTTTTTCTACAGTCCAAAATATCCATTTTCTGATGAAAAATGATGACCCATGAACTAAAGACCGTTCTCCGATTAAAAAGTAATGGAAATTTTTTGAATGTTTACTCTTTTGACTGTAAATGACTGTCAGATGTGAATCATCACTTTGGCAACTAAAATAAGTGGGTTTAGAATCAATTTCATGCTCGAAATTGGGTAAAATACAAGCTTCTTAGTAGGAGGTAAAGTCTACTAAAATGGCCATTTTGGTCACTGGGAGACCTTAAAAAGTGGTTATTCAACATGAGGCGCAATACAATTGACATTTTAAATCTTTTTTTGCAAAGTCCAAACAATCAATTATCTGATGAAAAACGATGACCTCGGACCCGAAGAAATTTCTCTGAATAGTCAGTAATGGTGAATTTTGAATGTTTAATCTTTTGACTGTAAATGACTGTCGTATGTGAATCATAACTTCTGGAACTAAAATAAGTGTGTTTAGAGTCATTTTCATGCTCGAAGTTGGGCAAAATACAAGCTACTTAGTAGGAGGAAAAGGCTATAAAAATATCCATTTTGGTCACTGGAAGGCCTTAAAAAGTGCTTATTCAACATGAGGCATGATATAATTGACATTTTGAATCATTTTTTGTACAGTCCAAAAAATCCATTTTCTGATGATAAACGATGACCCCGGACCTGAGGAACTTTCTTCAAATGGTCATTAATTGTGAATTTTGAATGTTTAATCTTTTAACTGTAAATGACTTTTGGATGTAAATCATCACTTTAGGAACAAAAATAAGTGTGTTTAGAGTCATTTTCATGCTCGAAACTGGGCAAAATACAAGCAATTTATTAGGAGGAAAAGTCTATAAAAATGGCATTTCATCACTGGGAGGCCTTAAAAAGTGTTTATTCAACATGAGGTGTGAAACAATTGACATTTTGGAGATTTTTTTATACAGTCCAAAAAATCAATTTTCTGTGAAAAACGATGACCCCGGGCCTGAGGACCTTTCTTCTAATGGTCAGTAATGGTGAATTTTGAATTTTAATCTTTTGACTGTAAATGACTGTCGGATGTGAATCATCACTTTTGGAACTAAAATAAGTGTGATTAGAGTCATTTTCATGCTCGAAATTCGACAAAATACAACCTACTTGGGGGCATAATAACAAGGTGCGGCGATAATATTATCGCCGCTTTAGAGCCCGTTTTCGGGTGAAAAGCGGCGATAATATTATCGCACTATCAACAAGGACACGCTAGCGCGTGTGTCCTTGCATTAGCGCCCCTTGTCAGCATCGCATCGCTAATGAGATGCAAAGGAGGCGTACCTGACCAGACTCCCTTGGGTAAATATCGCTAACCCAGCTTCCTCATATTAACAACGAGGGTTAGCGATATTTAAAATCATGTTAAGTATGCCTTAACGCAGGAATTTAACGTCTGTTAAATTCCTGACTAAGGCTTACCTAACATGGGGGGTGGATTGTGTGGCTAAGACCACAGGCCCTATCACCAAGGATATCGCCGTCTTCCATGGAACATCCCGGGAAAACCAGCGATGTTCCATGGAAAACATCGCTATCACTGGAATAATTATCGCCATTGCGCTAGCATGGCGATAATTATCTGTGATAGCCGGCGATAAAATTCCTCATGCTAAGAGCGGCCAGCGATAATTATCGCTGCCACTTGTTGATATGCCCCTTAGTAGGAGGAAAAGTCTATAAAAATAGCCATTTTGGTCACTGGGAGGCCTCAAAAAGTGGTTATTCAACTCGAAGCGCGATGCAGTTGATATTTTTAATCATTTTTTGTACAGTCCAAAAAAATCTATTTTCTGATGAAAAACGATGACCCCTGACCTGAGGAACCTTCTTCAAATGGTCAGTAATGGTGAATATTAAGGGGCTTATTTACAAGGCCCTTGCGCCACTTTTGCGTCATTTTTAACATGGGAAAAGTGACGCAAAAGTGGCGCAAGGGGCTTGTAAATCTGCCCCTAAATGTTTAATCTTTTGACTGTAAATGACTGTTGGATGTGAATCATCACTTTTAGAACAAAAATAAGTGTGTTTAGAGTCATTTTCATGCTGGAAATCGGGCAAAATACAAGCTTCTGAGTAGGATGAGAAGTCTATAAAAATGGCCATTTTGGTTACTGGGAGGCCTTAAAAGTGATTATTCAACATGAGGCATGACACAATTGACATTTTCAATTATTTTTGTACAGTCCAAAAAATCCGTTTTCTGATGAAAAACGATGACCCTGGACTTGAGGAACGTTCTCTGAATAGTCAGTGATGGTAATTTTTTTAATGTTTAATCTTTTGACTATAAATGACTGTCAGATGTAAATCATCACTTTTGGAACTAAAATAAGAGTGTTTTGAGTCATTTTCATGCTCGAAATCAGGCAAAATACAAGCTTTTGAGTAGGAGGAAAAGTCTATAAAAATGGCCATTTTCGTAACTAGGAGGCATTAAAAAGTGGTTATTCAACATGAGGCACAATATAATTGACATTTAAATAATTTTTTGTGCAGTTCAAAAAATCCATTTTCTGATGAAAAACGATGACCCCGGACATGAGAACCTTCTTCAAATGGTCAGGAATCGTGAATTTTGAATGTTTAATCTTTTCACTGTAAATGACTGTTGGATGTGAATCATCACTTTTGGAACTAAAATAAGTGTGTTTAGAGTCATTTTCATGCTCAAAATTGGGAAAAATACAAGCTACTCTGTAGGAGGAAAAGTCTATCAAAATATCAATTTTGGTCACTAGGAGGCCTTAAAAAGTAGTTATTCAACATGAGGCGCGATGCAATTGACATTTTGAATAATTTTTTGTACAGTCCAAAAATCCATTTACTGATTAAAACGATGACCCTGGACTTCAGGAACTTTCTTCAAATGGTCAGTAATGGTAAATTTTGAATGTTTAATCATTTGACTGTAAATGACTGTCGGAAGAGAATCATCACTTCTGAAACTAAAATAAGGGTGTTTAAAGTGATTTTCATGCTCGAAATTGGGAAAAATACAAGCTTCTGATGAGGAGGAACACGCTATAAAAATGGCAATTTTGGTCACTGAGAGGCCTTAAAAAGTGGTTATTAAACATGAGGCTTGATACAATTGACATTTTGAATCATTTATTGTACAATCCAAAAAATCAATTTTGTGATGAAAAACGATGACCTGAGGAACCTTCTTCAAATGGTCAGTTAAGGTGAATTTTCAATGTTTATCTTTTGACTGTAAATGACTTTCGGATGTGAATCGTCACTTTTGGAACAAAAATAAGTGTGTTTACAGTCATTCAAATGCTTGAAATCTGGCAAAATACAACCTTCTGAGTAGGAGAAAAAGTCTATAAATGCAATTTTGGTCACTGGGAGGCCTTAAAAAGTGGTTATTCAACATGAGGTGCGATACAATTGACAGTTTGATTCATTTTTTTTTACAGTCCAAAAAATCCATTTTCTGATGAGAAATGATGACTCTGATCCTGAGGAACTTTCTCTGAATTGTCAGTAATGGTGCTTTTTTGAATGTTTAATCTTTTGACTGTAAATGACTGTTGGATGTGAATTATCAGTTTTGGAACTAAAATAAGTGTGTTTAGAGTCATTTTCATGCTCGAAATCGGGGAAAATACAAGCTTTTAAGTCAGAGGAAATGTCTATAAGAATTTCAATTTTGGTCATGTGGAGGCCTTAAAAAGTGGTTATTCAACATGAGGCTTGACATAATTGACATTTTGAATGATTTTGTGCACAGTTCAAAAAATCCATTTTCTGATAAAAAACAATGACCTCGACCTGAGAAACTTTCTCCAAATGATCAGTAATGGTGATTTTTGAAAGTTTAATCTTATGACTGTAAATGACTGTTGGATGTGAATTATCACTTTTGGAATAAAATAAGTGTGTTTAGAGTCATTTTCACACTTGAAATTGGGCAAAATACATGCTTTTGAGTAGGAGTAAATGTCTATAAGAATGGCAATTTTGGTCACTGGGAGGCCTTAAAAAGTGATTATTCAACATGAGGTGTGATACAATTGACAGTATGAATCTTTTGTTTTACAGTTGAAAAAATCCATTTTCTGATGAAAAACGATGACCCTGGAGCTGAGGAACTTTCTCTGAAAAGTCAGTATTGGTGATTTTTTGAATGTTTTATCTTTTGACTGTAAATACTGTTCAACATGAGGCTTGATAAAATTGACATTTTTAATGATTTTTTGTACAGTCCAAAATATCCATTTTCTGATAAAAAAACAATGACCCCGACCTGAAAAACTTTCTCCAAATGGTCAGTAATTGGGCTTTTTTGAAAGTTTAATCTTACGACTGTAATTGACTTTTGGATGTGAATTATCACTTTTGGAACTAAAATAAGTGTGTTTAGAGTCATTTTCATGCTCGAAATCGGGCAAAACAAAAGCTTTTGAGTAGGAGGAAATGTCTATAAGACAATCTTCACTTTTGGAACTAAAAAAAGTGTGTTTAGAGTCATTTTCATGCTCGCAATTGGACAAAATACAAGCTTCTGAGTAGGAGTAAATGTCTATAAAAATGGCAATTTTGGTCACTGGGAGGCCTTAAAAAGTGGTTATTCAACATGAGGTGCGATACAATTGACAGTTTGATTCATTTTTTTACAGTCCAAAAAATCCATTTTCTGATGAGAAATGATGACTCTGATCCTGAGGAACTTTCTCTGAATTGTCAGTAATGGTGCTTTTTGAATGTTTAATCTTTTGACTGTAAATGACTGTTGGATGTGAATTATCAGTTTTGGAACTAAAATAAGTGTGTTTAGAGTCATTTTCATGCTCGAAATCGGGGAAAATACAAGCTTTTAAGTCAGAGGAAATGTCTATAAGAATTTCAATTTTGGTCATGTGGAGGCCTTAAAAAGTGGTTATTCAACCTGAGGCTTGACATAATTGACATTTTGAATGATTTTGTGCACAGTTCAAAAAATCCATTTTCTGATAAAAAACAATGACCCCGACCTGAGAAACTTTCTCCAAATGATCAGTAATGGTGATTTTTTGAAAGTTTAATCTTATGACTGTAAATGACTGTTGGATGTGAATTATCACTTTTGGAATAAAATAAGTGTGTTTAGAGTCATTTTCACACTTGAAATTGGGCAAAATACACGCTTTTGAGTAGGAGTAAATGTCTATAAGAATGGCAATTTTGGTCACTGGGAGGCCTTAAAAAGTGATTATTCAACATGAGGTGTGATACAATTGACAGTATTAATCTTTTGTTTTACAGTTGAAAAAATCCATTTTCTGATGAAAAACGATGACCCTGGAGCTGAGGAACTTTCTCTGAAAAGTCAGTATTGGTGATTTTTTTAATGTTTTATCTTTTGACTGTAAATACTGTTCAACATGAGGCTTGAAAAAATTGCCATTTTTAATGATTTTTTGTACAGTCCAAAAAATCCTTTTTCAGATAAAAAAACAATGACCCCGACCTGAAAAACTTTCTCCAAATGGTCAGTAATTGGGCTTTTTTGAAAATTTAATCTTACGACTGTAATTGACTTTTGGATGTGAATTATCACTTTTGGAACTAAAATAAGTGTGTTTAGAGTCATTTTCATGCTCGAAATCGGGCAAAACAAAAGCTTTTGAGTAGGAGGAAATGTCTATAAGACAATCTTCACTTTTGGAACTAAAATAAGTGTGTTTAGAGTCATTTTCATGCTCGCAATTGGACAAAATACAAGCTTCTGAGTAGGAGTAAATGTCTATAAAAATGGCAATTTTGGTCACTGGGAGGCCTTAAAAGTGGTTATTCAACATGAGGTGCAATACAAATGACAGTTTGAATCATTTTTTTTTTACAGTCCAAAAATCCATTTTCTGATGAAAAACGATGATCCCGGGCCTGAGGAACTTCGTCCGAATAGTCAGTAATGGTAATTTTTTGAATGTTCAATATTTTGATTGTAAATACTGTTGGATAAATAGTGTTTAGAGTCATTTTGATGCTCAAAATCGGGCAAAAAACAAGCTTCTGAATAGGAGGAAATATCTATAAAAATTGGCAATTTTGGTCACTTAGAAGCCTTAAAAGTGGTTATTCAATATGAGGCTCGACACAATTGACATTTTGAATTATTTTTGTACAGTCAAAAAAATCAATTTTCTGATAAAAAACAATGACCCCGACCTGAGAAACTTTCTCCGAATGGTCAGTAATGGTGATTTTTTGAAAGTTTAATCTTATGACTGTAAATGACTGTTTGATGTGAATTATCACCTTTGGAACTAAAATAAGTGTGTTTAGAGTCATTTTCATGCTTCAAATCGGGAAAATACAAGCTTTTGAGTAGGAGGAAATGTCTATAAGAATGGCAATTTTCATCACTGGGAGTCCTTAAAATGTGGTTGTTCAACATGAGGCTCGATATAATTGACAGTTTGAATAATTTTATTTTTACGGTCCAGAAAATCAATATTCTGGTGAAAAACTATGACCCCAGACCTCAGGAACTTTCTCCGAATGGTCAGTAATGGTCCTTTTTTGAATGTTTAGTCTTCTGACTGTAAATGACTGTTGGATGTGAATCATCACTTTTGGAACTAAAATAGGTGTGTTTAGAGTCATTTTCATGCTCGAAATCGTGAAAATACAAGCTTCTGAGTAGGATGATAAGTCTATAAAAATGGCAATTTTGGTCACTCGGAGGCCTTAAAAAGTGGGTTTTCAACATGAGGCTCGATACAATTGACATTTTGAATCATTTTTGTACAGTCCAAAAAGTAAATTTTCTGATGAAAAACGATGACTCCAATTCTGAGGAACTTTCTCTGAATGATCAGTAATGGTGCTTTTTTGAATGTTTAATCTTTTGACTGTAAATGACTGTTGGATGTGAATTATCAGTTTTGGAACTAAAATAAGTATGTTTAGAGTCATTTTCATGCTCGAAATCGCATAAAATACAAGCTTCTGAGTAGGAGGAAACCTCCCTAAAAATGGCAATTTTGGTCACTGGGTGGCTGTAAAAAAAATGGTTATTCAACATGAGGTGCGATAGAATTGACAGTTTGAATCCTTTTTTTTACACTCCAAGAAATCCATTTTTTGATGAAAAACGATGACTTCGATCCTGAGGAACTTTCTCTGAATGGTCAGTAATGGTGCATTTTTCAATATTTAATTTTTTGACTGTAAATGACTGCTGGATGTAGATTATTATTTTTGAAACTGAAATAAGTGCTTTTAGAGTCATTTTCATGCTCGAAATTGGGCAAAATACAAGCTTCTGAGTAGGACTAAAAGTCTATAAAAATGGCAATTTTGGTCACTAGGAGGCCATAAAAAGTGCTAGTTCAACATGAGCCTCTATACAATTGACATTTTGAATAATTTTTTGTACAGTCCAAAAAATCCATTTTCTGATGAGAAATGATGACTGATCCTGAGGAACTTTCTCTGAATTGTCAATAATGGTGCTTTTTTGAATGTTTAATCCTTTGACTGTAAATGACTGTTGGAAGTGAATTATCAGTTTTGGAACTAAAATAAGTGTGCTTAGAGTCATTTTCATGCTCGAAATTGGGCAAAATACAAGTGTTTAAGTAGGAGCAAATGTCTATAAGAATTTCAATTTTGGTCATGGGGAGGCCTTTAAAAGTGGTTATTCAACATGAGGCTTGACATAATTGACATTTTGAATGATTTTTTGTACAGTTCAAAAAATCAATTTTCTGATAAAAAACAATGACCCCGACCTGAGAAACTTTCTCCAAATGGTCAGTAATGGTGATTTTTAAAGTTTAATCTTATGACTGTAAATGACTGTTGGATGTGAATTATCACTTTTGGAATAAAATAAGTGTGTTTAGAGTCATTTTCACACTTGGAATCGGGCAAAATACAAGATTTTGAGTAGGAGGAAATGTCTATAAGAATGGCAATTTTGGTCACTGGGAGGCCTTAAAAAGTGTTTATTCAACATGAGGTGCAATACAATTGACAGTATGAATCTGTTTTTTTACAGTCGAAACAATCCATTTTCTGATGAAAAACGATGACCCTGGACCTGAGGAACTTTCTCTGAATAGTCAGTATTGGTGATTTTTTGAATGTTTTATCTTTTGACTGTAAATACTGTTCAACATGAGGCTTGATACAATTGACATTTTGAATGATTTTTTGTACAGTCAAAAAAATCAATTTTCTGATAAAAAAACAATGACCCCGACCTGAAAAACTTTCTCCAAATGGTCAGTAATTGGGCTTTTTTGAAAGTTTAATCTTACGACTGGAATTGACTTTTGGATGTGAATGATCACTTTTGGAACTAAAATAAGTGTGTTTAGAGTCATTTTCATGCTCGAAATCGGACAAAACAAAAGCTTTTGAGTAGGAGGAAATGTCTATAAGACAATCTTCACTTTTGGAACTAAAATATGTGTGTTGAGAGTCATTTTCATGCTCGAAATTGGACAAAATACAAGCTTCTGAGTAGGAGGAAAAGACTATAAAAATTGCCATTTTGGTCACTGGGAGGCCTTAAAAAGTTATTATTCAACATGAGGGGCGCTATAATTGATATTTTGAATCATTTTTTCTACAGTCCAAAATATCCATTGTCTGATGAAAAATGATGACCCATGAACTAAGGAACGTTCTCTGAATAAAAAGTAATGGAAATTTTTTGAATGTTTCATCTTTTGACTGTATGTAACTGTTGGATGTAAATCATCACTTTTGGAACTAAAATAAGTGTGTTTAGAGTCATTTTCATGCTCGAAATTGGTCTAAATACAAGCTCTCGAAATTGGTCTAAATACAAGCTTCTCAGTAGGAGGAAAAGTCTTAAAAATGTCCATTTTGGTCACTGGGAGGCCTTAAAAAGTGGTTATTCAACATGAGGCTTGATACAATTGACATTTTCAATCATTTTTTGTACAGTCCAAAACAACATTTTTTTCTGATGAAAAATGATGACCCCGAACCCGAGGAACGTCCTCCGAATAGTCAGTAATGGTAATTTTTTGAATGTTTAATCTTTTGACTGTAAATGACTGTCCGATGTGAATCCTTGCTTTTGGAACTAAAATAAGTGTGTTTAGAGTCATTTTCATGCTCGAAATTGGTCTAAATACAAGCTCTCGAAATTGGTCTAAATACAAGCTTCTCAGTAGGAGGAAAAGTCTTAAAAATGGCCATTTTGGTCACTGGGAGGCCTTAAAAAGTGGTTATTCAACATGAGGCTTGATACAATTGACATTTTCAATCATTTTTTGTAGAGTCCAAAACAACATTTTTTTCTGATTAAAAACAATGACCCCGGACCTGAGGAACGTTCTCCGAATAGTCAGTAATGGTAATTTTTTGAATGTTTAATCTTTTGACTGTAAATGACTGTCCGATGTGAATCCTCGCTTTTGGAACTAAAATAAGTGTTTTTAGAGTCACTTTCATGCTCGCAATTGGGCAAAATGCAAGCCTCTTAATAGAACAAAAAGTCAACAAAAATGGCCATTTTGGTCACTGGGAGACCTTAAAAAGTGCTTATTCATCATAAGGCGCAATACAATTGACATTTTGAATCATTTTTTGTAAAGTCCAAACAATCAATTATCTGATGAAAAACGATGACCTCGGACCTGAAGAAGTTCCCTGAATAGTCAGTAATGGTAATTTTTTGAATGTTTCATCTTTTGAGTGTATATAACTGTTGGATGTGAATCATCACTCTTGGAACTAAAATAAGTGTGTTTAGAGTCATTTTCATGCTCGAAATTGGTCTAAATACAAGCTTCTGAGTAGGAGGAAAAGTCTATAAAAATGGCCATTTTGGTCACTGGGAGGCCTTAAAAAGTGGTTATTCAACATGAGGCGCAATACAATTGACATTTTGAATAATGTTTTGTGCAGTCCAAAAATAAATTATTTGATGAAAAACAAGGACCCAGGACCTGAGGAACCTTCTGCAAATGGTCAGTAATAGTGAATTATGAATGTTAAAACATTTGAATGTAAATAACTGTTGTTTGTGAATCATCACTTTTGGAACTAAAATAAGTGTATTTAGAGTCATATTCATGCTCGAAATTGGGCAAAATACTAGCAATTTAGTAGGATGAAAAGTCTATAAAAATGGCCATTTTGGTCACTGGGATGCATTAAAAGGTGGTTATTCAGCATGAGGTACGATACAATTGACATTTTCAGTCATTTTTTGTACAGTCCAAAAATCAATTTTCTGATGAAAAACGACGACTCCGAACCTGATGAACGTTCCCCAAATGGTGAGGAATGGTGAATTTTGAATGTTTAATCTTTTGACTGTAAATGACTGCAGTATATGAATCATCACTTTTGGAACTAAAAGTAGTGTATTTAGAGTGATTTTCATACTTGAAATTGGTCAAAATACAAGCTTCTGAGTAGGAGGAAAAGTCTATAAAAATGGCCATTTTGGTTACTGGGAGGCCTTAAAAAGTGGTTATTCAACATGAGGGGCGATATTATCAATATTTTTAATCATTTTTTCTACAGTCCAAAATATCCATTTTCTGATGAAAAATGATGACCCCGGAATTGAGGAACGTTCCCTGATTAGTCAGTAATGGTAATTTTTTGAATGTTTAATCTTTTGACTGTAAATGATTGTCAGATGTGAATCATCACTTTGGCAACTAAATTAAGTGTGTTTAGAATCGTTTTCATGCTCGAAATTGGGCAAAATACAAGCTTCTTAGTAGGAGGTAAAGTCTAAGAAATAGCCATTTTGGTCACTGGGAGGCCTTAAAAAGTGGTTATTCAACATGAGGCTTGATACAATTGACATTCTCAATCATTTTTTGTACAGTCCAAAAAATCTATTTTCTGATGAAAAATGATGACCTGAGGAACGTTCTCTGATTAGTCAGTAATGGTAATTTTTTGAATGTTTAATCTTTTGAATGTAAATGACTGCTGGATATCAATCATCTCTTTTGGAACTAAAATATGTGTTTTTAGAGTCACTTTCATGCTCGAAATGGGGCATAATGCAAGCCTCTTAGTAGGACAAAAAGTCTACAAAAATGGCCATTTTGGTCACTGGGAGACCTTAAAAAGTGTTTATTTAACATGGGTCACAATACAATTGACGTTTTGAATCATTTTCTGTACAGTCCAAAAATCCACTTTCTGATGAAAAACGATGACCCCGGACCTGATTAACCCTCTCCGAATGGTCAGTAATGGTGAATTTTGAATGTTTAATCTTTTGACTGTAAATGACTGCAGATGTGAATCATCAATTTTGGAACTAAAAAAAGTGTGTTTAGAGTCATATTCATGCTCGAAATTGGGCAAAAGACAAGCAATTTAGTAGGTTGAAAAGTCTATAAAAATGGACATTTTGGTCACTGTGAGGCCTTAAAAAGTGGTTATTCAACATACGGCACAATACAATTGACATTTTCATTCATTTTTTGAACAGTCCAAAAAATAAATCAATTTCTGATGAAAAACTATGACCCTGGACCTGATGAATGTTCTCCAAATGGTGAGGAATGGTGAATTTTGAATGTTTAATCTTTTGACTGTAAATGACTGCCGGATATGAATCATCACTTTTGGAACTAAAAGAAGTGTGTTTAGAGTCATTTTTATGTTCGAAATTGGTCAAAATACAAGCTTCTGAGTAGAAGGAAAAATCTATAAAAATGGCCATTTTGGTCACTGGGAGGCCTTAAAAAGTGATTATTCAACTTGAGGCGCAATGCAATTGATATTTTTAATCATTTTTTGTACAGTCCCAAAAAATCTATTTTCTGATGAAAAACGATGACCCCTGACCTGAGGAACCTTCTTCAAATGGTCAGTAATGGTGAATATTGAATGTTTAATCTTTTGACTGTAAATGACTGTTGGATGTGAATCATCACTTTTGGAACTAAAATAAGTGCATTTAGAGTCATTTTCATGCTGGAAATCGGGGAAAAACAAGATTCTTAGTAGGATGAAAAGTTTATAAAAATGGCCATTTTGGTCACTGGGAGGCCTCAAATAGTTGTTATTCAACATGAGGCATGACACAATTGACATTTTGAATCATTTTTTGTACAGTACAAAAAAACCATTTTCTGTTGAAAAACAATGACCCCGGACCTGAGGAACCTTCTTCAAATGGTCAGTAATGGTGAATTTCGAATGTTTAATCTTTTGACTATAAAAGACTGTCAGATGTAAATCATCACTTTTGGAACTAAAATATGAGTGTTTTGAGTCATTTTCATGCTCTAAATCAGGCAAAATACAAGCTTCTGAGTAGGAGGAAAAGTCTATAAAAATGGCCATTTTGGTCATAGGAGGCATTAAAAAGTGGTTATTCAACATGAGGTGCAATATAATTGACATTTAAATAATTTTTTGTGCAGTTCAAAAATCCATTTTGTGATGAAAAACGATGACCTGAGGAACCTTCTTCAAATGGCCAGTTAAGGTGAATTTTTAATGCTTAATCTTTTGACTGTAAATGACTTTCGGATGTGAATCGCCACTTTTGGAACTAAAAGAAGTGTGTTTACAGTCATTCAAATGCTTGAAATCTGGCAAAATACAACCTTCTTCAAATGGTCAGGAATCGTGAATTTTGAATGTTTAATCTTTTGACTGTAAATGACTGTTGGATGTGAATCATCACTTTTGGAACTAAAATAAGTGTGTTTAGAGTCATTTTCATGCTCAAAATTGGGATAAATACAAGCTACTCTGTAGGAGGAAAAGTCTATAAAAATATCAATTTTGGTCACTAGCAGGCCTTAAAAAGTAGTTATTCAATATGGGGCTTGATACAATTGACATTTTGAATCATTTATTGTACAATCCACAAAATCAATTTTCTGATGAAAAATGATGACCCTGAGAAACCTTCTTCAAATGGTCAGTTAAGGTGAATTTTTAATGTTTAATCTTTTGACTGTAAATGACTTTCGGATGTGAATCGTCACTTTTGGAACTAAAATAAGTGTGTTTACAGTCATTCAAATGCTTGAAATCTGGCAAAATAGTAGGAGGAAAAGTCTATTAATGGCAATTTTGGTCACTGGGAGGCCTTAAAAAGTGGTTATTCAACATGAGGTGCGATACAATTGACAGTTTGAATCATTTTTTTTTACTGTTCAAAAAATCCATTTTCTGATGAAAAGCGATGATCCCGGACCTGAGGAACTTCGTCCGAATAGTCAGTAATGGTAATTTTTTGAATGTTCAATATTTTGACTGCAAATACTGTTGGATGTAAATCTTCACTTTTGGAGCTAAAATAATAGTGTTTAGAGTCATTTTGATGCTCAAAATCGGGCAAAAAACAAGCTTCTGAATAGGAGGAAATATCTATCAAAATTGGCAATTTTGGTCACCTGGAGGCCTTAAAAAGTGGTTATTCAACATGAGGCTCGATACAATTGACATTTTGAATTATTTTTGTACAGTCAAAAAAATCAATTTTCTGATAAAAAACAATGACCCCGACCTGAGAAACTTTCTCCGAATGGTCAGTAATGGTGATTTTTGAAAGTTTAATCTTATGACTGTAAATGACTGTTTGATGTGAATTATCACTTTTGGAACTAAAATAAGTGTGTATAGAGTCATTTTCATGCTTCAAATCGGGAAAATACAAGCTTTTGAGTAGGAGGAAATGTCTATAAGAATGGCAATTTTCATCACTGGTAGTCCTTAAAATGTGGTTGTTCAACATAAGGCTCGATATAATTGTCAGTTTGAATTAAAAAAAATTACGGTCCAGAAAATCTATTTTCTGATGAAAAACGATGACCCCAGACCTCAGGACCTTTCTCCGAATGGTCAGTAATGGTCCTTTTTTGAATGTTTAGTCTTCTGACTGTAAATGACTGTTGGATGTGAATCATCACTTTTGGAACTAAAATAGGTGTGTTTAGAGTCATTTTCATGCTCGAAATCGGGCAAAATACAAGCTTCTGAGTAGGATGATAAGTCTATAAAAATGGGAATTTTGGTCACTAGGAGGCCATAAAAAGTGCTTGTTCAACATGAGGCTTGATAAAATTGACATTTTTAATCATTTTTTGTACAGTCAAAAATCCACTTTCTGATGAAAAACAATGACCCCGGTCCGGAGGAACTTTCTCCAAATGGTCAGTAATGGTGATTTTTTGAATGTTTAATCTTTTGGCTGTAAATGACTGTTGGGTGTGAATCATCACTTTTGGAACTAAAATAAGTGTGTTTAGAGTCATTTTCATGCTAGAAATTGGGCAAAATATAAGCTTCTGAGTTGGAGAAAAAGTCCATAAAAATGTCAATTTTGGTCACTCAGAGTCCTTAAAAAGTGGTTATTCAACATGAGGTGCAATACAATTGACACTTTGAATCATTTTGTTTTACAGTCCAAAAAATCAATTTTCTGATAAAAAACAATGTCTCTGATCCTGAGGAACTTTCTCTGAATGGTCAGTAATGGTGCTTTTTTGAATGTTTAATCTTTTGACTGTAAATTACTTTTGGATGTGAATTATCAGTTATGGAACTAAAATAAGTGTGTTTAGAGTCATTTTTATGCTCAAAATCGGGCAAAATTCAACTTTTGAGTACGAGCAAATGACTATAAAAATGGCAATTTTGGTCACTGGTGTACCCTAAAAAGTGATTTTTCAACTTGAGGTGCGTTACAATTTACAGTTTCAATAATTTTTTTACAGTCCAAAAATCCATTTTCTGATGAAACATGATGACCCCAGACCTGAGGAACTTTCTTCGAATGGTCAGTAATGATTATTTTTTGAATGTTTAATCTTTTGACTGTAAATGACTTTTGGGTGTGAATCATCACTTTTGTAACTAAAATAAGTGTGTTTAGAGTCAATTTTATGCTCGAAATTGGGCAAAATACTAGCTTCTGAGTAGGAGGAAATGTCAATAAAAATTTAAAGTTTGGTCACTGGGAGGCCTTAAAAAGTGTTCATTCAACATGAGGCTTGCCACAATTGACATTTTGAATGATTTTTTAGTACAGTAAAAAAAAACAATTTTCTGATAAAAAACGATGACCCCGGACCTGAGGAACTTTCTCCAAATGGTCAGTAATGGTGATTTTTTTAAAGTTTAATCTTATGACTGTAAATGACTGCTGGATGGGAATTATCACTTTTGGAACTAAAATAAGTATGTTTAGAGTCATTTTCATGCTCGAAATTGGACAAAATACAAGCTTCTGAGTAGGAGGAAACCTCCCTAAAAATGGCAATTTTGGTCACTGGGAGGGTTTAAAAAAATGGTTATTCAACATGAGGTGCGATAGAATTGACAGTTTGAATCATTTTTTTACACTCCAAAAATCCATTTTTTGATGAAAAACGACGACTTCGATCCTGAGGAACTTTCTCTGAATGGTCAGTAATGGTGCTTTTTTGAATATTTAATTTTTTGACTGTAAATGACTGCTGGATGTAGATTATAATTTTTGGAACTAAAATAAGTGCTTTTAGAGTCATTTTCATGCTCGAAATTGGGTAAAATACAAGCTTCTGAGTAGGAGGAAAAGTCTATAAAAATTTCAATTTTGGTCACTGGGAGGCCTTAAAAAGTGGTTATTCAACATGAGGCTTGATACAATTGGCATTTTGAATGATTTTTTGTACAGTTAAAATAATCCTTTTTCTGATAAAAAAAAGCAATGACCCCGGACCTGAGAAACTTTCTTCAAATGGTCCCTAATGGTGATTTTTTGAAAGTTGAATCTAATGATTGTAAATGACTGTTGGGTGTGAATTATCACTTTTGGAACTAAAATAAGTGTGTTTAGAGTGATTTTCATGCTCAAAATCGGGCAAATTACAAGCTTCTGAGTAGGAGGAAATGTCTATAAAAATGGCAATTTTGTTCATATGAGGCCTTAAAAAGTGATTATTCAACATGAGGTGTGATACAATTGACAGTATGAATCTTGATTTTTTTACAGTCCAAAAAATCAATTTTCTGATGAAAAACGATGACCCCGGACCTGAAGAACTTTCTCTGAATAGTCAGTAATGGTGACTTTTTGAATGTTTAATCATTTGACTGTAAATACTGTTGGATGTAAATCTTCACTTTTGAAACTAAAATAAGTGTGTTTATAGTAATTTTCATGCTCGAAATTGGACAAAATGCAAGCTTCTGAGTAGGAGGAAATAGCTATAAAAATGGCAATTTTGGTCACTGGGAGGCCTTAAAAAGTGGTTATTCAATATGAGGTGCAATACAATTGACAGTTTGAATCCTTTTTTTGCAGTCCAAAAAATCAATTTTCTGATGAAAAACGATGACTCCGGACCTGATGAACTTTCTCCGAATGGTCAGTAATGACGATTTTTTTAATGTTTAATCTTTTGACTGTAAATACTATTGGATGTAAATCTTCACTTTTGGAACTACAATAAGTGTCTTTAGAGTCATTTTCATGCTCAAAATTGGGCAAAATTCAAACTTCTGAGTAGGAGAGAATGTCTATAAAAAGGGCAATTTTGGTGACTCGGAGGCCTTAAAAAGTGGTTATTCAACATGGAGCTCAATACAATTGACATTTTAAATCATTTTTTGTACAGTCCAAAAAAATCCTTTTTCTGATGAAAAACGATGACTCTTATCCTGAGGAACTTTCTCAGAATGGTCAGTAATGATGATTTTTTTAATGTTTAATCTTTCAACTCTAAATATGCCACAGATCGAGTCATCTCCCAGTTCTGCAAAACCTGCTGAGCTGTCATAAATAGACCAGACGGTGTCTGGCTACTTCGTACATCATGACGACGTCTCATCAGATTCAAGTGAACCTGAGCTGCCACCACCACCTCTCCCTTTCAAGCTACGCGTGTATGCTTTCTACCTTTGGCTGAAACATACTTACTTCATCCCTCCCAGGTTACATCTCTGGATTACAATGGGGTTACTTTTCCTGGTACTCTGGATTGGTTTGGTGACTGTCTTTTTCCTACTTCTGATTGGACACTATCTCCCAGAATGCTCGGCAGTACAACTCAAGAACTTGGTTCTAATACCACATGCATCGTCACACAGTGAACTAAGGGATCTGTCCCTTATGAACATTGCAGCAGTTCCAGTTCCTGAAGGAATAGTGTGGGACGGGGTATCATATGATGTGTATGGTCCTACAGAAGTTTTGGAAATTCCTTATTTGTATAAAATTTCCTTAAATTATATCATCACCTCTAGTACTTTCTCCTATGATTGGGACATTGAAACTGTCCATAATTTGCTTGCAGATCTAGAGCAATCAGCTGCATTTTCTAATTATAAATTAGATGATGGTACATCTAATTATTGAGACATATTCTGTTATCAACATTATGGTCACCATTTTTCACACAAAGCTAATATCCCACGCACTTTATAATAATGCACAATGGGAACACTCCCCAACATCACCGAAAGGTAGTTCAAAGACATTTGCCGAAAAGTTTGCTTATTGTTCAGGTTTTGAAACATCAGACCCAGCCTCGTATTATTTTAGGCTTGCACCTACACCTGTAAAGAAAAATATGCTAACAAACACCAAGCTGATTTACTCTGCTTCCTTTATTTTCCCAACTGTCTATACAGGGTTTCCACTTTTGGAAGGACACCATAGATACAAAATCTGTCTAGGGGAAAAAAGAGTGGCAGGTTCAGGGAACTATGGCCTTATTTAGAGCTTGCCTCATACCACATCAAATGACTTTCCTGAACAAAACAGTGCAGCAGACATCTTGTCTTGGTATAGCCAAGATGAAGGATTTGAACACACCGGGTATTCCCACATTCTCACGCTTCGAGAATTGGCAGCACTTAACACACTTCAGTGATGATACACTAGATACCATGATACATAATGGTTCTTTCAATTCATCAGACCCCCAATTGGAAGGGGTGGTTAGTTTGGCCGACAGACACAAATAGGTGTCAATCTAGATTCCTGGGTAACGGATAGACAGCTAGTAATTGCATGCAGAGATGCAAAATATACCATGTTGCACATTGAAAAACCTTCCACTGACTGGATAATCCACGGTTACATCACCCTACCGGTCACGTCTTTCCAATTCCAATATTGTCTCCAATATTGACAACAGGTAGGCAGATATGAAGTGCTAGGGGAAGGATATGTGAACGAGTATTGGGAATTACCATTCAGGTTTAGATGCAGGAATGGGGACACCAAAGTTTTTCTTAGGGGCTCCGACTGTGAAGATGCTTTAAGCAGCTCCTTGGTTTGGAAGGACATTTCTCTCCATGGGGCATGCAATGCTTCAGTGGCGAACTTGTCTTGTTATCTGAAGGGTTCCTCAGCTGCTTTGATTCATCCTGTATTCAGCCTGCTCTCGAATGGGAGCTATTTGATGCTGAATGATCAAGATTGCTGTGGAATGGAACCGGGCATCGCTTATCTGGTGACGGTTAATTTTATAGTGACTTGTTGCACCCAAGTATTGTTTCCACTTGCCCGCACAGTTGGGGAGGCAGCGCTATGGCCTTCAATAAATGTTTCCACCATACAGTTTGATTCTCTGAGCAAACTGAAAGCCATGGTTTTTCAAAAGGATGTGGCCTTAACTTCAGCCAAATAGACGTTTGATCTCCAGGTTGCAAGGTCCTCGTCTGAGATACAGACACTACTCCACACTAAGTTCCCACTGCATTTTGGGTAGCTTTTCCTTCGTATCTTTAACATGTCTGATAAGAAAGGAATAGTACACTTTTTTAAATGTATCGCCTATGGTCTGGTTACCACCTTTCAGACGATTTTCGGAGTTATACCACCTTTCGTACACTCCATGTTGGGAAGCGTTTTTAGTGAGCTCCCGCTTGTCCTGCTACTTGTGGCGGGAATCCTGATTTAAATTCTTCTGCTCCGCAATGGACTTCCCAGTTCAACCTGGAATGGAGACAGCACTGCTTGTGCTGCGTTGCCATGAGCGCATGGTACGCTGCTTCGGCACACCACGGCTTCAAGAACTGAACGAGCACTGGTTCTTATCCTTCAGGCCTGTCTGGCTTGACTGCATACAACCGGTATTCCGATGTCCGTGTCGGAACACATAAACAATTGGCTTTTCTGTGTGGGAATCATTTGTCTGGTTTTTAAACAAAATGAACCAAAACAGCATTTTTTTTTTCTAGGAACCATGGCTTTCTGAGTGCTTGGTATTTCCCAACGGTGTATTAACTTTTAAGGCTTTTGAGGGAAGCCTGCTTTTAAATGATTTTACATCAGTTGTAAGGCTTTTTAGCTTTCATATTATCATGGTCTGCTGGCTTTTTTGGAATGGTTCGAGATAGCTTTTCATGTATCGACACTAAGGGGTCGATTCTGATTCGGGCCGGAAAAAGCACCGACCGACTCGGATCCGGAAAAAATACCGACCGACACGTACCAGTGGCGCCCGACACGCCAAGTACGATGCAAGCCGCGATAAATCCGACCGACACGTCAGGAAACCAAGCCGACCGACCGAGCCGCTCGGAAAATAGCAATCCGGCCGGAAAAACACGCGAATCCAACCGACCGACACGCACCCGGAACAAATCCGACCGAATCGTACCCGCCAACTCCAACCTGCAAAGTACGATGCAAGGCGCGAAAAACACGACCGAGTCGGACGGAGGACAAGCCGTACGACCGACACGCATACAAAACCGAGCCGAAGCAACACAATACACCGCGACCGACGCGTACGCAGCATACAAAACTGCACAAACACAGCGTGAACGAAACGGAAAACACCGTACGAGACCAATGCAGGGTCCGACTCGGTCACAAGAACGTTTCCAACATACACAAACAGCACAAAGGAAAAATCAACCAAAAAAAGGCCAAACAAGCAATTACCAAGCCAATAAATACTGGGGGGGTGGGGACAGAGAACAAAGACACACCAACAACTCCACCTATATAAAGGACACAAATCACTACCATGAGCCTTTGCAAATGCCATTCCACTGCCAGCACCCAAGAGAAAGCAACCACACACCCACAGCTCATCCCTCACACAAGCCACACACCAGCAGCACACCAACAAATACCTACCTCACATACACCCAGCACAACACACACCCACACACCCTCACCTGCACACCAACACACACATCACCCACCATCACCAACCATCACCATGCCCCCCAAGAAGAATCCCAAGTTTCTAGATTGTGAATTGGAAGTCCTGGTAGACGAGATCCTCAGGGTGGAGCCACAGCTGTTTGGCACATTGGTCCAACAGACCCCCATGTCGCAGAAAACCAAGATGTGGGAGAGGATCATCAACAGGGTGAACGCCCAATCACCATGTCGGCGCACAAAGACGGACATCCAGAACAGGTGGTATGACGTGCGCAGGAGGGTCCGGGAGCTGCTCAAGAAAGACTACCACCTGAGCCAATACACCGGCAGTGGCCCTCCTGCCAAGCCAGTATACCTCAGGCCCTGGGAGGAGAAGGTGCGGGCCATCCTTCCGCCAGTGAGCGTATATGGACTAGAGGACATCCCAGAGCCTGGTGAGTACACAACAAATGTACACAATAAACTGCCACAAAACACACACATCACTGTCAAGGGGAGAGTCAAACCATGCACTCATAGCAATTACACAGCAACTAGAACAGAATCATCCCAAAATGTGTATGTCAGTCAGATAAACACAACACATGCCATCAAAAAAGTCACATCCAACTGTGCCAACACATGTACAAACACAACCACAACTACAGCTAGGCAGTGGCACAAATAGAACTAACACACACATCCACACATGTAGCCACCACAACAACACCAACACACAGTGAAGACCACTCAAAGGAAGGAATTCTGTGTATGCTGGCCAAGTCAGTGTAGCCAATAGCATCATGGGAGTCGCAGTCACACATATTGCCCCCCCCCAACTGTCCCATCAACACCACCATGAACCATGCGCACATCACAGGGAGTGGAGAAGGACTCACAAGATGGCTGACACTGGCTACTGCTGTGGGGAGCACAAGGGCATGCTGGGAACTGCACACCAACCAACAGCAGGACACCACTGTCAGCCATCTTGCCATTGCCCTCACACCCACACACACTGAACTCCCCACAAAAGCAAGT
This sequence comes from Calotriton arnoldi, assembly GCA_963921515.1. Classification (NCBI taxonomy): domain Eukaryota; kingdom Metazoa; phylum Chordata; class Amphibia; order Caudata; family Salamandridae; genus Calotriton; species Calotriton arnoldi. The sequence goes on from CAWUFW010019339.1 coordinate 36,089, forward strand.
AAGTATGGGAATGCCGGGAAGTGGGGTGGAGGCAATAGTATGATGGGAGTCACAGTCACAGACATAGCTCACCCCCACAACTGTCCCATCAACACCACCCTGAACCATGCTCACATCACAGGGAGTGGAGAAGGACTCACAAGATGGCTGACACTGGCTTCTGCTGTGGGGAGCACAAGGCCCTGCTGCCAACTGTGCACCAACAAACAGCAGGACACCACTGACTGACATCCTGAGAGACAACTTACACTCCCTGCAACGCAAGCACGTTCCATGGTGGGATAACTGACTGGCTGGCTGGGTGGGAAGGGAGACTTGCAGCACTGACCATAGTCACCAGCACCTCCCCTCACACCCCCCAACACAAACTCCACAGTACCCACCTGGTAGAATGCAATGCCCTCCATCCTAACACAAGATCCCACAAAGCACCACCACCCTGGGTTATGTTGTGTGAAGCACAGGGACACTCTTGGGACTCTTAGCCAAACAACTGCCAGGACAACACTCCCAGCCATCCTGTCAGCACAGCCAGCCCACCCCACAGGGAAGCAGAGTCAAAAGGAAGGAAGCATGGGCATGCTGGGAAGGGGGTGGAGGCAATAGCATGATGGGAGTCGTAGTCACAGACATTGCTCAGCCTCACAACTGGCCCATCAACACCACCCTGAACCATGCTCACATCACAGGGAGTGGAGAAGGACTCACAAGATGGCTGACACTGGCTACTGCTGTGGGGAGCACAAGGCCCTGCTGCCAACTGTGCACCAACAAACAGCAGGACACCACTGACTGACATCCTGAGAGACAACTTACACTCCCTGCAATGCAAGCACGTTCCATGGTGGGATATCCGGCTGGCTGGGTGGGAAGGGGGACTTGCAGCACTGACCATAGTCACCAGCACCTCCCCTCACACCCCCCCCAACACAAACTCCACAGTACCCACCTGGTAGAATGCAATGCCCTCCATCCTAACACAAGATCCCACAAAGCACCACCACCCTGGGTTATGTTGTGTGAAGCACAGGGACACTCTTGGGACTCTTAGCCAAACAACTGCCAGGACAACACTCCCAGCCATCCTGTCAGCACAGCCAGCCCACCCCACAGGGAAGCAGAGTCAAAAGGAAGGAAGCATGGGCATGCTGGGAAGGGGGTGGAGGCAATAGCATGATGGGAGTGGTAGTCACAGACATAGCTCACCCCCACAACTGTCCCATCAACACCACCCTGAACCATGCTCACATCACAGGGAGTGGAGAAGGACTCACAAGATGGCTGACACTGGCTTCTGCTGTGGGGAGCACAAGGCCCTGCTGCCAACTGTGCACCAACAAACAGCAGGACACCACTGACTGACATCCTGAGAGACAACTTACACTCCCTGCAATGCAAGCACGTTCCATGGTGGGATATCTGGCTGGCTGGCTGGGTGGGAAGGGAGACTTGCAGCACTGACCATAGTCACCAGCACCTCCCCTCACACCCCCCCAACACAAACTCCACAGTACCCACCTGGTAGAATGCAATGCCCTCCATCCTAACACAAGATCCCACAAAGCACCACCACCCTGGGTTATGTTGTGTGAAGCACAGGGACACTCTTGGGACTCTTAGCCAAACAACTGCCAGGACAACACTCCCAGCCATCCTGTCAGCACAGCCAGCCCACCCCACAGGGAAGCAGAGTCAAAAGGAAGGAAGCATGGGCATGCTGGGAAGGGGGGTGGAGGCAATAGCATGATGGGAGTGGTAGTCACAGACATTGCTCAGCCTCACAACTGTCCCATCAACACCACCCTGAACCATGCTCACATCACAGGGAGTGGAGAAGGACTCACAAGATGGCTGACACTGGCTACTGCTGTGGGGAGCACAAGGCCCTGCTGCCAACTGTGCACCAACAAACAGCAGGACACCTCTGACTGACATCCTGAGAGACAACTTACACTCCCTGCAATGCAAGCACGTTCCATGGTGGGATAACTGACTGGGTGGGTGGGTGGGTGGGAAGGAGGTCTGGCTGTCAACCAAACACAATCAATGCAGACCATGTTCACACCCCAGAGAATACATAGAAATGCCCAAATAATGCAGGACAATGTGCCACACCAATATCAACCCCTGACTGTGACGACTTAGGACAATACAATGTACAGGCCCGCACCCCGAGGCACAGTCACAACTGTCAGGTGTGTCAACCACTGATGCCTGCAGAAACATGACATACATTGTTTGTGTCTCCCAAAAACAGGTGATGATAGGGACACAGCAGCAGACGCTGAGGAGTCCCAGTCCCAGGCTCAAGAGGATGCCGAGCTCACTGGCGTCGTACAGCCTCTGTCCTCCTCGGACGATGAAGAACAACCTGGCACATCCGGTGCAAGTCAACATGCTGCACCAGCAGGACCACCAGCTGCAGCACCAGCAGGTCCACCAGCTGCACCCCCTGCACCCACCCCTCCAACGACTGTCACCACGAATACCATCCCTGCCGACATGGACAGAATAAGGAACAACACCAGCGCAGTGACCCTGGACCAACCTGGGGCCATGGACACCACCACCAACCCCCGAGGTGGACCAGGGTTATCTGTGCGTGCAACTGCACACACTGCACATGTCAGCAGGGGTGGTGGGAGGGGTGGGAGACAGAGGTCGCTGCTTGCAGACGTTGCTGGTGTGCATGAAGACCCACAACTGGTACGCATAGCTGATGCGTACCAGTCCAGCACCGGAGAGCTCAGCCAGGTAGTGGGGCTCCTCAGAGACATCAAACAGCAGCAGGCTGCCCATCATGCCCGCTTGGACTCCCACATGTCCCATGTGGAGTCACACATGTCACGTGTGGACTCCCACATGTCACGTGTGGACTCCCACATGACCCGCGTGGAGTCCAAGTGGGATGTACTACATGAGATGACGGCGGTGCACAGGGACATTTTACAATGCCTCCGCCAGATGAACAGCAACCAGTCCACACCTCCCTGTGTGCCAACAACATCTGGTACCGAACAAACTGCAACTGCCACAGGGAGGGAGGAGGACTCTGGCGGAGAGTCCCCTGCACCGCAGCAGCCTGCACTTGAGGGCCCCCCCCAAGAAGAGGGGTCGTCCGAGGAGGGGAAAGTGAGAGGCTGATGGCCAAGCGCAACTCCCAGGAAGCCTGAACCTGTTCTGGATTTTCGCCTTTGTGCACAGACTGTTCACCCTGTTGATGGCAACACTACTCCCACACATTGCATGGGGAGTACAAGTTGGAACAATGTGTCAGACAACTGTGGCCCCGATACTGGGGATCCTGTCTACCTGGACTTTCTATTCATCTAGGAACTTGGGATTGCAAGATTCATGTACAGCACAATCCATCCTATGCACTATTATCACAGATGTATCACAATAAACACAATAATACACCATACTTGCCTCTGTCGTGATTCCAACGTGGGTGCTGTTATGGGGATGATGAACAACAAAATTACACTGTGTATGCGAACTGCAACAGCAAGGACAACACAGGCATGTGAGTACAGGCAACGTGACACATATGAGGGAGACACACCACCAGGGCTACACAACACATACACACCTAGGCCATCTGACTCATTGCCTACACTGATGTTGCCAGGGAAGACGGTGCAATGCACAGACACCACACCCATTCCCAGTTGTAGTCAAGTAGCCCACAGGTGCAGTAAGCAAATGGCAGTCAAATGTGTGACCACAGACAACGCACATCACTAAGTGAAGCACAGGTTTATTACACAGTAGCAACATGCCGTAACCACTACAGATGCAAGGTAACCCCACCTGGTAGCGGGCACACAGTCAACAACTGTAGACAGAAGGAAGTCCATGGGTGTGGCGCACATCACCTGTAGGGACACAACAGCTACCAGCCTGGATGTGCAATCACGTTGTCGGTGGACACAGTTGACCAAACGAATCTGAAAGTACCCTGTGAAGGACAGAAATGACACACAGTCAAAAGCAATGGAGTACAGGACAGAACAGCAAAACTCATGCACAATACATGTTACAAGATACCCACCCAGAACCAAGTTAGCATGTGAACACTGTTGGGGAGTACAGCCCACCTGTAAGCACACATCGCAACACACATCCAGTCAAGTAGCCCATGGACACACTCCAACAGCACCAGAGCACCACCCACACATCATGCCAACTCACATCATTGACATGACACCTCAGGATACTCACATTCAGCTAAAGAAGTTGGTGATGAGCTGTGTGCGGACATCACCATCACCATCATCATCATCATCGTCACTGGCATCGTGTTCCAGGCCAGGATCCTCCACAGGTGGCGGATGTTGGTCATCGTCATCCTGGATGAGAGGCAACTCCTTCCGCACTGCCAGGTTGTGGAGCATGCAGCAGACGATGATAATCTTGCACACTTTCGCAGGGGCATATGGGAGGGACCCTCCGGTCTTGTCCAGGCAGCGGAAGCGGCTCTTCAGGAGACCAAAGGTCCGCTCAATCACTCTCCTGGTCCGACCATGTGCCTCATTGTAGCGCATCTGGGCAGGTGTCACAGGGTTCCTGAGGGGTGTCAGCAACCACGGCATGTTGGGGTATCCCGAGTCACCTACGGACAGACAAGTGCACATCAGCTGACTTGGAAAAGTGGGCGGAATACTACAGATCAGATCACACACAATGGCACAAAGTCAGTACACACCGACAAGCCAGGCACGCTGGTTCTGCATCTGTGCCATCAACCTGGGGATGCGACTACTCCTCATCACAAAGGCATCGTGTGCTGAACCAGGGAAACGGGCACACACGTGTGTGATGGTCATGTCTGCAAGACACACCACCAGTGCATTGACCGAGTGGTAGTGCTTGCGGTTCCTGTAGGCCTGCTCCTGGGCCTGTGGTGGTACCAAAGCCACATGTGTCCCATCAATGGAGCCAATGACATGCGGCATCCTCCCCAGGGCATAAAAGTCACTCTTCACGTCAGTGAGTCGTCGCAGTCTAGGGAAATAGATGTACCGGTTCAGGAAGAGCAACATTGCCGCCAAGAAATCGCGGAGCACACGGCTGAACATGGTCTGTGACATCCCACCAGCAGACGCCACAGTATGTTGGAAGGTACCGGTGGCAAAGAAGTGTAGGGCTGCCATCACCTTCACCTTGGGGGTCAGCGCTGTAGGATACGGCCGGCCAGGCTGCAAATGTGGGGACAACTGCACTGCCAAATCCTCAATCAGCTGCCTGGTGAAGCGGTACCGTCGGATGCTGTCCCGTTCCACCATCGTTGCCAGGTCTGGGAATGGCCGATGGACAGCAGGAGCCCTGCAGTGCAGAGGAGAAGTAAGCAAGATCGTCAGTCACCCCACATATGCGGCATTGAACACACTCAAGATCCCAACATACATCATCATGAGGCACAACTACATGAAGTGTGCAGTACCGGAACGACATGTATGGTACATACATGGCCAACATCTGTCAACACGGTCCTACAGGTGGCATCAATTTGTCCCAGGTTGGCCCATTGGATATCATGATGCTGTGTCACAGTCACCCCCCAGTGACATGTGAGGACAGATGTGCCCCAGGCACCACAGCTCAACGACAGGCACATTCCCAGGGACCCTGTAATGCCACATGGACACTGGCATCACCTGGAGTATCATGTGTACACCACAACAAAACAAACATGACCCCCACAGGTAGTGGCCACACTTGCCATGGCAGGAGAGCCATGGACGTCTGTGACACACACGCACAACATCAGAGTCCATGCACACACAACGTGGATGTGGAGACTGTCTCCCATTGTGCACATGAAATCAGAGACATTGTAAACACTACATGCACAAAGACTGTGGAGGGCCATCACTATTGTGCCACTGGGACACCCTGGCTCAAACATACCGTCCCACATGGGACTCACGGGGTATGTGACATGACATACACAAACACCACTGTGAAATGTGACCATGGCACATGCACAGATATGAACAGTTGCACATCACAGTGGTCACGTACACGTAACACCCAGGATCCTGTCCCCATTAACACGTGCACAGCCTGGGGGTGGCTGCCCACAGGTGACACCCACAGGACAAAATGTACACCAACATACACACAATAGGAAATGCAGCCTTACATGCCTTATGATAAGGTTTGGACAGGCTGTCGTGATGTAGGTGTGCCCCTCACTCCCTGGGAGCTATCTGTGGCTGGCATATGTCCATCTGAGACAGGCATGCTGACATATGCCAGTCACATGTACAGTGATGCGTTGAACAGCAATGGACCGATCGGTGCCTCCGGCCGGCCCATTGCTTTCAATGTGTGCGGGTACGCGTTGTACCCCTGTGCGCGTTGTACTGCAATGGACCGATCGGTGCCTCCGGCCGGCCCATTGCATTCAATGTGCGGGTACGCGTTGTACCCCTGTGCGCGTTGTACTGCAATGGACCGATCGGTGCCTCCGGCCGGCCCATTGCATTCAATGTGTGCGGGTACGCGTTGTACCCCTGTGCGCGTTGTACTGCAATGGACCGATCGGTGCCTCCGGCCGGCCCATTGCATTCAATGTGTGCGGGTACGCGTTGTACCCCTGTGCGCGTTGAACAGCAATGGACCGATCGGTGCCTCCGGCCGGCCCATTGCTTTCAATGTGTGCGGGTACGCGTTGTACCCCTGTGCGCGTTGTACTGCAATGGACCGATCGGTGCCTCCGGCCGGCCCATTGCATTCAATGTGTGCGGGTACGCGTTGTACCCCTGTGCGCGTTGTACTGCAATGGACCGATCGGTGCCTCCGGCCGGCCCATTGCATTCAATGTGTGCGGGTACGCGTTGTACCCCTGTGCGCGTTGAACAGCAATGGACCGATCGGTGCCTCCGGCCGGCCCATTGCATTCAATGTGTGCGGGTACGCGTTGTACCCCTGTGCGCGTTGTACTGCAATGGACCGATCGGTGCCTCCGGCCGGCCCATTGCATTCAATGTGTGCGGGTACGCGTTGTACCCCTGTGCGCGTTGAACAGCAATGGACCGATCGGTGCCTCCGGCCGGCCCATTGCATTCAATGTGTGCGGGTACGCGTTGTACCCCTGTGCGCGTTGTACTGCAATGGACCGATCGGTGCCTCCGGCCGGCCCATTGCATTCAATGTGTGCGGGTACGCGTTGTACCCCTGTGCGCGTTGTACCTCAATGGACCGATCGGTGCGCACCCATTGACAATGGGCTTGCCTGGCAACGGACGCGTTTTCGAATATTCGAACGAGTCGGTTGCTGGAAAATCAGTTGGTCACCCACAACAATGTTGCAAAATCATGTATGTCATGAAGTTGAAATTTTGAAGGATGCTGTGGGCGTGTTTTGGTGCTGCTATTCCATGGATTGGCCAGATTCAGAAGATGCAAACGACTTGGACCTATCACTTTGGACACAAGGGACAGTATCTGCCTCTCCAGCACATATATATTGCTGCATGTTCCCCTGAGAGCCCACTTGCCTGCACTACATGCTCCAGGACGACATCTGCCACTGCACTGCTGCTGTCTCTGCCCCTCTGGACCCTGCAATGGCACGTACTGTGGAGAGAGCCCCAGCCTTCAGCCTTGAAGAGAACCAGGCCCTGCTGGACAGCCTACTTCCACAGTACAGCAAGCTGTATGGGACACCAGGGGAGCAGGTGAGTGTTCTGTGCACTGCCTTTCTGAATGTGCATTTTGTCTGACTAGCAAGGCTGAGAGTCAGCACACCACTGGCTAGCAGGCTCACTGAGTAGTTGTCACCCCCATAGTGTGTAGTGACTTGCACTGGACAGGTATGGTGCAGTGACAGTGCTTCTGAACAGGGTTTTACTCCCCATGCTATGATACCATGTAGTGACTTCTGGAAAACTGTCCATGGGCAGCCGTGCACTGCCTGGGTACACCATGTGCCCCTGTGATTGCGACATGTATATGCAACTGTGTCATGCACGGATATGTTGCATGTGTAGTAATGGCCTTATCACTTTGTCATCCTGACAGGCTTCTGCCCATCGGAAGCATGAGATCTGGAAGGACATCGTCCGGGCTGTCCGGTCCGTGGGGGTCTACAAGCGCCGGATCCGCAACTGCCAAAAGAGGTGGCAGGACCTTCGGGGCTGGACCCGGAGGATTGCACGGGTCCAGCTGAAGCTGTCGCCTCCTCGCAGGAGGGGCGGAACACGGACCCTGACCCCCCACATGCTCAGGATCCTGGCGGTGGTCTTTCCAGACCTGGATGGGCAGCTGAAGGCCAGAGAGCAGCAAGGAGGGGGTGAGTCAAAGACTGCACTGTGTACTCTGTCTAACATGTTATGTGCCCTCCTCGGGCCAGGTTGAACTGCCACAGTACAGCAGTCATGTTGTCCAGGAGCCATGTCCCTCTATTGTGCACTGCCCACTCCTCATCTGATACCCAGGTGTGGCCCTTACATGCAGGGAATTCTGTCACTTAGGACTGTGTCCTTGCAGTTTGCTTGACTCAAGGTGGGAGACAGCATCTGTTTCCCTGACTCTGTGGTGGGCATCATGGGTGGGTCCATTGCTTACACAATGCCTGTATTCTGACATGTATTCAGCGTGTTACTTTGATCTGTGGTCCAATTGCTGAGCTGATCCACCACATGTGGCTGGGGTACCTGGCACACACCCATGCTGCGGGTGGGAACAATGTTTGGGCCCCAGGAGTATGTATATGACGTGTGTCACACATACTTAGCCAGCTGCCTACAGTCCAGGGCTCATCCCTCATTCATGTGGGGCTGGACAGTCATGCCTACTCCAGGCCATACAATACACTCTGTACTCCCACTCCCGTGTATCAGAGGACACATTGTGCACAGTGATTTGACCCCTCAGGTGTCTGCCTCTGTGTCAGTGTGCTGTGGATTAGTCGCCAGGACTGCTGTGGAGTTTCTTGGTAGGGGCTCAGCATGCCACTGGAGATGTGACCATAGGAGACGATACTTGTGTGACACATAGGTGTCTGATCAGCTGCCCATGCAGACTGGGGCATGTAAATGTGAAGTTCAGGCAGCTGTTCCCCATGCACAGCAGAGTGTGAGGGGCTCAGGTTCAGAGGGTAGTGTCACAGGTCTCCCATATGTCCAATAGGTATGACCTGGACAGATGAGGGTTAAGAGGATGTGTTGTGGGGGGATGTACATGTGCACTTGTGCAGCTCCAGGACTTGCATTCCCCATGACCTACTATTGTGACACAGTGCAGAGTGTTGTTGTCTGGCTGCAAAGTCATACATCACTGAGACAGTGATGTATGACTTTGCAGTCATGCCTCCGCCATGGCATGTGTCTACTGATTGGTGATCCTGCAGGGGAGTGACATGTGCTACATGCACACCATAGTGGCGCTGGCTATCAGGACATGGGTGCATCATGGTGTCTGTCGCTGGTATGCATCACATGCATTTCCTATTTGACTCTGGGCATCCCTTACATCCGTAAACCTGTACTGACTCAGTGGCAAGAGCTGTGATGTGTCCACACCGTGTCCTCTGCACTGTCCAACTACTGTGTACTTGGTGCATGTGTCAACACTGGGGTGTTGCAATCCAACAGACACCAGACAGATGGGTGCAAGGCCATGTGGGATGTGAGTGCCATGCTTGGCATCAGACTGACAATTGACTTCTCCTGTTCAATTAGGGCACTTTTAGCAATGTACAACTAATGATGCCAGGGCTTGCTCTGTAATGTGCTGTGCTCACAGTGGTGTGTGCGTTTGGTGCAGGTGACTGATGTCTGTCTGTTTCCCCATTGTTTGCAGATACATCCACGGCCACGGAAGGGGACAGCTCCACGGACCAGGAGGAGCCGGAGAGCCAGACTGGGTCAGCAGCCGAGGAGTGGTCGGAGGGACCCAGTGGCACGGAGGGCGAGGGGAGCCACACCGAGGAGTCCTCAGCAGCATCCACCTCAGCTGAGGACCAGAGCAACTCGGAGGATGACTCCCTTGTGGAGGCGGGTGTCAGCAGCCACCACACCCCAGCTAGTGTTGCTGTCCCCGCCACCACCAGCACCACCACCGCCCTCCCATCGGCTCCCATTCCCCAGGTCCGTGGAGGCTCCCATGTCCGGGAGCGTGTCTCCTTTGGGCCAGGCACCGCACCCCCTGCCCCTGTGTCCCCTGCTGCCCTGAGTGAGGAGTCTGTGTACCTCCTTCGCCAGCTCCATGTAGGGCAGACAGCCATGCTGAGTGTCCTCCATGCGCACACCGCGCTGTTGACTCAGCTGGTGTCGTTCATGGAGGGCATCTCATCGGGCATGTCTGACCTACAGAGGGGCAATAGGTCCATGGACTCCTCCCTGACGGCAGCAGTGTCCCTCCTCAAACGGTCCCTCACCCCTCCTGCCTCTGCTCCATCCACACTCCCCAGCACCTTACCCATCCCAGGCACACACACACTGGCACAGGCACACACCAGCACACACACATCCAGCACACTGACACACACGCCAATGACAAAACGCACACGCACGCACATTCAGGGGACTGAAGCCAGACTCACAGGGGATGGGGCCCTGGAACACACACACGCATCCACATGCACTGCGCAGTCCTCAGTTCCCTCTCCCTCCAAAGCACCCTCCCTTGCCTCACCTGCAACCCCAAAGTCACAGCAGCTCTTCCTCTGTGACCTCGGCCTCTTCCCCACCGATGAAGCTGCTCCAGCATCCCGGGGGAAGAGGAAGCCCACCCACACGGAGCAGAGTGCCCCTCGCCCCCGGACACCCTCCCCCAGGCGCAGACGGACTGAGGCCCCCACCCGCAAGTCCCCCGGAGTGCTAAGAGCAAGACCCCGCCACCACCCTGCAGCTCAGGCACAAGGTCTCCGTCCTCCATCCCTCAGGCCCCCACTGCACAGGTGCCCCCACCACACCCTGCCCCAGGTTCCCCCACCCACAGATATACCATCCCCAAGATGCTCCGGCCTTCTCCCCCTGCCACTTGCTCTCCCAGCACCACACCCCCCGCTGCGCTTGTCTGTGCCACTGATGTGGTGAGGGTGTCCCCCCTCTGTCCAACCCACCTTGCCTGTTCCCCATTCTCCTCCCCTGGAGGTAGGCACTGCAGTGGAGTCCACTACCGCCCTGTCTGACTTGGGCACTGCAGTGGCGGACCTGTCCACCCCATCTGCAGGGTCCACTGCAGTTGTGCCGGCACCCACGACATCTGTGTCATGCCCCCCAGTTGTGCCGGCACACACCATGTCAGACACCTCCACTGCAGTTGTCAGTGGCTCTCCTGCACCCACCACCCCTTCCCTGACTCCCCCTGGTGAGCCCTGATCCTGTCCCTGCGGTGCCTGGCCTGCCCCCCGGTTGCCCCTCCTAGTGGATTGTCCCTGGTATTGTGCAGGCATGCGTAGGGTGACATCTGCCAGTGTCACCCTGTTTGAACTTTGACAATGGACTGGCCATTGGCCTTTGCTCTTTTTCAGGACTTCGTTTGGCCTCAACACATATGCTGAATAAAGCAACTTTCTTTTCTCTAGTGCTCATGCTTCAGATGTACATGTTGTTGGTGCAGCTAACCATGCCCTTGCTGCAGTGATGGTGATATCTGGTCTCATGATTATGAAGTGTTACTGTGCAGGAACCCATGTGGTCCAGGGGAATGTGTCCTATCATGTGGTGTATCCATGTCATCAATAGCAGCATCTGAGGGTGTCATGTGTTCAGTATTTGGCAATGGGTTTCCTACTTACATTGGCAATTTCATATCTGTGGCTTCCACCCCTGCACATCTGTTGTGCCTGCCATCGTTGCATTTGTCTACTTCCCTGACCGTGTTGCCATCTCCAGTGGACATGCAGGTTTGGGCATCAATGGGGAGGGACTCATCCGTGTAGTCAGTGCAACATTGCTATACAAGTGTGTTGGATCTGTGCTGATGATTCCGTTGGCACATCCATGACCAGGCTGATGTGATGGGAGCCCTCATTTGGTGCTAATTGTTGATTGTGTGACCAAGTGCTCAGCTGACATGATGGGGCCCTACTGAGGCAACATATGGCACAGCTTTCCTCACACAGGAGTGGAGTCCCCTCATGGCAGTGTGTACACGTGTGACATTGCCTGCGCCCAAGGTGTGTGTTGTATGTGCATGTCTGTGTGTTCACTTCCATTCATCTGCGCATGCTGTGATCCCTAGTGTTGTACCTGTTTGTGATGCTTGCTGACTTGAGCTATGTTCCCCCAAAGTCTTCTCCCTGTGTTCTCTGTGATGTGGGTGCATGGCACATTACTGGTCATCAGGGTGTCACCCATAGGTGTGTTTGCTGTCAGGGCAGAGTTTGTGTGCTGACGCAGATGGGTCACAGTCAGGTTTCCCTTTGGCACTTGTTGTTTGCCCCTGTCATGTGATTTCCAGTTTGTGTTATCTTTCAGTGATTGTGACACGTTGTGTGTGTGACTGCTGGCACTCCTTAGGGTCCGGGCTGCAATGTTGGTTGTTGTCTATGTGTGTTCTTTGTGGGTGACCTTGGCTTCTTCATTGGTGTGTGACTGTGGCTGGGATCCCATTGGTCGGTGTGGTATTGCCGTCATGTCCATGTACAGAGTAGTGTGCAGTGTGTCAGACATTCAGGAGTCTTGTTGAGTGTCCATGTGTGATGTGTTTCTACACCTTGGTTCCCACCCACCACCCTGGAATAGTCATGGGTGCATGTGCAATGTCACCAGTGCATGTGTACTTCACTGCTGCACATTGTTGGAGGTCGAGGGGTGTGGTGTTGAGTGTGTGCAGATGAGAGTTGTTGCCCGGCTAGTCCCCTGCCTCCATGTTGGCCTTGGCTTACTGGCCATGCTGATTGATTTGTGCTTGTGTAGGTGTGATGGTAGTTAGTTGCTCAGGACACCTGACTGTGGTTCACAGTGTGAACGACATTTAGCTTTGTCATCACAGTGGTATTTTTCTTCAGCCCAGGGTCACCACATTGTGGGGGCCCTGGGGGTGGTGCTGTGGTGTGTCTGTGACTTGCTGTGTCAGTTGTTGTTCCTACGTGCCTGTGTGACATGTGTGTTTTGTGCTCCCTCTCACCTGTCAATGCCTGCTTGCCCACATAGGGGATTTGGATCCATGAGTTAGCTTAGTGTGGCAGTGTATGCACATCTGTATGATTGGTATTCAGCTCTCCTCATGTGTTGTGTTGTTGCCTGGGGACACTGGCACCCCCACCCCTCACCTGCTGTGTATGATGACAGTGTTGGTCTGCCTGTTTGTGTTTGTGCATCTGCACCACTGCATTGGCATATCTTGGGTGTGCCATTGGCTGTATGTTGTTTGGTGTGTTTCCCCTGCTGTCCCTGGGACTCCTAGGTCATCGGTCAGCACAGTGATCATGGTTTGTGTGTCCCATTGCTGCCATGGTATGGTATCTGTTCACCTCACATCTGCTGTCTCCACAGGGTATCTGCATTTGTGTGCCCATTGGTGCAAATATGTGGTTCTGCATTCTGATGGTCACTTCTGTCATTGTGTCATTGATGACTGTTGACGGTCTCAGCCCCCATGGGTGTTGTTTGTCTGCACATGGCCAAAGGAATGTTTCATTTGCACTGCAGTATTTGGCTCCCCCAATTTATGTTGCAATGGGACACATACACTACTTTGCCACAGATGAGTTTTTGGTTCTGTGACCAGGAATGATCCATGCAGTTTGGCAGTTGCAGCTCTTTCTTTGTTAACAATTACCTTTTGGTCACTGTGATGATGAGGGTGTAGACCCCATTGCCACAATGGTCAAAATGTGCTTCAGCTATGGACCCCACACTTACCTTTTGGTCACTGTGATGATGGGGGTTTAGACCCCATTGCCACAATGGTCAAAATGTGCTTCAGCTATGGACCCCACACTTACCTTTTGGTCACTGTGATGATGGGGGTTTAGACCCCATTGCCACAATGGTCAAAATGTGCTTCAGCTATGGACCCCACACTTGCCTTTTGGTCACTGTGATGATGGGGGTTTAGACCCCATTGCCACAATGGTCAAAATGTGCTTCAGCTATGGACCCCACACTTGCCTTTTGGTCACTGTGATGATGGGGGTTTAGACCCCATTGCCACAATGGTCAAAATGTGCTTCAGCTATGGACCCCACACTTACCTTTTGGTCACTGTGATGATGGGGGTTTAGACCCCATTGCCACAATGGTCAAAATGTGCTTCAGCTATGGACCCCACACTTGCCTTTTGGTCACTGTGATGATGGGGGTTTAGACCCCATTGCCACAATGGTCAAAATGTGCTTCAGCTATGGACCCCACACTTGCCTTTTGGTCACTGTGATGATGGGGGTTTAGGCCCCATTGCCACAATGGTCATGGGCTGCTTGCATTGTGGGTGCCACACACATATATGTGTGGCACATGTGCTAGGGGGTCACATTGTATGTTCAATGTCATGTTCGGTGTTGTAGGCATTTGACACAGCCTGCTCACACGCTTGTCATGGTGGTGGGGGGATGTCTTAATCTTGCATTCCCTAGGTTGTGGTGTGCTTGTTGTGTCATGCATTGTCCATCCTATGAGTGGGGGTGGTAGTAGTGGTAGGCATCCTGCCCCCTGGCTAAGGGTGGTAGTAGTGGTAGGCATCCAGCCCCCTGGCTAAGGGTGGTAGTAGTGGTAGGCTTCCTGCCCCCTGGCTAAGGGTGGTAGTAGTGGTGGGCATCCTGCCCCCCTGGGTGAGGGTGGTAGTAGTGGTGGGCATCCTGCCCCCCTGGCTAAGGGTGGTAGTAGTGGTAGGCATCCAGCCCCCTGGCTAAGGGTGGTAGTAGTGGTGGGCATCCTGCCCCCTGGGTGAGGGTGGTAGTAGTGGTGGGCATCCTGCCCCCCTGGGTGAGGGTGGTAGTAGTGGTGGGCATCCTGCCCCCTGGCTAAGGGTGGTAGTAGTGGTAGGCATCCAGCCCCCTGGCTAAGGGTGGTAGTAGTGGTAGGCTTCCTGCCCCCTGGCTAAGGGTGGTAGTAGTGGTGGGCATCCTGCCCCCCTGGGTGAGGGTGGTAGTAGTGGTAGGCATCCTGCCCCCTGGCTAAGGGTGGTAGTAGTGGTAGGCATCCAGCCCCCTGGCTAAGGGTGGTAGTAGTGGTGGGCATCCTGCCCCCTGGCTAAGGGTGGTAGTAGTGGTGGGCATCCTGCCCCCCTGGGTGAGGGTGGTAGTAGTGGTGGGCATCCTGCCCCCTGGCTAAGGGTGGTAGTAGTGGTAGGCATCCAGCCCCCTGGCTAAGGGTGGTAGTAGTGGTGGGCATCCTGCCCCCCTGGGTGAGGGTGGTAGTAGTGGTGGGCATCCTGCCCCCTGGCTAAGGGTGGTAGTAGTGGTGGGCATCCTGCCCCCCTGGCTAAGGGTGGTAGTAGTGGTGGGCATCCTGCCCCCCTGGGTGAGGGTGGTAGTAGTGGTGGGCATCCTGCCCCCCTGGGTGAGGGTGGTAGTAGTGGTGGGCATCCTGCCCCCTGGCTAAGGGTGGTAGTAGTGGTGGGCATCCTGCCCCCCTGGGTGAGGGTGGTAGTAGTGGTGGGCATCCTGCCCCCCTGGGTGAGGGTGGTAGTAGTGGTGGGCATCCTGCCCCCTGGCTAAGGGTGGTAGTAGTGGTGGGCATCCTGCCCCCCTGGGTGAGGGTGGTAGTAGTGGTGGGCATCCTGCCCCCTGGCTAAGGGTGGTAGTAGTGGTGGGCATCCTGCCCCCCTGGGTGAGGGTGGTAGTAGTGGTGGGCATCCTGCCCCCCTGGGTGAGGGTGGTAGTAGTGGTGGGCATCCTGCCCCCTGGCTAAGGGTGGTAGTAGTGGTGGGCATCCTGCCCCCCTGGGTGAGGGTGGTAGTAGTGGTGGGCATCCTGCCCCCTGGCTAAGGGTGGTAGTAGTGGTAGGCATCCAGCCCCCTGGCTAAGGGTGGTAGTAGTGGTGGGCATCCTGCCCCCCTGGGTGAGGGTGGTAGTAGTGGTGGGCATCCTGCCCCCTGGCTAAGGGTGGTAGTAGTGGTGGGCATCCTGCCCCCCTGGGTGAGGGTGGTAGTAGTGGTGGGCATCCTGCCCCCCTGGGTGAGGGTGGTAGTAGTGGTGGGCATCCTGCCCCCTGGCTAAGGGTGGTAGTAGTGGTGGGCATCCTGCCCCCCTGGGTGAGGGTGGTAGTAGTGGTGGGCATCCTGCCCCCTGGCTAAGGGTGGTAGTAGTGGTAGGCATCCAGCCCCCTGGCTAAGGGTGGTAGTAGTGGTGGGCATCCTGCCCCCCTGGGTGAGGGTGGTAGTAGTGGTGGGCATCCTGCCCCCTGGCTAAGGGTGGTAGTAGTGGTGGGCATCCTGCCCCCCTGGGTGAGGGTGGTAGTAGTGGTAGGCATCCTGCCCCCTGGCTAAGGGTGGTAGTAGTGGTAGGCATCCTGCCCCCCTGGGTGAGGGTGGTAGTAGTGGTGGGCATCCTGCCCCCCTGGGTGAGGGTGGTAGTAGTGGTGGGCATCCTGCCCCCTGGCTAAGGGTGGTAGTAGTGGTGGGCATCCTGCCCCCTGGGTGAGGGTGGTAGTAGTGGTGGGCATCCTGCCCCCCTGGGTGAGGGTGGTAGTAGTGGTGGGCATCCTGCCCCCTGGCTAAGGGTGGTAGTAGTGGTGGGCATCCTGCCCCCCTGGGTGAGGGTGGTAGTAGTGGTGGGCATCCTGCCCCCCTGGGTGAGGGTGGTAGTAGTGGTGGGCATCCTGCCCCCTGGCTAAGGGTGGTAGTAGTGGTAGGCATCCTGCCCCCTGGCTAAGGGTGGTAGTAGTGGTGGGCATCCTGCCCCCCTGGGTGAGGGTGGTAGTAGTGGTGGGCATCCTGCCCCCTGGCTAAGGGTGGTAGTAGTGGTGGGCATCCTGCCCCCCTGGGTGAGGGTGGTAGTAGTGGTGGGCATCCTGCCCCCCTGGGTGAGGGTGGTAGTAGTGGTAGGCATCCTGCCCCCTGGCTAAGGGTGGTAGTAGTGGTAGGCATCCAGCCCCCTGGCTAAGGGTGGTAGTAGTGGTGGGCATCCTGCCCCCCTGGGTGAGGGTGGTAGTAGTGGTGGGCATCCTGCCCCCTGGCTAAGGGTGGTAGTGGTGGTGGGCATTTGGCACCCCCTGGCTAAGGGTGGTTGTGGTGGTTGGCATCCAGCCCCCCTGGGTTGGGGTGGTGGCGCGCATTCAGGCCCCTGTGTGCATATGTGGCATTGGTGATGGGCATCCCGCCCCTATGGTGCTGCTGTTGCAAGTATATTCAGATTCCCCGTGTATGTGTGTGATGTGTCGTGTACGTGTTGTATGTGTTTTGTGGTTGGTGTCTGACTTACCTTCTGCGCCGTACGCGTCCGTGCCTGTTCCGGTAGTAGATGTAGAATATTGGTATGATCGGGACGAAGGGATTCATGGTTGGTTCGTGTCGTTCGTCCTTCTCGTTGCTTCGCGTCGTCCTCGTCGCTTGGCTTCGTCCTCGTCGCTTCGCTTCGTCCTCGTCGCTTCGCGTCGTCCTCGTCTGTGCTGTGTTCGTCTCGTAGCCGTGGATCGTGTTGTGGCGCGATTCGGAGCTTATGTGCGCCTCTCCCGGATGCTTTGACGTGCCGTGCGTAGCGACGGGTTCGGCGCGTACGGAAAGCGCATCGTACTTGTCCGGCCGGACGGGGCTGCATTTTCCCTTCCGTGCGACTCGATTCGGCGTTTCCGGATTCGCCTCGGTCGGAGAACAGGACCTGGTTTGGGTGAGTACGGCTCGGCCGGAATTTTTGCTGTTGTGCGCATCGTACTTGCTCGTTCGGTGTGCTGTACGGATCGGTCGGGAAACTGGCTTTCGCATGGCTTTTTTCCCGACCGAATAGTATTGGGTGCGCCTCCGACCGAGATCGGAATCGGCCCCTTAGTATGAGGAGTGGGTGTTATATTCCTGGGTTAGGCCAAAGTAGCAAAGCAGCTTATTTCTTACATTGTCCTAGTTTTCAGCAGTGACCTTTTGCACATATTTGCGTGCGTGACAATGTTGGATTAGTTTCCTTGAACTAAACTTGTTTACACATCTAGCCTCGCACAACATTATCATAATGCCCTGAACATCATGTACAAGGTCTCTTTTCACACTATGCACAAATGTTATCTCTATCTTCATCCACGGGGCGACAGGGTTATCTACATATCCATAACATCACTAATCTATAAGCACATCGCAAGGATGCTTTCTATTATAAAAGATGAGCATCCCAATAGATTAGCAGAGAATGCACTTCAGCTGACACGAGGGTCCCAGTAAGCTGAGACTTCACTATGCAGCGATCTGACATCTCCATGAGGTGGTGTCCAGTTTGTGACCAAGACGGGCTCCTACATTCTTTCTCACCAGGTAATGTGGTT
The DNA here is from genome assembly GCA_963921515.1 of Calotriton arnoldi. NCBI lineage: Eukaryota > Metazoa > Chordata > Amphibia > Caudata > Salamandridae > Calotriton > Calotriton arnoldi. The sequence goes on from CAWUFW010019339.1 coordinate 54,463, forward strand.
GGCTAGTTCCTTGGGGGATTCTTGGCTTTACACCTACACACACTCTAGGTACACTCAGAGTAGGGTTCACATAGTAGGAGTACACTTGATTACTGCCTTGTTTTATATGCCTGCATGTATACACTGTTTTAGCACCATAGTAGAATTATATCTACTATTTACACTTTTGGTGCTTATAATCACTTTTATCTGCTTCTGTCTGTTAAATCATTGCAGCACACATATTTTATACAAGAATGACATTGGTTCAATAAACATATTGAAAATGTCCTACTGTGCATTCTCTATATACTTCTCTGAGAATAAGTGAGCACGAGTGACTGGGGAGAAATCTGCATACCAAGGCCAGAGGCTTCAAAGCCATCTTTGATATGTGACCCAGCTTCCTCCAGACCTGGAGAATGCCACCCCCCCTGCCCTGAGGAAATTAGCTATGCAGTAGACGTCTTGCACCTCCAGGCTAGTCACACCCCTAAGGTGGGAAACAGCGTTTACAATGCTGTTGTTACAACGCAGTGCTTTTACAACGCAGTCTTTAGAACGACTGTGTTGTTAGTACGCAATACCTTTACATCACAAGTCATTACAACGACTTGCTGTAGGGGGTGCTAAGGTATTGGATATGAAATCCAACATCTTCCCTGCTGTTGCGCAAACTGGAGTAGGAATAGTAAATAATACTATTCCTAAGTCCAGCGCGCCCCCTACAGCAAGTCGTTGTAATGACTTGCGATGTAAAGGTATTGCGTACTAACAACACGGTCATTGTAACAGCCGAGTTGAAATAGTACACAATGTAATAGCATGCGTTGTAACATGCAATATTCCCCTAAGGTGGGTTACCTGATATGCTCTACGAAAGAAGGGTTCCACCATCTTGTTTTTGGTGGAACTCAGAACTCTGGGACAGGGTTATGCCCATTCCCCACATGAAGTGGCCACATAGGGGGTGTAGTGACCCCAGAGGTAAGTAGCCCATTGATTACTACCCTTCACTCCCCTTAACACCCTTAAATTTAGTATTTAGGTGGCCCACTTACACCAGAAACTCAGATTCATCTGCCTGAAAGGAGAAGGACAAAGAACAGCTAAAGATTTGAGAACTGTGGACCAGCACCGAACTTGGTGCAAAACCCTGCGTGGCCGCTGCTGTCCCAAAAATCACAAAGACCAACTTCTCCAGAAGCAGAAGAGCCTCACCAAACCCTTGGAGGTCTGCCCAGCACTTCATTGATCCAGCAATATCTCCCTTGGAGTGGAGGAGCCACTTCCCTGCACCAGCAGACACCGACCACATCTGCCCGGTCCACCCTTTTGCTGACCATCAGGTCCACTGAGAGAGTAGGTCACCAGGAAGAGGTCACCGGGTGTCCAGAAGGTCAGCCCCATCGATCCATCTGGTCTTCAAGATTCTGAGCCTTCCTGGAGCTTCTCTGCACCAATACCAGGGGTACCAGAGCCAGTTGCAAGCACCAAGGCCTGTTTGTGTTCAGTCGGAACACCACTGCTGCCAAAACTAATCTGCATGTCGAGGGACTTTGAGAGAGGCCAGCTACACAGCGAGAGTGGTCCTGCTGTGTTACTTTGCCCTCTTCTGCAGGTACACCAAGAACCGTGAGAGCCTCTAACTCACTGACCCGCTGGACAAAAAACCTCTGCACCTCAGTTCCCCAGCATGGGCTCAAGTAAATCAAAGGTATCTCTGTGGTCCTGAGACCCTCAAGAGCTGAGCCCCCCCTTGGGTTTTGACAGACTAGTCCCCCAGTCCCCACTTGCAGCCTTTTTCTTACAGATATTCTGCCCATTGACTTTAGTGTTTAGCTTTCAAGGCTACCATCGCATAAAGTATCTCTGCACCCGGACACCCCAGGGCAGGTAAACTTGAACTACTGGTGCTTTTGTGGAGCTTGGCCCCTACTTACCTTAAATCCAGAAGAACAGTCCTGTAAGTCATCTGTAAGTGTACCTATGCAGTGAATGTTTCTCCCATAGAATGACATGACCGCGTTCGAGTCTCATCCCTCAAATCTGAAAGCTGTGATTTTCTACTGGTTTTCCTGTAGAAATCCTTAATGTCTAAAGTACTGACCTGATTCCGATGATCTTGGTGTCTAAAATTATATAAAAATCTCTGTTATTTTTCTAAATTGGTCACGAGTTTCTTCTTGAGTGTGTGCCTCATTTATTGATTCTGTGTGTACAACAAATGCTTAACACTACCCTCTGTTAAGCCTAGGCTGCTCACCCACACTACCGCAGAGAGCATTTGAGAATAATTTAAGTCATGTAAGCCAATAAGGGTCATCAGGGACTTTTTACATAGTGCACCTCATTTTGGTGCACTACATAAAAATCCAGCTTTCTACAGTGATATTTTAAAAATATAAGGGATCTGTAAAGTCTCAGTAGGACCAAAAATACCAAATGAGACCTTATCCCAAACAATGCCATCCAGGACGGGAAATGCAGAAATTTTCACAAGGGACAGTCTCTTCCCACTTCATTTGATGAAGAATGAGGTTTCAATACCTCGGTAACAAGTTCAACAGCAGAGCGTTCTGGGAGATAATGTCCATTTAGGAGCAAAAAGAAAACTGTCACAAATCCAATTGAGCCAAAGATAAGCAGTGAAATGGCAATCCAAACATAAATACAAGGTAGAACAAGGTAAGTCTGTTTAAGTAAAACAATAAATGCACGAAACCCATGCAATGGTGTATCTGATGAATCCAAAGAAAAGTTATCTATGTCGGAAAAATAGCCAGAGGCAGTCTGTGCAAAAACAGGAACCTCACGGGGCAGTGTAAAACTGGTGGATACCTCCAAAGGTTGATCACAATAAACAAGTTTGAGGCATATGTACAAGCCCCTATCGTCACCACAACGTCACGATTATCGACGTTGTGGTGGTGATTGGGGCTTAGCCTTATTTACAAGGCAGCGTTAAGCCACTTAACATGGCTTAATGCTGCCTTGTAAATAAGGCCCCCTTTCACGCTATGGTTAGCGCGAAAGGGGTGGACAGTGGGTGTTGCGGTGGGTGTTCCACCACAACACCCATTGATTTTGACGCTGCCCCTTATGTACAAGGGCAGCATACATAGGTGGCAGCGCCAAAAATTAAGACCAGGTAAAACCTGTTCTTAAGTTGGCAAAACGAGGAGAAATGCCTTATTTCTCCTCGTTTTTGCTTTTTCCATGTGTGCTGCCTTGTGCAGCACACATGGAAAAAGCAAAATACCATGGATTGTTTATGTACAGGAAGGTCCCCTTCCTGTACATAAACAATCTTTAAAAATGCAATTTTGTGACTTTCATGTGTGCTGCATTAAGCAGCACACATGAAAGTGACAAAATCTCATTTCAGGATTGTTTATGTGCAGGAAGGGACACCTTCCTACACATAAACAATCCTCCCCTGAACACAGACACCCTTGCACTATGGTGCAAGGGTGCCTGCGTTGGTGCTACACTGCTAAGTGTAGTGCCATTGCAGGGGGGAACGCAAGGCTACACCATATCGTTGTCAATATGGTGCAGCCTTGAGTTTCAGAAGTGGCGGAGTGAAGCGTTAAGCCATGACGGCTAACACCTCACTCCACCACTTCTATTGTACATAGCCTCTTTTGTTGCTAGTAGTGGTAGTCAAAGACTGTGAATTCATATATGGTGTGTATATGGTGTGAGTAGATGTAACTGGAAGTAGCAACACTTCAGTGTCTGATATCCCCCATCGGGTAGTAGCAATTTCAGTAATATGTAATGCTTTTAAAGGGATTTGCTGTATGGTAGTGAGAGGAGACAGGTAACTACCCAGGAGCCCTTGTGGCCTACTGTGCATGTCTCACCACATGTTGTGGTTTTATGAGATCTATGGATACAAATCTCTTATGTTTACATCCAGCAAGGGGTGACAAAAATAGTGTTCTGGTACCTTCAACTGCCAGGACTGGCACCGGTGCTCTGTATGATGGGCCAAATTGTTTTCTGTCCACAATGTTCTTTCAGACTAGATCCACAATATTTGGAATCGAGACATGAGTTGCTGGTTGCACCTTCACTTCTCCAGTGGCAGAACACTTAATGTGTTTGTTCGAACGCCTTCGCATAAGTCTTATAGTTCCTGTAAGACAGCTAAATGTTCACTGATGTCAAAAGGCACACCCGCCGCTACTGTACTGGGCGTATCAAGGTCTGGAACCCGCATCTGGATGCTGACCAGGACTTCATAGGGAGTCTGGCCACCCAAGGATCTTCTAGGCAATTATTTAAAGCTCTCTAGACTCCATACAGATGATGGATCCAACTACAACCTGAACCTAATACTCTAGCTATTAAAGACTGTGTTAAGTCACGGTTTTTCCTCTACACAATTCAATTTCCCTCAAGAAAATATGGTGAGGAGTTATGCACAGTCACAATCAGGGTGCCCATGGTATCCCGGTTAGTCCTAGAGGCAAACACTGGTCCCTGGTCCGAGTGGAATGCAGCTACTGCATATGTCCCAATGGAGACTTGCAGATATTTTATAAGAGTTCAAGTGTCAGCCAATCACTGCGGTCATACCCACAGAAATCTAGAACACAAATCCACTGCTAACAGGATGTATTTAAAGGACAGAGCTGAGTTTAGTGGTGTGCAGTGGTCGAGATACACACAAGCCATGGGCTTGTTTGAAAGTGGGAGAGGCATCTGCGGTGGGCGCACTGTGGTGGAAGCTTTTATTTGTTGACAAATGTCACAGCTAAGGACATATTGCTTGGTCTGTTTGTAGAGACCTGTCCACGGATAGCATTGCTATAGTAGTGAAACTGTAGCCACCAGACTGTAATGGGCAGAAGCTAACCCCTCACGAGCAGCTATAATCAATTCTACTCTGTGGTCTGAATTTGGAATCACTTGATCCCCCACTCTGGGAAAACGAGCAAAGGGTATGTTTTGTGCACTCAGTAGGCAGGAGTATTTTGCTGAATATTTTTTAGGTAATGGAGTGCCAGTGCATGAAGCATTGACAGCTACCACGATGTCTCCATCCTCGCTCATATGGGAACGAGTAATTGCAGATATGACAGTAGTCTGGGCTGCTGCCTTTGCAGCTTCATCAGCCAGTGAATTCCCAGCAACTTGTATTACAAGAGCCTGTGGCAGACACGCTTTCAAATGTGCCACCTTTCCCCAAAGCAGCCTGTGCTTGATAGTATTACCTTTAGAGTCTCTGGATTAAGACTGGATGCAATAATCTGAATCACACACTATTAGTGTGGGGAATCAGGATCTGTATTTTCTAGTGCCAGAATTTGAGCTTTGAGTTCCGGCAGCTGTGCAGTGCAATCACCTAGTGAGTGTGACTCCATCCCTCATTTTTCCCCTCAACAATGTGCAAGCAGCTGAGTACTGATGTTTAGTTCCAACTGCTGGCTGGGCAGAACCATCAATATAGACTATGAAGTCGTACTGATCAAGAGACAAAACGTCATTGGGTACAGGGTATTCTTGTTCAAATTGTAAGAATTCTTGTGTTTATAGTGTAGAGCCAAAGACATAGTCTACATCAGTAGTTGTTAAGGAAGTGACCCACTGCATCCATCTAGGATGTAAACGTTTTGCGTTAGGAATGCTGGCCTTGGTACCAGCCTCTAAGGCTGGAATGGGCCTCATGACAATTATGCATTTCCCCTGAGCAAATGATCTTCACTTTATAACAACCATTTGAACTGCGGTCAATATTTTTTCAGCAGGTGCAAAATGCATTTCTACATTGCAATATAAATGCAATTTATATGCAATTGGTACCTTATCACCTTTATTGATAGTGACATATGTGTAGCCTGTGGTCCCTGCAATTACGCAGATCACCAAGTTTTATGGTGTTAATAAATGTGCATAAAGGTTTTGATGCAAGCATGTCAGTTTACAGTAATCTCAGAATCTGTGTGTATTCTGGTGTCCAATGTGTGCTTGTAAAGTCTGGACGTATTCCACATGCGGAACCTCTGCATCATCCTGGACATTTCGCTCACCATGAGCCGCCAGATCAATGCCATCTCATCATCCTGTTTCCATGCGCTACGCCTGCTCTGAAAGATCTTCAAATGGATCGCCACTGAGTCCAGAAAGACGGTCACCCACACACTCGTCAGCAGCAGAATCGACTACAGCAACACATTCTACGCCGGCATCACCCAGAAACTCCTCAAGAAACTGCAGAACATCCAGAACGCCTCTGCCATACTCATCCTTAACATCCCCACCACAACCACATCACCAGCCACCTAAGAGACTTCTACTGGCTCCCAGTCAACAAAAGAATCACCTTCATGCTCCTCACACACACCTATAAAGCACTACATGACGTGGGACCTGCGAACCTCAACCACCGCCTCGAATTCCACGTAGCCACCAGAGACCTCCACTCTGCCCAACTGGCACTGGCTGCTGTCCCACAAATCTGCAAGACCACAGCCGGGGGAAGATCCTTCTCCTACCTTGCAGCAAAGACCAGGAACACCCTGCATCTCCACCTCCGGCAATCACCATCACTGCCTCAATTCAGGAAGCTCCTCCCGTCCAGACGGAGTGAGGGGTAGGTTCCTGGCACCTGATTCCGGGATAACTCATGACGTTAACTTTCAGTAACGCTCATTCCTCTGCCTGCTAGTCAATGAGGCGTGCGTGATTCATACCCAAGTCGGGTTGGTCCTATTCTTCCAAAAAATAAGGTACCTCATTGCTAGGTTGACTGAGTGATTGGTTCACTTTTACAAACCAACCACTGTGTAGACAATGCAAAACTTTTGGTCCTGACGAATTGCCAAGTGATTCTTTACACAACAGGTGAGAAACATGTTGACCATGACTAAGCATTCCTAGACACCTCTGATCATTATAGCGGCGGTGACACTCTTGATGTTTTTAACTGAGATGAGTGGGCTCGCAGATTAAACTCATTTTAGAGCACCACCTCACCTCATTTTATCCTCTCACACATTTCCTTATCACATCTACACCACAAGGCCCCACACCTGCACTTCACCCATACGGCTTGGAAAGAAGATCTCCACCAAAGAGCCCCTCATAGGGTTCCCGTCAGGTATTGCAGCGCTGGCCTGATGAGGAGCAAGCCCTATGATGAAGCATGACACCCAACCGGGTGTGTGAGGGCCCCACTTCCCATATTGGGATACACCCTGGCTCTACTTCAGAGCGGGGTTGTTGACCAACCCAGCCTCCACCATTCCCTTCCCTCCCCTATAGGAACTGCATACTCCTTTGTTGTTACGTCAATTCAGGAAGGACTTCAAGACCTGGATCTTCAGTTGAACCACAGTGCCTCAACGGACCTGCAGCTCTACCCATCCCCCCCAGCGCTTTGACACCCTTACAGGTAAGTAGTAGCACTTTACAAGCCTGTGATGGACTGATTGATTGTATTAAATCATAAAACAGTTTTAACTGTACTGCACAATCTGGTATGTATGTTCTACCAAAGTTGAGAAAGCCCAAAATTTGATTGCAGCTTTTTTATTGTGTTTGGTGGTTGTAGAAGTGCACATTTCTCTAAGAAATGCAGTGCTAGGCATTTGCCTATGTTTGATAACTCGTATCTCAAGAACAGGACACTAAGATGGTCAATTTTAGTTTTTTTAAAATTGCATTTGTAGCCATTTTCAGCAAATCCTGGGCTGTTCTTATACCCCTGAGAGAGTAGACAAAACCGTTTTTGTGACCCGAGTACAGTGAATGCGGTTAGATCCTTTCTTTCAGGTGCTATGTTTTGGCAGAAAAAGCCATTTGAAATATCTAATGTTGTTTTGTATTTTTTGCACACAATGTTTTTCATTAGTGCGGCGTTGTGTATTTTGTACTGCAAATGTGCATGTGTGACTGTTTAAATGTCTGTAGTCTAAGACTAAGCAATATGAATGATCTGCTTTCGCTACTGGAAACAAAGGATTGTTCATTGGTGAGGGGCAAGGTTCAATTACGCCTTGATATTCAAGTTGTGTTAGAATTTCTCTGACATGTTGTTTAGCTTCATGCTCAATGGGATATTGTGGTTGCTCTTGTGGGCTGGACTTTATTGGGACGACATGAAAAGGTGAATCTTGATCCCAGCCTACATGGTTGCAATATAATGCCGAGGCGTGTGCAAGGGCCCACTCCATGCCATACGCCTGTTTAACTCCTTCAGGAACAAGGACGGAGAAGCACTGTATTATTATGTCTTCCCCATGTGGCACTTTTCTAACAAACTCAGGTGGCTAATCCCTTTCAATCAAGAGAATGTCATATGTTAGTGTAACATTTTCCCCAAAAAAGGACTTTGATAGTGTGAGGTATATCATCCTAAATTTGGATATCCAAATCATATAATCTACCTGGAGAACTAACTCTCTGATCTAGGGTTTCCACCTGTTCAAAATCATTAGATGCTTTCGTCACCAGAAACTCTTGAAGATTCTGGTGAACTATCGTGACCTCTGCCACTCTGTCTAGCAGAGTCTGCGCCCACTCCTGGATCCGAAGCAGCATCCTCAATATGTGTGGCATATTTAAAGGGAATACCTGCCACCTTCTGCTATTTGAATTCAGGCTACTGTTGTGGAAGTTTTTTTTGATGGTGTCAAATGAGCGTTGTGAGTCCTTCATGTTATCGTCTGATCTGTGCTCTGATCGTCCTGCTCTCCCGGAGCATTGTTCAGATGTTTCCTAAAAGGAACGAGAAGGACATTATTCAGTATGCTGATATTTATCAGGCTGTTTAATTGTTTCACAGTTACAAAAATTTTAGTGTTTTTTAGAGGACTCCGGCTGCGGAGATCCACCCCATGACTTTGTTTTTCTTTATTTTTTGTTTCTCCCAGCATTTTTTTTGAAGTTTAGAAGACTGGTGCCTGTTTTGAGTTATCCTTATCGGAATAACTCTTCATTTGTGGATTATACGGTCTAGCTCCCAAATTATCTCGATCTATTGATGTATAGGTTTCAGCAATATTTGTTGGTAGTTTGCACTCATGATTCACTAACAGAACCTGCGCAAGGCATTGGCGTACTGCCAAAGCTGCAGCTTCCCCTTTAATATTGCTTAAAATTTTAGAGCCTACTGTAGAATGATTGCCAATAAGTTTCATCCCCAAGTCCAGGGCAGGGGCAGCCCCGCATTCATTATAAATCTGCTTTACCACTTCAGGGAAAACAGCTATGGATGGTGTACCATGTATGATGGTGTCTATTGCAGCAAATACTGTGCCCCAACTGGCACATCCATCTACCTGGGGAACTATCCCTAAAGGTAGGCACACTGTGAGAATGCTATGTTTATCTTGGGGTCCCATATGGGGAAATACTGCTTCAAACTGATTTGTTTTTTGTACAATCCAGAAAGGAATTTCTTCCCGTCTGGTGAGAACCTTACCCATTATTGTGTTTATAGTAACTGGACTAATTGCAGGCATTGCTAAATGCTGCTGCGTAGCTTGAACAGCCCTCGCTGGGTTTGTTGTTAGTGTATGCATAACAAACTATCTTAAGTGTTTGTGTAGTCTAACAATACCTGTGTAAAGTGTACAAAGCTCTGCTACTGTGAGGCTTGTATATATGGTATGTAATCGGCTAAGGCTGGCCATGTTGCCCCGACATTGCTGAGAGGGCCCAGTCGTACATCATTAAGTAGATGCGGTAAGGCGCCTTGGAACCAATTTGTGTGCTCCTGAAATGATAATGGTAGTTCTAAATCATCATAGGCTCTGCATTGGCTCTGTATTGGTGCTTCTGTGTATATATGAAATACTCTAGTGTTGGCATCTGCTTCAGGTAAAGTGACCCATGAATAGAATTCCTCTGTTTTATATGCTTCGTGGGCCTCTACCACGAAGGTAGCATCCCCTCCAGTAAAAGCAAGCCCTTGTTGTTTAACAACTGTGTTACTGCATGCCTGCAATTTAGTGGGATAAACACTGGTGCTGCATTACCATTTTAATGAACGGAATCAATAGTGGTATCATGCTCTTAAAATGTTCAAGCTTGAATAACCTCCAGACAAAAATAGGGGTTTCCTATTTAGCTGAAGAGGATGATTCCCTAACACCACGGACGTGGTTACTTTAAGCACGCCCAAAGGGAGAGAAAAGAAATACGCAAATTTGCATTTCAAACATTTATTGAAGCATTTCGATTCTTGTGTAAAATACATGAGCTGCAATTATCAGCAGAAAGAAACAAAGCATTGTTACCAGCATTACATGAATTGTGAAGAAGAGGAATAATTCAACCATTATAACGTTGCTGTGATTATATTAATATTTATCAAAATAAAAACCCTACCTACACTGACTACTCTAGAGAGCATCATAAGAAGTGCATTTTGCCAGATCTCTTGGAGCAGCCTAACTCCCCATTTACTTGTATGTGTGATGTATCCAGAAGCCAGTCCGGTGTAGAACAGGCCACCATCCTTCTCAGGATAGTGATGAAAGTCATCAATCACAGGTGAACGTCCAGGATTATCCATGAAAGTGCTCCTCTTACAAGCCAAAGCTCAGAAGCAGTTTAATTAATACAACTGGCTTCGTTCACACTGTGTCTGAGGTCCTGTGCCAAGTCATTGTTTGTTTTTCCGTTTCAGAGCTGTCACCAAATGGGTAACATACGAGGGCAGAGTGCTCAGTGTACTTTATCCTTGAACATAACGTACAGAGTTGTGATAAAATGCTTCTTAAGAAATTTGCGTTGCAACTGGAACACTATTTAGAGTATGTTATCCTTTACGTGCAAAGTATGTTAAAATTCACTGTCTAAAAAGATGTCAGTTTTAAATGTGAACTTGTAAATATGGGCCCTGTTGAAACCCACGACAGAAGTATTTGCACAGCATTCTACTCTAAATCTGGAGGACTCAGCTGCCTTAATTGCTTCTATGCTGGATATTATGTTAATCCTGCAACAGACTCTGCAAGGAATATTCAAGGTGACAGTGCTAAACAATGATATCCTGAAAGCCCAGAGGTCACAGCTGCAGAACATCACAGCAGAACTAAACCAAATAAAAGAACTTATACCATCCCTCGTAAGGCCGGTAGAGGAAAGCACAAAAACCATGGGTCTTTAAGAGGATGATCAAGGGGAGGCGAAAGGGAACACCTGTAAAGACGAAGTTATAACATCTGTATATGTCCACAAACATCCAATGTTGATCAAGAAGCATGGATCATCCACGAAGTATAAAAAGTGTATTTCTGGTATAAGGATAATAAGAAAAGGTCCCGGGAGAGGCTCCAAGTTAAGGAAGAAGTCGAAAGAGAGCATAACTGCATTGAAAATGAAAAAGTAATTAGTAAATGGCCCAAAAAAAGAATCCCCAAAGAATTACGCAAGTGTGCTCAAATATGGCAATTATGGAAAAAGAAGGACGAAGGGGAGGGCTTGGGGCCGAAGATTGAAGAATCACTCATCCTTAGGCAACAATGGATTTGGCAATGTTGAAAATGAGGAAGAAAGGGCAGAATACAGAGGAATAGGTAAATCAAGATGGGTACGTTGAAAATGTTATCTTAGCAAGGGGAAAGGTAAAGGAAGCCAAGGAAGCATGGATGGTGATAATGACTGAATAATGGTAAAAAATGGGTGAGATGCAAATAATCTGTGGGTATACTTAGAGCCCATACAAAGGGATAAAAAAGGCAAAAGAGCAAGGAAATTGGCCCCCTTGAATCGTGCCCAGTTATTATTCTCACTTTCAAAATGCCCCAGCCTGAAAGCAATGTCATCAAAAGATCTAAGGCAGGCAGGGTTCACTAACAATAAATATGGGGAAGAAGTAACTAAAGTATTGTACTCAGAAATTGTTAAAGCTGAGCTCAAGAAAGCTGGGATGCTAAAAGAAGGCATTAAATTTGTAATGGAAAGAGAATTAACCGAAGTAGGGAACAAGATTTAAACCTTTCTGAGGCATCATGCAGGGTTGGGCACAAGGTAAGTTATACGAAATGAAGAAAGGGGATCGGAATGGAAGACATGTAGAAAACAGTAAGAAAGGATCTCTAAAAGTAATTGTCCCGTACCACAGCCCAAAAGACTATAGGAACAACAGTGGCAATCAATATGCAACACTGTCCTTACCAGTAGGTAATAAGCTTGGTTGCTGAGTGACTTAGACTATGATAAAGAGAGGTCGCACCGGCTAGGGATCCTGTGAGGATTTGGGTGTACTATATGATATAGCTGTGGGGCCTTATCATAGAGTACACTTGGTTCCAGTCAGTATAATTTACTTAACCTTAAGCTCAACCCTGGGTAGCTGTGGCTGCAAGCAGAAAGGCTTGGCAAAGGGACTTAGTGTGAAGCAGTCAACAGGACCAAACAATGGAATAAGAATCACACACCAACAAAAAGGCACAACAACAATTCATAAAAATAGAGTGTATTTGTATGAATTTTTTAGAGAACCTGATAATTAAAATACACCAGAGGGTTCTGGAGATACAGATTTTAGATCTTTCTATCACTTTTAAATGCAACTGCAAACAAGCATTGGCAAATGTAAAGTTTGAAAAGTTAGTGCGAGTATTCCCGCCTGACTTAGGTGACCAAATCCGGCAGGGATAAGGTATAGGGGGCCAAAAAGGATACTTTGGACAGTTACATGGTCACCAGAGCATTTTTAAAACAAATTCTCAACTTTACAGGATGACCACCATAAACTTTAATGGAGTGGTCCTGATGCTGAGGGATGCAGGCAAAGCATCCTCCTGATGCTTTGCGATTGACAGGAGTGAAGTTCGATTGAGTCCTCGGTCTACAGGTGAGTAGGGGTGACTGTCCACAGATCCCGGGGTCCCATGTAGTCCTCTGTGCAGGGTTCGAAGGGCTGCCAATGCAGACCGTGCGCATTTGCAACACAGCGGTCACGGTGCAAATCTTTGGTAAAGGCTGGTGTCCCTCTTGGCTGACAAATCCAGTCACAACCAACATCTACGAGTCCAGCAGACACAGGTGCACCTATTGGCTATCTCTGAGTTGTCCTTTGGTTTGCCCGGAGTCCAGTAGCGGCACAACTTCTGCTGTGGCTACCAGAGATGTGACTTGGACTCTTTCAGCTTTAATACCCCGAGTGCCATTCTGGGGAGTCAGCCAGCTGACCCTTAGAGTTGCTGCTTCAGGCTGAGGCCAAAAATCAACTTTTCCCCAAGCCAGGCAAGCAGAACAGGGTCCAAACTCCACTAGCCCAAAGTGCAGCAGGTGCAGTTGCTCCAATGTCGCAGCCTCTCTTTGTGCGCTTTCAACAAGTGCAAAGTGGTCTTCTTCTCGTCCTCTTCCCGAATCCAGTGCTTACTGAGGGGCAAGATGCCAGGGGTGCCTTTCTTATCCCAAGAAAGTGCCTTGAAGGGACCACACGGTTACTAGCCAATGGGCTACTGGGTCCTCTCCTCTCTAGAGACAAAGGTCCTGTGATGTGTGGCATCTGGCTATCCTAGAAAGCCCCATTCTTGCCCCATTCAAGATAGCTCAACCCTTCCTCGGTCGTCAGGAGTAGGGTAGCCCACCGCAAAGGTGTGGCTACCAGTGGGCTACACACCCTCAGAAAAACTAGTTTGGACACAGGTTTCCCTCCGTTAGCTCTGTTTCTTGATTGTCTGCAGGAACTAAAGGCATCCTGCTCAGGGATGTTGTCTCAAGTGGCACTTCAAAGGTGGCTTCACTTTTAAATTCTGCCCTTTGGGATAACACCCTGAGTGGCCATCCTGGGAGAGGAGGCAACACCACTCTCTGCAGCAACTGTTCCTGGGCCTGGGAGTCATTCACACGTCTCCCCAGGCAATCAGAAACCCATCTATGTGTCAGTGCCTTTGTGAGGCTGCTGGACTAGCTGGAGTGTAGAGTGGCAACTTTCTAAAAGTTGCTTAAGTTTAATAGTATCTTTAAATCTAACCTTAGCACTAGGTCAGATTTAATGTCCCAATTAATTTGATACCTTACTTGACCCTTTTAGGTGGTCTCATTCAGGAGTTAGAACAGGTTGGGGTGCCAACTGTTTAAACCTGTGTTAGCCAATGGGTCTCCTAACCTTTCCACAGCAAAACGACAATTTAGAAGTGTTGCTGTGAAGACATATTAAAAATTATATGTCCTACTAAGTGTATATAGCTCCATGCCTTAGGGAGCCATAGGGCTTCATAGGCCTTCCTTAGGGGGACTTACATATATCCTTAAGGGAAGGGGTGGACCTGCTTTTAGGTGTAATGGCAAAGTTGAACTAGCAGTGTCACACACTGCCCTGTCTGTCTGCAGTGGCAGGCTGGGGTCCATTTTGACTCTGTCACATTCAGGGTGGCACAATCGGTGCTGCAGCCCTGGGTGAACACTCTGCCTTACATGCCCTTGGTACCATATACTAGGGACCTATAAGCAAGTCAGTCCTTGCCAATTGGGTGTATCCAATTAAACATTTTTTGCAATGGGTCAGAACACTCCCACGGAGGTCTGTTAGCAAGCCTCAGTGCACTCTCAAGAGTCAAAAAACAGCAGCTAATAGTTCAAATGGAGCAAAAAGTGGGAGGGAAACATGCACAAAAGCCTGTTTTCTAACAGATTCTATCACACAATATTTGTGGGTTTATAAAAATATCATGTTTAGAAGTATTTAAGGAGATGACAGAATATTATGAGATCATGCATCTCCAGGAAACCTGGCTGTGCGATGAACCAACCTAAATAGACAAGTTTATACAGGTCAATAGAACCAAAAAAATAGGACATGGGTATCCATCTGGGGGCTGCTAACACTAATAGCAACTAAGACAGCATAAAATGTATCACCGATAAAAGTAAGCTGTAATTGGATGGTGGCCTGTAGAGTGCATCAGTATATCACAGATCATGCAATCAATGTGTACACCCAAGTGGGGAATGCGGATGTACATGGGTTAGAATTACGAAGTTTTGAGGAAGATGGTGAACAGATATGTACTAACCACGCTAACTATATGCTTTTATCGTTGGGAAATTTCTACCATTAATTAGATGCGAGAAAGACTCATACTTTGTTTAAAGAGATTTTGTCACCATAAAATATCAACATAGCAAGCTTCCCTGTAAGCATCATTGCATCACGCGTTGTTGCTTTAGGGAAGTACTTGGGTTGAAAGGGGATGTTCAGTATAAATGGGTGCATGTCTCTAGATCGCCCGGCATGTCAGACCTTCAAAAATGGGACTCAATTGTGTCCAATCGATTATATGTTTATGCATGCCTGGTTCTTTGATAAGATTGGATGTTTCAAAGTAGAGCAAACAGAGGAAATTCATCATAACCTGCTGCACCTGGAAATAATTACAGAGGGATAGGGTACTACCACTACAGGTAGAATAGCCTAAAGGCCTACCACTAGGATTACTAAGAAACATCTAGCAGAACTGGCAAACTTCCAACAGAGTCAAGATTTGACACATGTTCCAGCCAATTGTATAAGATGGTACGATACAACTATTAGCCAGGTGGTACAGTGCTTAAAGGTGGAGTTAAATGCCAACAGGAATAAGCAGAAAAGGGCCCAGGAAAGTTCAAGAAATGAAAATGGTTGGTGCTTAAGATAAAATATGATTGTGAGGCCTACGCCACCCTCCTGAGCAACAAGGGAAAAAACCAAAAATTAGTTAAAGATAGAAATAGAGCCTATTAGGAGAGATGCTGGAGAAACATGCTAGAATCCATTGAAATAAAAAATGTAAAAAGGTTTAGATGCTGGTCCAACATGGTGCTGGAACGGAGATCGGGACCTTGAGATGTGTTGTTGAAGAAGAGGCATGGGTAGATCATTTAAACTAAATATATGAGGCTGGAGTTGAAGGGACGGAAGAGACTGTGGTTGATTGGAAGAGCGCAGCTGAGGATATGAGAACTCTGTTCTCCTTCCGTAATATCAAAGACGCCATATTGGCCTTGAAACTAACAAGAACGGTTGGACAAGACATCCTACCACCCACCATAATTAAAACAAAGGCTGATTGGTGGGCAAAATATTTTTACTTGTATTTTCAGGAAAAAATACTGACAGCCAGAACCCACAAAATTGGAATGGTGCCATTATAAGCCCAAAACATAAGAGGAAGGACACCAAATATCCCCAAAATTATAGGTTGATTAATGTTCTAGACGTAGATGAGAAATTGTTTCTAAAACTAATTTTACGTAGTCTCACGGAATGGGCAGATTCACATAATATTGTCCCTATAGAACGGGGGGTTTGAAAAGAGGACACTCCATGATAGTTCATTGTTTTAGCCTGTGGTCGCTTGCATAGAAGTCTATAGATCAAAGGGGCAGCTTATTTTGCTGCTTTGTACACTTCTGTGCAGCATTCGATTTGGTAGATCGAAAAGGTTTATGGGAAACGCTGACCAAATTGGAAATCACTGAGTCTTCTTACTATCATAAAGGGTTTGCATTCACAAAACTGGGCTCAGGTAATTATTCATCACGAAGTTGAGACACGCGAAATTCGTGTCCCAAAAGAGTTGCACAGCTGGATACACATTTGTAAAACAATTTTACACGTACTCCATAGTGTTGCCAAAGTTCATCCAATTTTATTTCCATTTTTTAACCATTTAATCCATCACGTCAAAGAGAGGAAGTTCAAATTTTTCACGCATTTAAATTACGCAGGAATTGCCCATCCGGGCCTATTCACAGGCACGTAAGTGAACTCCATCCTCCAATACATATTGATTCGCCCAATGCATTTCGGTCAAATTTCGACCTTCTTCAGGGGTATCTACAATGATTAAAAAATGTGCATCAATCAGGTAATTATTGACACAAGAGGAAGACTGTCCTGGAAAATCTCAACCGGTAACGAACTGCAACAGGGATGCGCTTTGGCCCCGCTGCTCTTCTCCCTGTTCACTGCTGACCCACAGTCAGTTTTAGCGCATCAAAAGGCCATAGTACAAAAATGGATGAGATATATGCTGGCTTTTTTAGGCAGATGACCTTGTCATCATGGATATGACAGAAATAGGTCTACAAAGGTAATTTAATACATTTATGGAGTACTGTAATAAGAAAAGGTTAGTGGTAAACATGGATAAGACCAAAGTGATGTGCTTTGGGGAAAAAAGCGGTAAACTTTGAATGGTTCTTAGGATCTTTTAAATTTGAAATAGTCAACAATTATGAGTACCTAGGGGTATGGTTCGATAAGAGATTAAGGAACATCAAACATATCGAATCACTTAAAATTACAGCCCTGCCTGGTATCAATAGGTGGACTTAAAAAATTCAATAAAGTGATGGGGAATTGTCCCCAAGACCAGTATTAGCTGCCTATACGGACATGATCTGTCCACAATTCCACTATGGAATTGAGGTATTAGGCCTAAGTGACAAAATGAGCTAGGATTATGAAGAGGGGAAATGTTTGAAAAGCCTGCTGTCACTCCCGAGGTCTTCTATGATCCAAACAATAAGAGTAGCGACAGTAACAATATCTTAAGAGTTTTCTGGCGTATGCCGAGGTGGTAAGATTCTGGTTGAGCCTGGAAACAGGAGAAGGACAAAAGCTACATTTACTGTGTAAAAACAAGATTAGACACAGCGAACTGATGAGGGCTAGGGGCGTCAGAAAACACCTGGATGGAATATGTAGGTTATTGGGGCTGAGTATAAGATGTAATCATTTGCAGATTGGAACCTCGAATGGGCAACTACATGCATTAATAAAAAAACAAAGCTAGAGAGCATGATATAAAATATTTACAAGGGAAGTCTTCTGTTCATTTTATGCTAAAGTCATGGCAAAGTAAGGAGTGGTTTCCCTATGTGGAGGCATTACCAAACAGTAGGTACAGATCAGAGATACAATGCTAAGATTTAGAATTGTTCTAAACCCATGCCATAGTAGCAGCAAGGCAAAAATTATGGATATATCGGGTAAATGCACTTGTGGACCAAGAGTAAAGTGTGACTGCTTGCACATCCTCAAAGATTGCACAAAGTTTCAGACAGTACGGAAAGTCATTTTAAAGCCACTTTTCCTAAAACAAGGTATCCGAGAGTTGGCAAGCTGTGGCACTTCTAATCGATATGAGGTATTTTGATGTGGCATGTGCCTTAGGAATATTCGCGGTTGCTGTTAAAGAGGTTTTATGGGATTGTTAATTGGTATTTTTCTACTTTTATAATTGCAAGAGGTGATTTTATATCCATACACATGTATAGTGATGATGGTTTTAATGACTCGGTTACTTACCAGTAATCTTCATTACTCCCAGTCCTAGTCTTCCTCGAATCAGTCACCCAGGCGCACTAAGTGTTCGGGGCACAGCATTCACCCATAGAAAAAATTCCCCACCCAACATGGCGGCCTGACAGGAAGTACCTGCCACCTGACCTATAAGGGTGGGGCACCCCCAGACCACATCCTGTAATACCCATAACCAGTGAGCGACCAGAAGGACAAGTTTATATTTTGTTTGTCCCCCAACTCCCCAGGGCGGCAGAGAGGGAACAGGACTGTAAAGAGGACGACTATGACTCAGAGTAATGAAGATTACTGGTAAGTAACAGAGTCATCACCTTCCTCTTCCGTCTTCCTCCTCACCGTCACCCTAGAGCATATACCCAAGCACCAGACAAAACAAAAAGAACACCAACAACCACAAGGATGCCAAGAAAATGTATTCACAGATAAGCATAATCAGTGAACAGCAGCAAGAACAGCAGAGCCAAAATCCCTAGGAAATACCTCCCAATCTGTAATTTATAATGGGAGATGAAGGTATAAGGGGAGGACCAAATCGCAGCCGCACAAAGATCCTTCAAGGAGGCGCCCTTAAAAGAAGCCCAGGAGAAAGCCACAACCCTGGTGGAATGCCCCTGAATGACAGGAGGAACAGAAACCCCCTGAATGATGATCGGGAAAGGAAATAGCAGACCTAACCCATCGAGAAAGAGTAGCCATTGTAGGGCGATGACCCCGCCTGGCAACCTCAAAATTGACAAGCAGAAAATCCACCTGGCGAAAAGAGGCAGTCCGCTTAAGGTAAATACCAAGAGCCCTTGTCAAATCAAGCAAATGAAGCAGAATTTCCTCCACTGTAGAGGGGGTAGGAAGAAAAGCAGGAAGAACAATATCCTGGGCCAAATGGAAAGGAGAGGATACCTTGGGAAGAAAGGCCGGGTCAGGGCGAAGGACCACCTTGTCAGGAAACAAACGCAAGAAGGGAGGGTGAAAAAGCAAGGTGCCAATCTCCCCCAAATGCCTCCCCGAGATGATAGCCACCAGAAAACACACCTTCAAGGTCAGAAATTCCAGAGACACAGAAGGCAGGGGCCCAAACAGGGAGTGTTGCAAGGCAAGAAGGACCATAGGGAGATACTACGGGGGCACAGGAGAAGCCACCACCGGCCTCCGAAGAAATAAACTTTGAAGAGACGAGTAGTCAAGGACTCCAAAGATAGGAGAGTGACCCCCCCTGATAGACTTAATGGGGTCACACTGGCTACGGAGCCCCATCAAGAACCCATCCCGAAGGAACTCAAGAACAGAACCCCCAGAGAGAACTACTTTGGGAGGGACATCCCCGCATATCACTTCCGAAATTGGTAAGGGGATGGTACAATGGGGGAATAGGGCTCCCAGATATTAAAAAATACTATTGGGCGGCCCACCTGACTGCCATCAACCAATGCACATATCGACACTGGGATGACCCAGGCTACAGGATGGATAAATGGCTTCTACCGGGTGGGAACTATAATATGGCACTCTATTCCAAACCCACAAAATTACTTCTGACAGGACCCACCAGACACTCAGTGCAGGTGTGGCACGCCACTACTAGAAGTATGGGCTGGGGCAGAGAATTACACAGGCCACTCCCTTGTGGGACTCAGAACAACTGGGCACCTTACGAAAGATGAAGGGTTTTGAGAAATGAGATATAATTGGGATTTCCAGGGTTGGGGACCTGTGGAGGAGGGGAGAGGTTATACCACTCTCCACCCTACAACAAGAATACGAGATGGCAGAGACAGAATGTTTTCGATACCTACAGGTACGACATGCCTGATGACGCAGATACCGAAGGGGGAGTCCCCACCGGAGGCCTCGCCATTGGAAGATAGGCTCCTAGATGGATATATGCAAACAAAATCGATTTCCCTAACCTACAAAAAACTGATTAATCATGCCCTAGACCCCTTAGGAAAACTCTGTGGGTGTTGGGAGAGGGACATCTCGGAACTGGATGAAGATGAATGGCAAGAGGCAATGGCCTCTCCCAGAAAGGTAGCGATCTCCGCTAGACTAAGACTGGTTCAACTAAAAATTCTCCACAGGATATATGTGACGGGACCAACGCTGGTCAAGATAGGCAGCAGAGAAGATCCGGGGTGCAGGCAACAATGTGGTCAAGAGGGGACTTTTTTACATATACTGTGGGAGTGCACATATATAGAGCAATACTGGAGGGGAATACACCTTAGCATGAAGGAAGTCCTTGGGGTACGAATAGATCTTGATGTCAAAAGATGCCTGTTGAATATTTGGGAACCCACAGACCTGAACAGTAAACAAAGAACATGGGTGACATTGGACCTGATGGCCGCCAAGCAAAATATTGCCAGAATGTGGGGCGCCAGTGTGGTGCCATCAGTAGAAGCCTGGAAAATGGATATGGATTGGTGCATGAGGAAAAAGACTGTATATGTGGCCAGGGGCTGTCCGAAAAAATGGTCACAAATATGGGGCAAATGGAATGAGTATAGAGGTAACATTTGTGTTCCGCCCTCTGTCCCCTTCCCTCCTGTCTCACCCATGGTATAGAAAATGCAGTACTGAAATGTCAGTTATTGTTGCATGCAATCAAATTAATCAATGTACATATATGCTACAGAAAGAAAGTCATCTTACCTTTTATTGCTGTGATGTAAATATTGCACTATTGTCACTAATAAAAAGATTTTTTTTTTTAAAAAGAACAGAACCCCCTTCACAAGAGTCAGTGACAAACCCCCTCGAAGAACACCAACCAGAGAAATTCTTCCAGTGCCGTTCATACACCCGCAGGGTACTGACCTTCCTAGAATTCTGAAAGGAAAGCGCCACCTCCGAGGAACAACCCAAAGTGACTAGCCTTCGCCTCTCAAATTCCAAACCCCCAACACTAGCTGCTTGAACACCTGGCGAGATGGGTGAGGAAAGCAGAGCAGAGAAGAGGACACCAGGAACCTCCAAGGAGGAGCAATGGCCAAACTGAGCAGGCAGGGGATATCAAGGCAGGTGAAGCCAAAACGGGACTATCAATTGCACCACCACAACCTCCCTCCTGATCTTCGCCAACACCCTGCTGTGAAGGGAAAAGGAGGGAAAGGCAAAGAGAAGACCCCCGAGGCCTTGAGAAACTCAGGGCGTCCACCCCCGACGCCTCCCTGCAAGGAAGAAGGGTGCAAAATCTCGGCAGAAGAGCATCCTGCAACTCAGGCAACTCAGCTGATCCGCATGCCCATTCTACCTCCCCGGCAGATAGATTGCAGTCAGACCCAACAGGTTGGCTTCCGCCCAAGCCCCAATCTGATCCGCTAGGAGAGCCAAAAGCAGAGAACGAGTACCCCCCAAAATAATTCAAATAGGCTTGTGCCACCTGATTGTCCATCCAGACCTGAACTCACTTGTCCTTGAGAAGAAGGGCAAAGTACAGAAGAGCTTTGAATACCACTGCCAATTCCATGCCCTTTGAAGACATCAAGCTCCCTGTGGGAGTCCAAGAACCTTTAGAAGAAAGAGTGCTGAGGGTGGCCGCCCAACCCCAAGGGCTCGCATTGGTTGTCAGGGAACAGGGCAAGGGAGAATCCAAGGGCACCCCCTTCACCAGGTGTTTTAGCAGCAATCACCACTGCAGTTGTAGAGAAATGGTGGGAGACACCAGAACTGAGGCATTGCAATCCTGAGACCTCGGATTCCAGTGAGACAGAAGGTGATACACCAGGTGGAAGAAGTGTCTGCGAGCCCAAGGAACCAGGAAAAGGGAAGCAGCCATGTTCCCCTGAATCCTCAACCAGTCCCTTGCGGAAGCGGACTGGGCAGACAGGAGGGACTCCAGATGAGACCTGAGCCAAAGCTGGTGAGCCAGTGGAAGAAACACCATTCCCAACCATGTATTGAAGAGAGCGCCGATGAACTGGAGCTCCTGAGAAGGGATGAGGTTGGACTTGTTGAGATTCACAAGTAACCCATGGGCCTCCAGGTAATTCCACACCAACGCCACATCCTCCTGGGCCTTAAGGAAAGACAAGGAAGAAATTAGCCAGTCATCCAGGTAGGTAAACAGAAGCACCCCCTGTGCATGCAACAGACCCACCGGGGAGCAAGGACCTTCGTGAACACCCTAGGGGCTGATGCCAAGCCAAAGGGAAGAACACAAAATTGGAAATATTGCCCCAGGGCAAAAAAACGCAAATACCTCTGGGTAAGAGGATGCACAAGGATATGGAAATAAGCATCCAAAAGGAACAGGGCCTCAGGAGAATTAAGGGGCAAAATCTTCACCAAACTCGTCATCTTGAAATTCTGGTAAGGCACATAGGAATTCAGGGTCTTGAGATCCAGGACAGGGCGAAAATCCCTGACGCCTTCTGACCAGGAACATCAGGAAGTAACACCCCTGACCCAATTCGTTCTCAGGGAGAAGAATGATGGCACACTTCTGGAGAAGCTCCAAGACCCCTGCTGCAGACCCCGAAGTTTCAGAGGGTCCCAAGATATCGGGTCGGGATGAAAAGATCTGTAGGCTGAGAAGAGGAGTCGATAGAATAACCGTCTACCACCAGGTGAAGAACCCAGGAATCTGTGATGATGCTTGCACCAGCTGAAGAAAATTGTCCGATTCGGTCTCCCACTCCTAGATAGTCATGATTTTGGAGTGGGATTGGCAAGGGCGGCTCCTGCAGGCTGGTGCCGGGATTTATCAGAGGAGGGGGTGCCATGGTCACATCCCCTCCCATGAAAGGGCTGGGAGTGCCCCTTCCCAGCTGAGGGGGGATTCCCAAACGCCTGCCGATAACCAAACCCCAACCTTTCACTGCAGGCCTCAGAGGCATCAGGAGCTTACAATCTTCCACAGACTTCAACAGTTCCTCGAGTTGAGGGCCAAACAATTTAGCCCCATCAAAGGGCAAATGTGAAAGGAGGGCCTTCTGGGAAACCTCCGTCTTCCACTACCTCATCCAGATGTGCCGTGTGGCCGAAATAATGGAACCTGAAATGGCCGCATTAGTGGACAGAGAGTCAAAGGTCCATATGAGACAGACATGAATTGACATCAAACCTTGCTTAAGCTCTTCTGACAAGGCTTGAAAATCATGCAGGAGAGACTGAACAATATACGAGGCGTATGCACCAGCCCTGATGGAAAAGTTAGCGGCAGAGTAAGCCCGCTTAGCAGCACTGTCCACCTTTTTATCAACCAGGTCGTCAGGCGAGGCATCCTCCAATATGATGGAACCACTGGAGGCCACACCTGCCATCAGAGAGTCCACCTTCAACTGAGTGGGGAACTCAGCCAGGAAATTATGAAGAGGGTACTTCTTTGCGAGGAACCAAGGCAACCCAGCCTTCTGAACATCAGGCCATTCCCTGGAAAAAAGACTACAGATGGCTTTATGGATGGGAAGAGCATCAGGCTCCTTCTGGCGGTACTGAGAAAAAAAATCATCCTCCTCATCCAGAGGAACTACAGTTGGAAAGGCAAAATCATCCTTCAAGTGGGTCATCACCTCCTTCAATTCTGCGCCCTTCACAAAGCGAGCCCGCTGTTCCTCATCTGAACCATCAGAGTCTGGGTCAGGCTGGAAAGAAATCCTGGGGATTTAAGGCGCCGGGCCCACCCGTGCCACAAAAGCAAAATCCACAGCCTTATTAATCATGGCCTGAAGGACATCAAGATCCATGCCCACATGCTGATGGGAGGAAGCAGGCTCTGACTCGGAGCCAGAAGAATGATGCTTACGCTTCCCTGAGCGTTTCCCCTCCATGGCTGTATACAAAAAACAACTGCTTACATGGAAGAACTACTTCCTCATATACCGGTGAGAGACTATGTTGCCAAGCAACTGGCACTGACCCTGTGACGCAGTACGCAGAGGACAGAAATCCTGTGTCCATATATCACCAGGAAAATCGCCTCACTGGTTGAGCCAGGCAGGCACAAGCCTCAAATCCAACTGAGATGACACCACTGCAAAAGTAAGCCTCCATACAACGAGCGGCACAAGCCGCGCAAGGAATGCCCTCTGCTCTCCCCCCCAGCGCTCAGTGTGGGAGTGGAGGCAGGCCACAAAAGAAATCAGTGACCGCCGCTCCTGACCGCTATAGCACAGGAGCAGCACCGGCCCACCAGGGAAGAAAAAACACACCACCATCTCTCCCAGTCGCTCAGCGTAGGAGTGGTGGAAAAAAGAGCAAAACACATCACTGCTTCCAATTGTTCAGCGCGTGAGCGGAGGTAAGAGGAAACAAAAATGGACACTGCCACTCCTAATGCACAGCGTGGAAGCGGCATTCCAGAAAAAAGTACAAAAATAAATAAAGAGCACAAAAATGGAGACGCTGTAGCAGTCTCATCCAAACAAACAAAACAAACCATACTCACCACCGCACCAAAGCCAGCAGTGCACGTCTATGGGTGTTCCAGCTGGAACACAGAGAAAAAAACAGGATGTGTTCTGGGGTTTCCCCACCCTTATAGGTCAGGTGACAGGTACTTCCTGTCAGGCCGCCATGTTGGGTGGGGAATATTTTACATGGGTAAATGCTGTGCCCGAACACATAGTGCTCCAGGATGACTGTGACGAGGAAGACTGAGGAGGAAGGTAATATTGTTATAAAAATGTATTGTACGTTGAGATTTTAATTGCATATATATGTGCTATGGTGATAAAGTTTTAACACCTTTATACGTTGTTTAAACACTAAAGTCCAAATAAACAATTTCCTGACTGATACTAGGAGGCTTCCACAGAAGCAAAATTACCAAAGTACATTTTTGCTGCAACTATGGTACGTCCAGAAACAGGCTCTATTCATAATACTGTTGGTCGAGCGCACTGCAAAGTCTGCAAAACACTACACAATGGAAAAGAAGTCATGTAGAGAAATAAACTGTTTTCCCCATTGGGAAGGGGGAATGGAAACATGAGCGGTTTACACAGCATTTGAGCTTCATGGAAAATCACCAGCATAGAGTCCATTTTGAATGAAAATGCAAAAATGTGGCCTAAGTACAACACATCATAAAACACAATTCTAGAGCAAATATTAAAACCGATATAAATACAAAACTATCAGTTCATCGGTTACGGTCACATTTCATAACAAAATTAGTACACTTCAAGCATTTTATCTTATGCAGAAATGTTCCTCTGGGAAAACTAACATCAGAAACGCGCAGCAGTAAATGAAAAAAGCGGCGAGAGACGGGGTCTGTCAGCATGCTTTAGCGGCCAGTCAGAAGAGTGCGCGGTTCTCCATCCTCAGGGAAAATGGGTCCTAGGAGGCAGCTCTCTCTTTCCATATCCCACTCAGCGCTTGGATTTTCGTCGCCCAGCCGCAGCCTGAGAAGGAGCAGCAATAAGTTGTTATACCAACACTTTGCATTCTTCATGGAGGGAGACCTCCGCTCGAGGATGCCGCGCCAACTTGAATGCTGATCCCCGGTACTTTTTATCTCCTCTTAAAGATGTGTTTGATTACTTAGCTCTGCAACGCTGGGGAGACCGCTCTGCAACGCTTTGCACATTGCACTTTCCATCAAACCCTGACTCCTTGCTGGGCACCCTGCACTTTACCCTCGCTCCCTGGAGGACGCTATAACTTTCCAGAGCCGGTCCCGCAGCGCCGGGCGCGCGCCTGGCGAAGACCGGACCAAGACGGGCCCGTCTGAGCACCGTCAGAGGGTGGATGAGGTTGGGCTGGGCCTCGCCTCTTAATCTTTACCAATCAGATTATCCAAAGTCGGGGGAAAGCGTATCTATTGGACATAAGCTGAATATTGTACCCATTGGATCTTTGGTGTTATTAGTAAGATTTATAACCCTTATATGCTTGGCAAGGGGGGCACTTTTGTTACGATTTACTGTTTATACTGGGATTGTGTAAGTGGAGTATCGGTATCACACACTTTCGGGTATTTAGGACAGTAAGGGTGATTATTCCACAGTGGAGTAAATAACTTGGGGAAAAGAAAATTAGCAACCAACAATCCTGTGAAACACCCTAGTAAGCCGAAAGATGTGAATATGACCTTGTTAAATTATCTCACGGGGCAGTAGGTGTTATAGAAAAGCAGATTTCTTCTGTAGAAGAATCATTAAATATGGACGCACAGGGGCTAACAACTAATGGTAAGGTAATATCTTTGTACCAAAGCCTGGAGCGAAACACCACTCCAAACCGGATGCACAGCTTAGTTTTACATGCATATTAAAGATGCCACAAAGTTCATCGTGTTTCACCAATTTTTATTTTCTCATCGTAATCCAAAACTTTTTGTCATTCTTCATATTTATTCCTCATGCCACAAGAGAGGCGCTTACGTCTTCACTATACTCTTAGTGATGCAGAAATGCCAATCCAGGCCTTATCCTGCACCAGGAAAGTGTGCATAAGTTTATCCACAATCGTTGATCTTATTTTCCCAATGCATTTCGGGCCTATTGTCCGGCCCTTCATCAGGGGTTTTCTACAAATGTAAAACACATGAATTAGACAGTGTATTAACCCTACTGCATCTCATTAATCATTACTCATAAAACAATCTCACTTTTCACGTTACTACATAATCAACGCTTTCCTGCTAAAGTCGTAGCCTACCACTACCACTTAATGCATACCCAAGATTCCAAATGACTTGTTCTACCCGTCAGGTCCACCCTCTGTTTCATTTCACTCCCCCCACCCTTAATGACGTGAAAACGATTTTTATTTTCAATCTAACCGATACCCTTCAGTGCATCGTCATTCCCTTTAATCCATACCTTTGAAACTGTGAGTGCGAGCGTCCTCCCAACTTGTCCACCAAAATGAAACAAACCAACTGTTCACCTCTCTAATCGCTCTGCTTTTACCATGGCGTGTCTCCACCCCTCACCTTCACCTGTTGTCAATTAAACTCCCTCCCGTTCTTCAACCTGCCCCTTCACTCACGATACCTGCCTACAAGTTCCATAATGCACTCTGTTCATCATCCCGTTCCGTTCTGTGTAAATCTGCGTTAGCCGACCTGAATTCAACCTCCCTCCTTCCTCTTTTCTCCCACAATAATCCTGAGTAAACCATTAAAAATGCACCGCCCTCCCTCAGATGTCATAAATGGCATTGATTATGGTATATTTCACCCTACGATATTCTAAACGTAAACTGTTAACAAAAAATCCTGTGCAGCAGCAAACATTAAATGTTTAACGTTATTTAAGTGAAAACATAAATGACCCGAAAGTCAAACCACCATCATCCATCATGTGTGAAAAAAATATAGTTCACAAGATCCCGCTCCTGGGATAAAATGTTCGTACACTAGTCTCTCTTGTGACGTTGTCATATTTCTCAAGTATTTCATAGTACTTCAGTTAAATAACGTTAAACATTTAATGTTTGCTGCTGCACAGGATGTTTTTGTTAACAGTTTACGTTTAGAATATCGTAAGAACGGGAGGGAGTTTACTTGACAACAGGTGAAGGTGAGGGGTGGAGACACGCCATGGTAAAAGCAGAGAGATTAGAGAGGTGAACAGTTGGTTTGTTTCGTTTTGGTGGACAAGTTGGGAGTACGCTCGCACTCACAGTTTCAAAGGTATGGATTAAAGGGAATGACGATGCACTGAAGGGTATTGGTTAGATTGAAAATAAAAATCGTTTTCACGTCATTAAGGGTGGGGGGAGTGAAATGAAACAGAGGGTGGACCTGACGGGTAGAACAAGTCATTTGGAATCTTGGGTATGCATTAAGTGGTAGTGGTAGGCTACGACTTTAGCGGGAAAGCGTTGATTATGTAGTAACGTGAAAAGTGAGATTGTTTTATGAGTAATGATTAATGAGATGCAGTAGGGTTAATACACTGTCTAATTCATGTGTTTTAAATTTGTAGAAAACCCCTGATGAAGGGCCGGACAATAGGCCCGAAATGCATTGGGTAAATAAGATCAACGATTGTGGATAAACTTATGCACACTTTCCTGGTGCAGGATAAGGCCTGGATTGGCATTTCTGCATCACTAAGAGTATAGTGAAGACGTAAGCGCCTCTCTTGTGACATGAGGAATAAATATGAAGAATGACAAAAAGTTTTGGATTACGATGAGAAAATAAAAATTGGTGAAACACGGTGAACTTTGTGGCATCTTTAATATGCATGTAAAACTAAGCTGTGCATCTGGTTTGGAGTGGTGTTTCGCTCCAGGCTTTGGTACATTTCATAACAGCGTGGCTTAGGGCTGACCACGTTTCCGGGTAGCACGTGGATCTTGAGATTAAGTAATTATAAAGGGACGAGCTTAAAAAATGAAGAAATCGGTGTGCACTTCGTCGCTCCCATAATGAATGAAGGTAATATCTTTACCTGACACAGGGACAGATGAAGTCCGTATTTTGGGAATTTCAAACCCAGAGCAACTTAAAAACGGTTGCATCCAGGTAATTGCTGATGACATCTCTATCAGTGAGGTAGATGCTGAAATATTACCCCCGTCGAAAAGATCTTGTAATTCAAGGTCAACAGATTTCCGACAAATCCCCACGAGTAATACATCAGGCCCCTTCTGAGTCTAGACCATCTAAGAACAACCCGAAAAAACAACAAGGGAAAAAAGGTAACCCCCAGACTCAAAAGGGTAAAGATAATGAACCCCGGTCAAAAAATAAAGGTAATGGTCCCTCTATTGAGAGTGAGAAAATGTCTAATTTGATTATGGATTTAACAAAGTATGTCAAACAGTCCATTAGCACCTTGGAAGCTAGATTGGAGAAAATTGAAGCAGGTATGGAGAAAGTTATCGGAAACCAGAGTCTTATTATGCAAAAGGGGAATATGTGTAATTTGGGTCCACTTAGTGCCCCAATAAAGATTCAAGGAGTAAATCCAAATAATACCCCCGTAGTATTTGATAAACAGAATGGTGAAAAGGGTAAAGTAAATGGGGCAGGGACAGCTAGCACGCACAGTAGTTTATTAAAAAAGGGAGGAGTAGCTAATGAAAAGAAGAAGGGTGGTCCAGAATTATATATGGGGTCGAGACATGAACATGAGCCACCAACAAGAATTTGTTCTACTAATTTTGATACACATGAAAATCATGTAATTCTCACAACTTAAATTTACCCCCGGCAGCTACCCCCTTTACTGTGATTTTAGCTAATGTTCCAGCCTCTTGTCCAGGGGAAGATGAGACATGGATTTCATTGAGGAATAAAGCCATTCATTGCCTAGGGAATAGAATAGGATTGACTAGGGAAATGTTTAGAGAATTTAAAATGGCCAGGCGCGTGACCTGGGTTGGTAATAGCATGAATGGTTTCCCAGGGGAATGTGTTGTTCTTTCTTTTGGTGTTCCGTCCCTGGTAAGGGAAATTTTACTTAGAGCCAGGGGCAGAAACACTACTGACTCAGGTATTAATGTTCTACCTCTGGGCTATTTTTATCAGCCGAAATTTTCTACCTGGCAAAAAGGAAATCAGCCCTCTATTCAGCCCACCGATAATCTCTCCTATAACTTGGAGGTGTCAAATAGATTTGGGCCTCTTCAATCTCTGGACGTGAAAGATTGACTATCCAGACAAAAGGATCAGAATGTTACCGTTAAGGATTTTGACAATCAAATAATCCATGAATCTTGTTACGTTTCTTTGAGTACAGATCCGATGGTTAATATGACTAATAAGGCCAAAGTTTTTGGGTTAGACCCTATGATTAGGGAGGTTTTGTAACCAAGTATGCTTAGTGACCCAAGTCGGGTTGAGCAATCCAGGTCTGAATTAAGTTGTCAGATAGAATCCGTCTTTGGATCAATATCCCCTAAAAATATCAGTGTTCTTTTTTGGAACATAGCTGGCCTCCGTAATAAAGTGAATAATTTAGTTTGGACTGAGTTCATCAATAAATTTGACATCCTGTGTCTACAGGAGACTTGGGTGACAGATGAAGTCCATATAGATGGATTTAAGACCTATCATACCCCTGCAATTCACTCATTACATGGGAGACCAAAAGGGGGTATTTGTGTTTATATTTCTAATCTGCTGAGTGTACAAAAGATTGAATTGATAAAATCTGAAAATTACTATCAAATAATATTGATTCACCTATATTCTAGTTATACTCTGACCGTGGTAAATTTTTATAATAATGTAGTAAAGGGACAGTTGGGGGTCATTCTAAAACTGCTTAGTGATGATCTTGGTAAACTAAGGGCAATTAAAAGTACAGAAATGATTATTGTCCGGGGAGGGGATTTTAATGTTACCTTATGTCCGCAAGCTGGGCTCTGGATTTGTGGGTTGGAGGTAGAAGAGGATGTACATCCGATACATTTTGAGCATACTGATAGGGGAGAGATGCTTAACGAAATTCTGTTCTCACACGATCTTGGTTTCGCCAATTGTCTGTGCTCCCCGAGTGTGGCGTTTGACTATACTTTTATAGGTAGGGGATTACGATCTATAATAGATTTTATAATTGCCCCCAACCGTTATGCTAACTATATTGCAAATTACAAAATCCACTCAAATGTAATGAGTGATCATTTGCCCTTAAGTATTAACATTCTTCTCCCAACTGTTGATGACCAACATATAAATAATCAATTGGCTTGGATCAAAAATATCTCTCTTGCCCGTCCAAATGGTTACACTCTACGCTGGTCTAGCCACAATCCTGTTGAGCTGAACAAGCAAATCATAACAAAGGCCTACGACCTAATTCTAACGTGTTTGGGGGAAACTACTAACCATGAAAATATTTTGAGCGCATTTTCTGAAATTACTCTGATTATTCAAAACTTGCTTAGAGTGGAAGATAAGGGTATAAGAATTTGTAGTAATGGGTGGTTTGATTCACACTGTACAAAAACATATACACGATTAAAAGAGGCCCTACATAGGAAAGAGAGAGATCAGGAGGAAATTCGAGAATGTAGAAGTATGTATAACTTGGCTAGAATATCTAGAAAGAAAGAGTTAAAAGATCACGCTTGGGTTGCCCTCCATGAAGCATCCCTGAGTAAAGATAGCTCTGCATTTTGGAGGGCAGTGAATGCACCGTTTTTTACTAAATCAGATGTTGCGACAATAGCGGTCGCAATAGATGAGAAAACCTAGATAGATTTTTTCTCAAGTGTGTATAAATTACAGGATAACGTAGAAAGTACTACGGATTCTTTGAATACCCAGGGGGGAGATCCTTCTATTTTTTTACCAATGGAACTCCATTTTACACACGATGAGGTTATAGGGGCGATAAATGCAAGCAAGGGCCGTAAGGCCCCTGGCCCCGACGGGATGCCAATTGACCTGTTCAAGTAAACCCCTATATTATGGTTTCCACTGATAACACGAGTTCTTCAAGCCTGCTGCGAGAAGGGTTTCATTAAAACTTGGTCAGAGTCGGTAATAGTACCGATTTTTAAAAAAGGGGAACGGGAAAACCCTGCATGTTATCGCCTGATATCCCTATTAGACTCCTTGATGAAGGTAGCAGGCAGGATAGATTGCATGTATGGGCAGAAGAGAATAATATTTTAAGGGACGTCCAATATGGTTTTAGACAGGGCCTTGGAACAAATGAGCAGGTTTTAAACCTTAGTATTTTAATTGGAAATTATACCCAGGCAAAGGCAGGGAAATTTTATGTGGCGTTTGTAGACATCACAGCCGCCTTTAACTGTGTTATTCACAGCAAATTGTGGGACATTCTGGCTGATTTGAAGGTCGACCAGGTTTTGGTTCAGTTCCTACGAAAATTGTATTCAAGGGCTACCGCCAAGGTGCGGTATGGAACCAAAGGGGAGTGTACCGCGTCGTTTAAAGTGGAGAGGGGAGTGAGACAAGGCTGTGTTTTGGCGCAGTTCCTGTTCACTTTATATACCAATTCTTTGGAACAGGAACTGGCAGGAAAGGCTAGAGACCCGCCGTATGTTAATAAATGACCGATTGTCTCCCTTCTCTACGCAGACGATGCAGTACTTATGGCCCGTACGCAGTTGGGACTGCAGAAAGCCCTTACCTCTTACACTAGTTTTATGGACAATCTAGGACTAAAACTAAATGCTAAAAAAACTTTTATCATGACCTATGGGCGGGGGAGACAAAAATGTAGAAGTCTCCCATTGGGAGATAGCAGGGTAGTCTCCACTAATACCTTTACATACCTTGGTGTCCTGTTTGAGCATACAGGT
This sequence comes from Calotriton arnoldi, assembly GCA_963921515.1. Taxonomy (NCBI): domain Eukaryota; kingdom Metazoa; phylum Chordata; class Amphibia; order Caudata; family Salamandridae; genus Calotriton; species Calotriton arnoldi. The sequence continues at coordinate 86,903 of CAWUFW010019339.1, forward strand.
TCCTGGGGACGGCGGTCAAGGATAGGAGTCTTCTCTTTATGAAGTCGACCGCGGCCGTTGTAAATTTTTCCAAGAAAATGGGTAAAAGACCTCCGGCGATTCTCCTGAAGATATATCAAGCAAAATGTGTGAGCATTGCGATATTTGGGGCTGGAGTCTGGGGTTTTTATGATGTATCCCCTATACAACGGGTTGAAAATGCTTTTTTAAGGTTTATTTTAGCAGTAACTGTTAGTTCCCCCGTTTTTTAATTGCCATAGCGAGTTGGGAATACCCTATATTTCAGACGTGATTAAAGTACAACCGGTGTTACTCTGGCACAGAATTTGGACCTCCAGCTTTAAAGGTCTAAATAGAAATATCATTAAGGACTCGATGAATTTGGATCATGCAAGTAAGATTACTTGGTTGAAATATGTTAAGAATTTTATGACTGATCTTGGGCACCAAGAATATTATAATTTCCCAGAGTCAATGAATTCCATTTCAAAGAAGGAATTCAAAGCAATCTGCATGATCCATCTTGAGTCACTTAGAGTTGCCCTGGAGATGAATAAAAGTATGGTAGTTCAACATCAAATGACCTTGATAACATATGAAATTCAACTGTATCTTTTATGTTGTACAGGGGGATATGATAGATATCTTTTAACACGTTTCAGGTTTGGTACTTTTCACCGATTAACTAGTTATCCAAAGATGAATGATTGGTCTAGAGAACTTTGTCATTGCCCATGTGACAATTTGTCACCACAAACTACTATCCATGTGATTTTACTTTGCAAATTTTATGGTAAGGAAAGATTAAGATGGATCATGCCTCTATTAAAGGAGGGGGGATGGAGACAATGCCGCCTGCCTTTTTATATTTGCAGTTGTTGGATAGTGTTTACTGTATCGGTGTTATGGCTGGTTTTTTAAAGAATATACTGAAAGTAAGGAAAAGAATAAATAGCTAAATTTTAAGTGTATAGATCTGATTGTACCAATAACTGTAGGATTACTTTGATTTTAAATATCCCCCAAATATTAATATGTCTGGTTTAACTATCTCTTAACCAAAAGAACTGTGCTATAAGTGTATATTTGTTTTTACTTTTCTGCTTTTGTGATTTTTAATGACTAAAATCGAATAAAGCATATTTTGATTGATTGAACATCAGAAATTATTAGTCATATCAGGGTTCATGACTTGCTAACTTATTTTCTGTGGTAGGATATACATCAGCATTCCGCTGCCGACAGCCAATTCTGATAACTAGGCAGCACCATGACTCACAGCACAGCTGGTCACAAACCAGCTGGTTTCCAAGAATTCACTCCTCACAGAAAATTATTACAGGAATCAAACACACTAATATAATTTTATGTCCTTCCTTTGGAAATGTGCATCCCTATTACATAGCATATCACTGAGCCATCACGTCGTCTTCATTCATTTATCATGCCTTTGTTTGCCCCTGCCATATGGTATTTATGGAGGGGGATGGGTTGGAGCGACAGTGTACTTTAAAGGTTCTGGGGCATATAATGTGCCTAAGTTGTGAGCGCTACCGAACCTAGGGGCTGATTAGGATTGCTGGGAGACCGCCACAGACAGGCTGTCGGTGGCAGTCTCCCCGCCATTCTAAGCAGCTTTTCAGCCCATCAGATTTTGATGGCGGGTGGTGTGCTGGCGGGCGGAAAGCCCGACCGCCACGGGTCTGACAGTAGCAATCATACCAATTGCCTGTCGGACCGCTCCACATCCCCAGAATGGTGGCGGTGCCTACCAGGCACCGCCATAGGGATAACGATGTCCCTCCCTGCCAGCCTTTTCATGGAGGTTTACTCGCCATGAAAAGGCTGGCGGAAAGGGACATTGGGGGCCCGTGGTGGTCCCCCCTTCCACCATCCCCCCATATCCCTGTATCATGTGACAGGCACCGCATGGTGCCTGTCACATAGTGCAGGGATATGTAAAACATCCATTTTTTACATTGCAGTGGGTGCTGCAGCTAGCAGCACACACCGCAATGAAAAACATGGGCAATGTGACCGCCATGGTGGCGGTCGCATCCTAATTTGCCCTGTGGGTCCGCCGACAGCATTTTGGGTGGTCCCCATCCCAGATAGGGTGGTGGGGGGACGTAAGTCAGCCCGCCATCCTAATCAGCCCTCTAGTGAAAACCAGACATAAGTGTCTGCAAGGACCTGTATTCATGAGGCACAATCACTGGTCTAGAATGCGATCATTTGAGAGGGGGTGGCGTGGGAGCAGAGGGCTTAGACGTCCAACAACACTCCTAAAAAAGGATCACGAACCAGCTTATATAGACGGACTGCAGCAATGACCAGGGGGGGCACACTGCACAAGTAGGGGAGGAAATAACACGTCCACACACGAAGAAACAAATCAAAGGAAATTCCATAGCATCGTGCCTCCAGCAGAAAACAGTGAAACTGCATCAGCCTGCAGGCCTACTACAGCCCGGGAGGCATTTCTTTGTGAAGATGCAATGAGGTAAGCAACTCTCTTCCCTGATAGGCAGCACAATAGGTGAATCAAGGTGTTCCCTGGTGGGTGGAATGACATGGATGCTAATGGTGTGCACCATGACCATAAACCGTTGAATATCCAGGAGTAGGCTGAGGAGCCCTTGTCACAAGATTTCCTTCTAGCATGGTCAACGGAGAAGGACAGAACCTAGCAGGACATCCTCAGTAAGACAGTGTGCCAGAGGAGTGGGAATGAAGTTCATCACATATCGGGGGTCGTAGCCAAGCCGAGCTGCAAGATGGGAGAGGAGTTGGCCTAACGGCTAGGGCGGTCGACCTCGAATCTGGGGAACTGGGTTTGAGTCTCGGCAATGACGCTGAACATCCTGTGATTCTGGGCAAATCACTTAACCTCCCCGTGCCTAACAAAAATGAATGTGTCCTCATGTAACGCAACTGGTGCTATGTAAAGCGCTCTGATACCCGATACCTTCGGGTCAAGTTCGCGCTATATAAAACTCCGTAAAATAAAAAATAAAAATGACCGCACGGTGAGAGGGCTCCGCCGGCCGAGCCCGTATATCCGACATTTATCCAGACTAATCCTTACAATCCCATACAGCACAGTCAGTATATGACCGCTGAACAGCTATGCAGCCAGAATCCTGATTTTCAGGGGTCCGAGGAGCAATAGGTCGTTCCACCGGCCCACTTGGTGAATCGCAGCCTGCCGCGGCCTGGTGTGCGCGCCTCCGTGGGCGGCTGGGGCCTGGCGTGGCCGACACCGCGGCTGTTCCCGCGCCTCTGCCAGTTATGGCTGCTGGTGCTGGAGACCTGGCTGGGGTGCGTGCTGGGGCCCGCAGATGCCTGGAGGCTGGGCGGCACCGACTGCTGGTGGCTGGGACAGAAGAAATACGTCGAGACACATTTGGCCGGTGAGTCTTGCACAGCGACCTGGGCTGGTGCGGAGTGGCTGGCAGCCTCTGACGCAGGGGCACGGTTCACTGGGTCCCGGGGCTGGTGTCGGACCTCCATCGGTGGACGGAGGCCTGCGTGGCTGCCGCCGGCCTGGTGTGGGGCGTGCCCGGGTCGGTGTGGACCCCACCGTGAGCTCCTTTCGGCCTGCTGATCTCCTGTGGGGCCGCCGTGGAGGCCCCGCAATGAAGAGGCTGTAATAAAGAGGACACAGGCCCACTGTGAGGTGGGTGGCGACTTGCTGACAGCGCGATGGGCCGGGCGCAGCGCCCCCGCGCGCGCTCGTGGTGAAGCACTGCGGGAAGAACCTCCGCACACCCGACACAGTGAGCGGCAGCACAGCAGAGGCCACGATAAGACACGCAGAACACACAGGGCAAGGCCATTACGCGGGAAAGGCATAAGAAGGCTGAATACATATAATTGAACATAATTCTACAGACATCGCATTGGTGGGTGCCTGAAAGCCCTGCAAGGCCGCCGGACGGGCGCTCTGCTCAACCTACACAAAGAAAGAAACGGCGCTGCTGAACCACGGCGAGCGTACAGTCACAATCTCACGGCGCAAAAAGAGCAATAAGAACACCTAAACTAAAAGACTAACGAAGAAGAATACAAGGCTACCTCAGGAGTGCCTGGGTCTGTGGAGGACCCCGCGTTGCGGCATACCCATTGGCCTGCATATTATAGAGAGAGAGGATAGACATGGGGAAAACAGACATCAAGCAGCCAAAATTAAACTTTGACAAAAGAACGACACATCAGCAGGAGGGGGGTCTGCGCAACCCCACGAGACAGTGGAGGCCGCTATGAATGCCACGCAAGAGGACGACCTCAGATCCATGCTGAAGGAGGTTAAGGCCAGTCTGCAGGCGATCGACTCCAAGCTGGACTCCATGGCAGCACGCATGGACCAAGTAACACAAAAAGTAGAGAAGCATGAAGCCAGAATTGATGCGCTCGAAACTAGAGTATCGGACCCTAATGACCGCCAAACTGAAACACATGAGCAGATGCTGCACATGGATAGGGTCCTCAAACTCATCAAAGCTAAGAATGAGGATCTTGAGGCCAGATCAAGATGGAACAATGTCCGAATCACCGGAATCCCGGAGACGATGAACATTCCAAACATGGAGAAATATGTGGAAACAATGCTCAAAGACCTATTTGGAAATGATCTCTCTGGCATGTTCCTGGTGGAACGGGCGCACCGCTCCTTGGGCCCCAAACCACCACACAGAGCCCAGCCACGCCCGATCCTCGCCTACCTCTTAAACTATCGCGATAGAGACACAGGTCTGAGGATGGCCCGTGAGCAAGGGGCAATCCAATATCAAGGCAACACAATTGCTCTGTATCCGGACTTCACCCAACTAGTCCAGGCGGCACGCAGAGAGTTCGTTCCGGCCAAGAAACTGCTCCAATAAGACGGCACCAAATACACCCTACTTTACCCTGCAAAGCTCCGAGTTCACACTGGCAGCAAGCCCCTCATATTCACGGATGCCAGTGCTGCGCTGAAGTTTGTTAAACAGGCGGCGAAGAAACGTCAGAGCCCGAAACCGAGAAGAAGATGCATCTTCGAGCTGTCACTTAAGCGATAATGACTGAATGGTGACATTCAAAGACACTGTCCTGAATGGTCCTTCTAAAGACATTTAACACTGAGATTGTAGGTATTCTCTGTATATGTTTGCCATAGCCGCCCCATATGGTCTTAAACCAAACTTGTAACTTGCTCCTTATCCCATTGCTAGGGATGTTCCATTTCTGTTTTCCTTTTAAACATGCAAAAGGCATTACGAAAAGTCATGTTACAATTGGGCTCGGCCACCCTGCTGTAAGTGGCAGGGGTGTAAGCCGGTGACCCCACGTTCCCCCCAGGGATAATTCCCAACAGCCCTAGGCCTACCTAGGACATTCACACAATTGGGGTAGGGGTAGGGGATGACAACACAACCTGATTGGGGGGTTGGTGTGGGTGGGGGAGGACAGGGAATGTTAACTGTTACTGTTTAATACCTCTAACTGTATTGCCTGTGATGCCGTCGCCATACATCCAAACAGAACCTCAGTACATATGGCGAGATTCACTCAACACACACGGAGAGGTCACAACTTCAAGGATACACCATGTCATACGATGCACGCCACAAGCCACGATATGCGATCCTGTAGGAACATTGGGGAAACCACATGTAGACTAATATGTCAATATTAAAATGTATCACCTGGAATGTGCGCGGTCTAACTGACCACAGAAAATCGAGATTAGTTCACTCCTATCTCACTAGGCACGGAGCAGATATTTGCCTCATGCAAGAAACTCATCTGAAAGATGCGTCCCGATCCAGATTGTATTCCAATAGATGGGAGGAGGTACTCAATTCCAACTACTCAAACTACTCACGTGGGGTGGCAGTTTTGATAAGAACAGGCATTCCATGGAAAACGCAACGGGCAGTTGCAGACCCCGAGGGGCGCTATATATTACTAAGGGGTGCGATTTACGGCCAGCAGGTCATTATTGCAAATACAAACGGGAAATTAAAAAAAAAAGGTCATCCCATATCGGTGGCACCCTCAGCCAAAACAAGCAGCCTTGGAAGCAAATGTCTGACTGACCTCAACATGTCCCCAGAAACAAGCCTGAGCCACATGGCCGAGAGCTCAGCCTTGCTCAGCTATCCACCTCCTCTCACTAACCATGGTGTCCCCTGTGAGGCACAGACCATGAGGCATGGCAATGAGATCTCCCACATTTGGTCACCCTTCATCACTAGCTACAAATCACCCACAGGGTTCCAAACACCCTCCACCCCCTATCTGGAAATGCATTTCCTGACGTTCAGACAACAGCCTGCATCTCCACCCTATCACACTTAAGATAATTTTAGCAGGAAGGCAATAAAAACCCTGTCCAATGAAAGCACAATCTTCACTCAAAATCATCCGAGGACAGGGCCAACTCCAGTGCCCAGATCTGCACATTCCACAGACCACGACACCATAGCCAAACTCCCTTAAGTCCCACAAATTCTTCCCACAAGCAAATACTATGCCGTCCCCAGAATCCTGTGTGAACCCAAACACAGATCCATGAGACCTGTCCCACCAAATTCCACCCCTAAACCATCATAGCTGCCAGATGTACTGTTACAGTACTTACGCTAGTTTTATTAAGGAAAAGGCGGTTTGGTCGTCATAAAATCATTAGCCGATTTCGGACACCAAAAGTACTCAAGTATAAACAACCCTCCCTCGAGCTCTTGCCCGAGGATCACAAGTACAAATCATCCGGCCAGTCCACCGTCACCAACTCCATGCTAGCCCTAGATAGAAGACTCAATCTTTGAGGTCCAAAAGGTCAACCAGCCATGCAGTTGGAAGCAAGCCAGGAATATGGCAGAAAAACTAAAAGGAGAGGCTAACATCAGCACTGAGGCTGGAATAAGAATGCGCCCGCCCTGGAAGAAACCTCTTCCAGAGACACCTTCAGGGACCTCTTGTTATAGCTCCTGAACACTTAACTATGCAGAGGTTCGCGTTTAGGAAAACAGAGGGAGCTGAGGAAAAAAATTTGAATTATAAGAACTAGGGAAAGCACTAAGGTTAAAGGGATTTTCCCTGATTCAGGCTGTCCATCAGGAACTTCCATGTAAATTGACTTAGCTTGTCAACAGTTATCTTGGAATTCAATTATATTTGTTTATTTGTGTTTTTTACAGTAAAAACTAAAATTGTGATGTATGGTGCGTACATTAATGAAAAACAATCCCTGTTAAAATTCTTGGAACATTTCACACACCATTATGACAGCACGTAAAAAGGCGGTGTACTTTTTATAGACAACAATGGTTATGTTATTTTTTCTCAAGCACCAAACTTACTTTGTCAGAGTCTCATGGCGCAACTGGAGGTTTCAGGAAATAGGTATCTGGTCCATGTTCTGTTACTGACCAAATGAGAAATTTAGCATGAGAAGAAGCATGTTTCTAGTTTCTAACAAACTTTCTATGTAGTGACTGTCGTCCTATAACTCAAAACCTCTCTCTTACCTACTTACTTTGCATTATTTGTCTTAAAAAAATAAAGAATGTTGAAATAAAAGAATATAAAATTCAGATGCAACTAGGGGTTTCACGTTTATTTATTTATTATGCACGAAAAGAGGGGGCTTGTGTATGGGGCAGAAATAAAATTCCCAACAACAAGGCCTGGTTGGCAGACCTAACATCCTGCAATGAATAGCTGGAGATATATTATTCCACTCTTACGCCGAGTAACAGACCTACAGATATATGGCAACCATTGCCGATGTATCTGGCAAATGCTGCACCTTCTACGTAGACATTTATGATGAACATTGTTTAAGAGAACCTTATTGTGTATGTAATTCCATGATTAGGATATCATTATTGGGTATATGTATAAAAATTGTATGATAGATGGATTGGCGAAGTGTACCGGTTATCCATATGTGGCACAAACCACCCCTCCAGCACTGAGGCCTAACATTTTGCAAGGCTGGTGTGAGCACAACTCTGCTGGGACTCTGGGCCTGATTTAGAGTTCAGCGTACGGGTTACTACGTCACGAATGTGACGGATATCCCTTCCACCATACTACAAGTGCATTATATTTAATGGCACTTTTAATACAGTGGTGGGGATATCATCAAGTCTGTGACGGAGTAACCCATCCACCGAACTCTAAATCAGGCCCTCGGTCTTGAAATGAACAATCTATTCTTAACACCGCATGACTGCTGGATGGGCTGCATAAGGGGTGTTGTGAAAGAGTAATGAAAGATATAGCAGTACTGCCTCCATTGTCATATAACTGGTTGCAATTTAAAAAAGTTCAATAAATAGATTTAAAATATATATATATATGTGTGTGTGTGTGTGTGTATATATATATGTGTATATATATTATCTACTGGCGGTCGGCAGTAGATAGTTAGGACCTATTATCCATAGGAAATCTGCAACATTATATTTGCAATAACGTTGGTGCCGGTTGACGAATCTTCGCGAAAGCTTCCAACTTGTTGGGGCGCTCCGGTCCGCTCCTACCCTGAAAGTCTCGGGGTGATACGTCAAGCGGGGACCGAGAAAAAGGGGGTCCCAAAACGCGTTTTCCCCATTCATTTTTCCATAGGAACCTTTAGTCGCAGCTACAGCCCGAACTGCTGAACGGAATTACCCCAAATTTGGCAAAGAGGTAGCCATTGGTTCAGACTGGTGCCTTTTGCTAAAATTGTGTAAATCCGTTCAGTAGTTCCTGAGAAATTCACAATTAAAATCACATATATATCTATGGGCGCGTCGGATCCGCGTACCCTCCCGATCACGAGCTGCATGCTAATTGGCTGTCAACAATCCAAATCAAGAAGTGTTGGCAGCCATTTTGTCCTCGGTAGAACCGAGGGACAGAAACAAGTGCGCAAAGCGCAAAAGGGGGCAGGGTAGAAACACCCTGACCCCTAGGTCTGCTCAGGGGTCCCACAAGGACCCCCTGGGCAGAAAAAGCATTTTTTTTTAAGAATCGGCAGGATGCGCTTAGGGTGCGCGGATCCCGCCGAGAAAAAAAAGAAACAAGTGCGCAAAACGCACAAAGGGGGCAGGGTAGAAACACCCTAACCCCCTAGGCCTGCTTAGGGGTCCCATAAGGACCCCTGGGCAAAAAGCATTTTTTTTTTTATTAAATTGGCAGGATGCGCTCAGGGTGCGCGGATCCTGCAAAAAAAAATGTAAATTTGCCCCCGGGTGGGCCAAGTCCCGGGGGCATGCTGGGGGGTTTATTTTATGTATGGGGGGCCTCTAAGGGCCCCCAAGCCCGGGACCGCCACCCCCGGGGCTTTATTTGAAAGTAGCGGGAGGGCTCTGAGCCCTCCCGCAGCCCCGAGGACCACCACCTCCCGGGGCTTCTTTATTTATTAAATTAACATGTGTGGGGGCTCCAGCCCCACATGCCCCGAGGGCCACCACCTCCCGGGGCACTAACAAATTGAAAATGGGGGTCCGTTAAGGACCCCGAGCCCCGAGGACCACCACCTCCCGGGGCTGTGCATTTGGATGGGAGGGGGCCGCGCGGCCCCCTCCTGGAGCCTGTGGTGGCCCTGGGGACCGCCACCCCCAGGGCCGGCTCCTGCAGTGTCCCGGGTGCCTACCCCGGGACACTGCTGTTTGCAATGACAGGACGGGAGCCTCGCGGCTCCCATCCTGTCATTGCAAGCTGCTGGATATTGGAAGAGAGAGCAGGAAACCTGCTCTCGCTTCCAATATCCAAAGACAATTGCTTTCCACATGGGGAGCAGCATGTTAGCTGCTCCCCATGTGGAAAAGCAATGCCGGCTCGCGCAGGAGGCGGGGAGCTGGCGGGACTGTGGGGGTTTGGGGACCCCCACAGTCCCCAACCAGAGGCCAGGCCCCGGGGGATGGGGTCCCCGGGGCAAGTAGTGGCCCGGGAGGGGGCCACGCGGCCCCCTCCCCAGAATTTTTTTAAAAAAAGAATAAAAAAATAAAAAAGGCCTGCCCCGGGGATGGGGTCCCGGGGCAAAAGGAGGCCTGAGGAGGGGGGCCACGCAGCCCCCCTCCTTAAAAATTAATGAAAAAGTGTGGCCATGCCCCGGGGGATGGGGTCCCCGGGGTAGGATTCGGCCAGGGGAGGGGGGCCACGCGGCCCCCTTCCTGTATAATTAAAAAAAAAAAAAAAAAAGGGGATAAGGCCCTGGGGGATGGGGTCCCCAGGGCCCAAAAATAGGAAAAAGAAAGGGGGCCACACAGCCCCCTTCAGAGAAAAAAAACGATCGGGCCACAGGCCCCGCCCCTTCCTTCACCACTCTGCAAACGCGCCCCTGGCGCGTTTGCAGATGGGAAGTAATTCCCCTTCAATACTGGGGTCCTGAGGGCCAACTAGCCCACCAGGAACCTCCAGTATGCGCCAGGGGCTGCGTTGCAGAGAGGTGTAAAGAGGCCACACCCCTTTTTACACCTATCTGATACGCAGCTCTGTGGCGCTTTTTGGATATACCTGTTGGGCTAGTTGGCCCCCAGGGACCCTCAGGATTCAAGGGGAGTTAATCCCCCGACTTTTAAAGCACCACGGGGCGCGTTTGCACAGTGGTGAAGGGAGGGGCGGGGCTTCAGGTGACATGTGTGCAAACAGGCCCCGTGGCGTGTTTTAAGATGGGGGATTAAGTCCCCTTGAATCCTGAGGGTCCCTGGAGTCCAACTAGCCCACCATGTACTTCCAAAGCGCCACAGAGCTGCCTTGCAGAGAGGTGTAAAAGGGGTGTGGCCTCTGTACACGTCTCTGCAACGCAGCCCCCTGGCGCATACTGGAGGTTCCTGGTGGGCTAGTTGACCCCCAGGGACCCTCATGATTAAAGGGGACTTAATCCCCAACTTAAAACGCGCCACGGGCGCGTTTGCACAGATGTCACCTCAGGCCCCGCCCTCCCTTCACCATTGTGCAAATATTCCTCTAAAATCAGCCGAAATACGAATTCCGATTTACTCACCTGTTATCAGGAGAGATCTCAGTGCTGCATCTTTCAGCCCAGTACTGATCCTGAAAAGTAATTTTAACCGTACTTACCAGTAACTTGAATTTCCTTCCATAGGATATCATTGCCTGCTTTTTGCTGAAAACGTTTCTAAGTGTCGATTTTTGAAACATACAAATATTCCTCTAAAATCAGCCGAAATACGAATTCCGATTTACTCACCTGTTATCAGGAGAGACCTCAGTGCTGCATCTTTCAGCCCAGTACTGATCCTGAAAAGTAATTCTAACCGTACTTACCAGTAACTTGAATTTCCTTCCATAGGATATCATTGCCTGCTTTTTGCTGAAAAAGTTTCTAAGTGTCGATTTTGAAACATACAAATATTCCTCTAAAATCAGCCGAAATACGAATTCCGATTTACTCACCTGTTATCAGGAGAGAACCCAGTGCTGCATCTTTTAGCCCAGCACTGACCCTGAAAAGTAATTTTAACCGTACTTACCAGTAACTTGTATTTCCTTCCATAGGAATCCATTGTCTGGTTTTCAGCAGAAAAGTTTCAAAGTGTCGATTTTCACAAACTACAAATATTCCTTAAAAATCGCCTGTATGACTTAAACGCATTCTTTCAACTGTTTACAGGAGATGCACCAGTGCTGGATCCAGGATCCACCACTGAGTGAGAAAAAGTCACGATAACACTACTTACCTGCTAAGTGAATTTCCTCCCATAGGATAACATTGGTGATTCTATGTGAAAAAGTTTCTAAGTGTCAACTTTTAAAATACAATAATATTCCTTAAAAATCACTACTGTAACCAAAACGCTTTTACTCAACTGTTTACAGGAGATGTCCCAGGACTGAATCTAGGATCCAGTCCTGTGGTTAGAAAAGTAATCCATAAAGTAACTAATTGCATTTAGCTAGAAATTCACATTGAGCTCAATGTTGCATTGTGTTTGAAATTGTGTTGCCCATTGCAACAACTGTAACTACTGTACTTAAAAGTCTATTGCCTATTTGCAAAGTATTTAAAGTAAATTAATTCATTCTGAGAAAGTATATTTTGTAATGTAATGTATAATGTAATTACAATGTAATTTAAAAAATAAAATATCTAAAAATAAATAGTTTAAAAAAATGTAGTAAATCAGTATGAAAAAAATAAAAATAACAATTAATACATTTAAAAATTGGCATTTACAAAACCTTTGAAATTCACTGAAAAAAACCATAGGTTTCAGACATGTTATAGTTAGGAATTAGCATTTAAAAAACCTTTGAAATTCACTGAAAAAACCATAGGTTTCAGACATGTTATAGTTAGAAATTAGCATTTAAAAAACCTTTGAAATTCACTGAAAAAACCATAGGTTTCAGGCACGTTATAGTTAGAAATTAGCATTTAAAAAACCTTTGAAATTCACTGAAAAAACCATAGGTTTTAGGGACAGTTATAGTTACTTGGACATTGCACTCGTACAAAACCCGTGAAATTCCCCGTTATAGTTAGTTCAGCTAACTATAACTCGCGCTCCCGCAATGCACTGCTGATGACGTCACATATTACATCACTCATGACATGGTCAGTGACATCACTGATGACATCTCAAATGACATCACTGATGACATCAACCATGTGATAATTTCATGCATCTTCTCACACCCTAATATAACTTTTGATACACCCACTCTAAATTACAGACTGCCATTCTCAAAAACAAAGACACTCCAACACCAATAGCTACATACCCACTCACTGATTCTTAGGTCTACACACACATCCACTCACTCACCCGTACAGTCACTCATACTTACGGTCACTCAGTACAGGACTATCATATGCACTCATACACCTATATAAACACTGACACACCGCCACTCATCCATAGAGGTACTCACACACCTAGTCAGTCATGCAAAAATTTAATCACACACCCATTTACTCACCTATACAGTTATACACACACCAGCTCACTTACTCATACAAATACTAGCACATTCTTATGCTCTTATACAATAACTGATACAAGCACACACGCATCCATACAGCCACTCTCACAATCACACACTCTCACTTATAGCCTTTTAAATACTCTAACACATATATATACTTCCTTTTACATATGTAGTTACTCGCACATGTACCACTGAGATATACATTCACTCACTAACACACCCATACACACACTCACCCACCCAAGCAGTCCATCACAGACGCACTCTTCAAATCATGCACCCAGTGAATCACCCACTCACACATCTATGTACAGAGTCGCACACACCCCACCCACACAAACACTCAGGCACCCATACAGATACTCAGACAACCAATCAATAACTCATATAGACACTCATGTAGCTATTCACAAACCCATGCAGCCACTTACACAGCAACAGACAGACGGATACAGACATTCACCCAGTTTAGTCACTAACCCATGCATTCAGTAAGATAAGTTTAATCACTCACTTATACAGTTAGTCACGCACCTACTAAATCATCCATTCAGACACTTATACACCCACTCACTCTTCAATACGCCTTTCCCTATATATATTAAACATATTTAAACTTTACAGAAACACACAGTCACTGGATGATGTCATCAGTGATGTCATCAGTGATGTCATTTGAGATGTCATCAGTGATGTCATCAGTGATGTCACTGACCATGTCATGAGTGATGTAATATGTGACGTCATCAGCAGTGCATTGCGGGCGTGAGTTATAGTTAGCTGAACTAACTATAACGGGGAATTTCACGGGTTTTGTACGAGTGCAATGTCCAAGTAACTATAACTGTCCCTAAAACCTATGGTTTTTTCAGTGAATTTCAAAGGTTTTTTAAATGCTAATTTCTAACTATAACGTGCCTGAAACCTATGGTTTTTCAGTGAATATTTATATATATATATATGCGTGCGTGTGTGTGTGTGCGTGTATAATATATAATTCAGCAACCGATTTCCAGATCTTAGAACGCTAAATTCACAAACACCGCCTCAAGACTGTTAATTTTTAATATGTTGCATTCTTTAGATGTAACTTTCAGGTATTCCCAAATAAATTATGTTCCCCTAATTCAAGCCTGAAAGATAGTTTGTCATTTAAAAAGGTCACCCGCTTGGAAAAGAGAAAAACTTAAGATGTAACAGAGGAGAATAAGGTGAAAGAAACACTTTTTCTGACTTCCCGGAACAACATATTAAACAAGTCCACAAGTTTACCCAATTCCTTATAACCAGCACAAGTTTTCCATAGCAGCTTGATGTTTCACATAGTAGAATTTTTCTCAGTAAGAAAGATAAAAATCATAAAGAGTTCAGTTTAAGTAAGTTGAAGGACACACCAACTAAGTGCCTTGCATAGAGTGGAAATATCAGCCAGTGGCTTTACAGCTTTAATTTTCAAACTACAGGTGAGGAGTTGTTGGCAGAGAAATAAATGTATGCCGAGGGAGTGGAGAAGGGTAAGAGGTGGCCTCATACAGAAAAGCAAAGACAAAAGTGAGTCTCCGTGAGGAAACCCCAATTTGTAGTTGATTCAGATGGATTATGACCACTTACAGAATACTTGCAGATCGGGAATTGTTTTTTGATGACTTGACAAAGCCATGGAGGCAGGCCTGGGAGCAACACTGAAGACTTTGAAGATCGCTGATGGTGTCAAAGGCAGCAGATAGATTCAACAATATCAGTGCCATGTCACCACTGCCAACCACCTCTGCCCTTACATCATCCAGTGTAATCACTGCAGCACTTTCTGTTCTAATGTCAGGAAAAAACTGCTTTAATGAGAAGTCAATTGTAGTGTTCCTCAGCAACTTCTCAAAATTGTATTAGAAGACTGGAGGCTCATATTATGCATTCTTTTCTTGCTTTATTATTAACAGTAGCCAAAGAAAAAACTACGATACCCAGAAAAACCCTGGGAAACAACTACAGTACTTCACACTAGAACCACCAATAGGACGTTGAGCACTGTCATAATTACCTTGATTGAGAGCAACAAATCCTGTTTTCTTGATGCTCGCAGTCAAGATAAGTTGTTTGCTCACTTTTTGGATCACTTTTATAACGTTGTTTTCATTCTGCCTCATGTATTAATGGTTATATAGTGTTTGTTAGTAGTCGCGCTACTTACGAGCAGGTTGGCTTCCACGCTGCTGTGCGTGCACTCATTTCATTTTGGCAGTTGGTTAGAGCATCATTCTGACGTGCTCTATTCCTGCCTCAGAACCCGTGGTGCATGTTGCCCCTGCACGCTCCATCTCCCTTTCTGCTGCCGAAGCCCAGCGCTGCTCTTCAGGCACCTTGCATTGTTCCAGCGACCTCCTCTACAGGCGGTTTTCCTGTTGTTTGAGCCCTTTGAAATGCACTCATTTGTGGTTCTTCCAGCTCCTTCCTGGTAGTAACCCTGCCCTCCCAATCCCTTTTTTCCACTCGTCCTCCCTGCTCCCTCACCAGGCCCTGTCAACCACCCCACCCATCCCGCCTCCATTCCCCATTTGGTGGAACGCGCTGCGCGGCCGCACTGCTGGCAGTCCAAAGACAAGCCCGTCTGCATCTGGACCACGCCCAGCGCCAGGACACCTGGACCTCGTCAGAGACTCAGCTACTCCAGCACCGCACTCAAATCCCTAAACCTCAGAGGACCCAGCGTGAATGCTACTCCCAAGCACCAAGGAAAGCGGAAGGTTAATTCGCCTGCCAACTCTGCAGTTTCACCTGCCACACCAACACAGACAACCCCTCCCACCACCAAACCCCAAAACCAGCTCAACTGCATGCTAATCAACATCAGATCCCTAGGCAAGCACGCCATGGAAATCTGGGACAACATCGCCACCGCCAACCCGGATGCAGTCTTCATCACAGAAACCTGTCTCAAGCAAGCCTCAGCCCCTGACATAGCGCCCGCAACTCCCAACGGCTATAAAATGATCTACAAAGACCGCCCATTCAAACCCGGAGGAGGGATAGCAATCATCCACAAAAACTCCATCAGACTCACCACACAGAGGATGACTCGACTCCCACCATGGAACATCTCAACTTCCAAATGCACATGAACGCCAACACACCCATCAGGGGTACCCTCACCTACAGACCCCAAGGACCCCACCCTGCTTTCCACAACGCCGTCACCAAAATCATCGCCCCCCCCTGCCAATGCATCAATACTTCTTCTCAGGAGAGCTCAACTTCTACCTCGACGACCCTACCAACACCAACTCCGTCAACCTCCTGGAGAACAAGGACAGCATAGGCCTTACACAAATTGCTACCAGCCGGACACACTCTCGATCCATCCTCACCACCAACGACAGAATCAGATTCAGCAACACCTCCGAAGTAACCTAGACAGACCAGAGCATGGTCTATTTCACCATAACAGACACACCCCAGCCTACCGGCACACCACACAGCCTTGCGCAACATAGTTGGAACAAAGTCACGCAATCTCAATGGATGACCACCATCAGCTCCACAACCCTCCACACCACTATGACGTCAACCAGGCCACCCAGAATTTCTCAGACAGAATCACCGGCAGTGCAGACAGCATCACCCCCATCAAACCACCCAAGACTAAGAGGTCCAACAAACACACCATCTGGTTCACCCCCGAACTCCAGACATCAAAAAGAGAATGCAAACAAATTGAGAGACATTGGCGCTCCAGCAGAGATCCCACAGACCACACTACACTTAAGTCCACAGTCAGAATCACTTCTTCCTCAAAGAAGCCAAAAAAGATGCAGTGGACACTCGCATCGAAACCAGCAGCAACCACTCAAAGGAACTATTCAACATCATTAGAGAATTCTCGGCCCCAAGAAGCCATCGAAAACGCAATCACACCCACACAGGAACTGTGCGACGCCCTATCGAACCACTTCCACAAGATAGCAGAATTCTACAGCAATTTCGATCTTCAACCAACGGAGCTCCTTCCACCCAAGATCCCCGTAAGACATCCCGCGCAACCCCCTCACCAACTAGACACCCCTCAACACAGAGACTACTGCAACCATCATGACTTCCATACACTCAGGTGCTCTGACAGACCCCTGCCCACACTGCGCCTTCAACCTAGGATGGAAGGAAATCTGCCCTCCGGTCACTTACATCCCCAATGCGGCATTAACACCGCCACCTTCATGTAAACATGGAAACACGCAGAAGAGAGACCCCTCCTAAAGGAACCTACAGGAGACCCCCAATGACCTCAAGAACTACCACCCCATCTCACTCCTCCTATTCCCTGCGAAGGTCCTTGAGAAAGCCATCAACCACCAGTGCAGAGAACACCTGGAGAGAAACAACCTACTAGACACCTCCCAATCCAGCTTCCGAACCAACCACAGCACCGAAACGGCCATCATAGCCACAATGGATGACATCAGAACCCTCCTCGACTGTGGAGAATCTGCTGCCCTTATCCTCCTCGACCTGTCCACAGCCTTCGACACCGTGTCCCACCACATCCTGGTCAACAGACTTCACCACATCGGCATCGGCTGCAACGCGCTCAAGCTCATCACCTTGTTTCTCACAGGACACATGTAAAGATTCCGCCTACCACCCTACACCTCCGTACCCAAGGACACAACCTGTGGCGTCCCCCGGAGCTCCTCGCTCAGCCCCATCCTCTTCAACATCTACATGACTCCGCTGGCCAACATCGTCCGCAGCCACGACGCCCAACTCATCATCTCTCTCGATGAAGAAAACCTCCACCACCAGAGCAAACTTTTGGATTGTTTGACCAACTGCCTGAAACTGAACATGGACAAGATGGAAGTGCTCATCTTCGGAAGAAGCCCCTTCCCTTGGGACGACTCCTGGTGGCCCCCGCTCTCGGACCTGTACCCACTGACCCCTACCACCCACGCCAGGAATCTGGGCATTATCTTGGACAGCGAGCTCTCCATGAAACGCCAGGTTAATGCAGTAACCTCCACAAGCTTCCACATTCTCCGAATGCTCCGCAAGATCTTCATCTGGATCCCGCCCAGCACCAGGGGAACAGTAACACAGGCCCTCATCACCAGCCGACTGGACTACGGAAACACACTATGTCGAATCAACACCCAGCTCCTGAAACGTCTCCACACTATCCAAAACACAGCAGCCAGACTCTTCCCTGATCTCCCAAGACGATCAAGCATCACCCCCACCTCAGAGACCTTCACTAGCTCCCAATCAAGAAGAGATGCCACTTCAAACTACGCGCTCACGCTTACAAGGCCCTTTACAACACTGGACCGGCCTACATCAACCACCGCCTGACCTTCCACCAGTCCACCAGACAACTCCGCTCAGCCCACCTCGCCGTTGCACACGTCCAACGCATCCATCGGATCCGCGGAGGAGGTCGATCCTTCTCCTACTTGTCAAGTCCTGGAACAACCTGCCCCTCCGGACCTCCACCACCCTCGCCGACTTTAAAAGAGCACTCAAGACCTAGCTGTTCGACTAAACGGCTCAACAACAGCACCTGGATACCCCCCCAGGGTGATAACCTGCGCTCTACAAATCCTGTGATATGATGATAATGATGGTGTCCTGGGTTACACAAGTTAGGATTCTGATCCTTTTGTTAATGGGCCACTGGAGAAAAGGCATAACATTTCTCCTCTTGATGGTGGTGTTTCTCACCCAGTGTCTGAGGATATTGTGGATCATTTGGGGGAACCTAGGTTCGACCCCTCTTTAATTCACCACCCTAACTCTACTGAGTGGTACCCTTTGGAACATGTTTCCAGTTACGTATCCTTTTATCTTAGACATGCCATAGATAAATACTCTTTTAATAAATTAAAGTATGACTGTCCCCGTCCTTCCCTTCCCAGCAATGTCACTGATACCCCGGTGATTGATCAAAAACATGTTGTTGTTTTTTTACTAAATTTGACGAAGATCCGAGAAAAGAAGTAGACTGAGCCTGCTCCAGTTGTCAGGACAGGATTTTGGATCTTGTTGGACCATTGACCAGAATTCTAGATTTGGTCGAAGAAGCAAAAATGGAGGGTACACAAGTCGACCTGGATACTCGGTCCAGTTGGGCTCAGAGGGCCATATGTATTTTGGGTAACGCCAAAGTGCACATTTCACAATAAAGAATCTTATTGAAAATAGACCCCAAGCTTAGTAGGCTTTCCACCAAGGAAGAGGTGCAGCAAGCGAATGATCTCCTGTTCGGGGATTCTTTCATTAAAGATATGAGTAAATATGTCTCCACTTTTGCGACAATTGATAAAGCCCAATTTTCTATGAAAAAGATTTTTCCTTCCCGGGTTTTTGGCAGGGCCGGCAAAGGCAGGAGTCACTTTGCTGGCCGTTACTCCGCAAGGGGTCAATCCTTCAACAAAGGGTCCTATAACAAAGCGTCCCAGCAGTATTACCAGGATTACAAACCCCACTTTTATCCCGGACGTTCACAAGGTTTCCGAAACAGTGGATACAGAAACAAGGGAGAGCAGTACTCTGGTAAGAATTTCCAATTCTGGACATCCTCCTGTATGTGGCAGGTTAGCTCTTTGTCTAAATGCTTGGTTGCCTCTCACGTCAGATCCCTGGGTGATCCAAACAGTTCAAGGTTATTTTATAGACCTTGATCGGGTTCCGTTTCAATGTCGTGTACCCAGCCCCCTTCATTTTTTCACAGGAACAATCTCTTCAGGTCCAGCAAGAAGTCCAATCTCTTCTGGCAAAGCAAGCTACTGAACGAACCTCATTCAATCCAATTGCGTTCCTCAGTACCATCTTTTTGTTTTTAAAGAAGAACAAAAGATTTTGTCCAGTCATCAATCTAAAACTTTTCAACAATTTTGTGGTATATCATCATTTCAAGATGAAAACCATTCTCCATCTCAGAGACATCCTACTACAGGACGATTGGCTGGTTTTTCTGGACCTCCAGGATGCTTATTTGACAGTTTCAATTAGTCTATCTTACAGGAAGTATCTCCAGTTTCAATGGGGCCAATCCTTTTTCCGATTCACGACTCTCCCTTTTGGCCTTTCATCGGCCCCTTGGTATAGGAAGCTGGCTCTGTATATACTATACCAAAGTGAGGTATAGTGTGCACAGAGTCCAGTGGAACCCCAAAGGTAGACAGAGGTAAAGTTAGATTGCACCTCACTCTCTATTTGTGGTAGTGTGGTCGAGCAGTAAGGCAGAATCAGAGGACAGTGTTAAGTATTTGTTGTACACACTCAGTCAGCAAATGAATTCACACACTCAAAGACTGAACTTCAGACCAATTGTTTTTATATGAAAATATTCTTTTAGTTATTTTATTTTCTAGATCCAAGCAAGCCTGGCACAGGTAAGCAATAAACAGTTTACAGTAGTAATGCAGTTTGTAAACAGTTTGAATTGTAATTGTATATGCACTTTGTTTTGACTTACAGTATGGTTGCAGAGAAATGCAATACTTTGTAAATACAGTACATAGACTTGAATGGGCTTTTCAGTAAAATACCAGGTAAGTTACTTTTTAGATTACTTTTCTTACTAAGAGTAGTATACCTGGATACTACTCTGGGACATTTCCTGTAAACAGGTAAGTAAAATCGTTTTGGTTAAATGGTACAATTTTAAAGAATTTCTTTAGGTTTTCAAACTCCACACTTAGAAACGTTTCCAAGAAAAACAGTCAATGTTATCCTATGGAGGAAAATAGTGTTATCGGTTTTGAGGAAACTATTTGGTAGTGGGAGTGGAGGTTCTGGGGGTAGACTCAGGGGTCCCCCAGGGTCAAGGATGCACTCTAGTTATACCCTCAGCTGACCTAGGGTGGCAGGGTGCAGAGTGCTGAGGCCCAATGTTATCCAAAGGGGGATAGGGGGCCTCCGGATGGTGGTAGCTGGCAAGCAGGCCACTTGGTTGTGGGAGCAAAGCTCCTAGACTTTAGCTCAGGGCAAATGGGAAAACAAAGTTGCACCAAAGGTGCACCCTCAGTGGCACTAGGGCAGCCGGGTGCAGGGTGCTGTTTCGACGACGGGCGCCCTGTTGTTTGCAATGGGGAACCTCTGGTGGTTTGCAAAGGCACTGCAGGCTTGGGGATGAAGGTCTTCTGGGTGCGACCACCACTTCGAGAGGTAAGTTGGGAAGTTGGGGGTTGGTTAGGCACTGTCGGTTTGGCCACCCAAGGCCGTGGGGCGTCAGGTGCAGGGGTGCCTTTTGGGGTCGTATCTTCTTAAAAGCTCCTGGTCACGGTTGGGGGGACCTTCCGGATTTAGGCTGCAGGCATCGGCTGGAGGCTTGAGGCAGGTCAGGGGTTGCCGGATCTCGGGTTAGGATCGCCAGGGGGACCTCCTCGTGGTGTTTGCCTACTAGAGCTCGGGCCGTGGACGGCTGGTGCAGAGTGGGGCGGATCCGCGGTGTCCGGCAGGAACCAGAGGTTGCAGATGAACAAATCCGGTGTTCAAGGGAGACACAGTCTTTGAGGTTGAAGGCAGGCAGGTCCTCCGGGGTTTTTGAGGTTGCTGGCTGCAGGACACACTGGGATTTCTCAGAAGCAGGTTCGAGGTGGAGACAGGCCGGTAGGGCTGGAGCCAAGTCAGTGGGCGTCTTCCTCTAGTTAGCTTCGGCACGGCTGTTCGGTCCTTCTTCTTCTTTTCTTGTAGTTTCTTCTTGTCTGCTTTCTTGGTTCAGGGTTTTAGGGGTCTCGAGGTCAGTAGCCAATGGGCTACTGACCTTAGGGTGACTACAGCCTTGGCGTGCTCACCCCAAGTGGGGGAGTGAGCACAATCCCTAATCCTGATTGGGGAGTGCCTGCCATCTGCAAGATGGCGGGCACTGAAGAGTGGGCTTCACCTCGCCTCCCCCACCTGAGGGGTGGAGTTGGCAGAGGTGGGCACACCTTCTGGGCTGGCTAGTTTTTCCTGCCTGTCTTCCCAGCCGAAAAGAAGGGGAGACAGGAAGGGGGCCTGCTCCTGATAGCAGGAGAGGCTGGGGGTCGCATTACAAAGGCTGCCAGGCCTTTGAAGCTCCCATGCCACAGATGGATCTTCCTGGCCTGGGGGAGGTGTGAACACCTCCACCCAGGAAAGGCTTTGTTTCTGGCCTCAGGGAGCAAAGGCTCCCACCCGAGGGGTCCTGAAACATGTCTTGTGATGGCAGGCTGGTGTGCACCAGTCAGGGAACCCACCAGAGGCTGGTCATTTTTCAGGGGGCATCTCTAAGATGCCCTCTGTGAGCATTTTTCATTAAATCCCACACTGGCATCAGTGTGGGTTTAAAGTGCTGAGAAGTTTGATACCAAACTTCTTAGTTTTCAGTGTAGCCATTATGGTGCTGTGGAGTTCGTACTGACAAACTCCCAGCACCATGTACTCTTAATGGCAGCACTGCACTTACAATGTCTAAGAATGGACTTCGACACTGTGGGGGTACAGGGTTCATGCACCTGTACCCTCACCACTGGTATAGTGCACCCTGCTAGAGAGGTGACTGATCTATGCCAGGGCAGTGGGTTGTAGGCATGGCACACAGAGATGTGTGCCATGTTGACTCTTCACTTTGTTCTGCCCAAGACACGCAGCCTGCAAAGGCAGTGTGTGTGTGTAATGGTACAGGGCCTCTAAGGGTGGCACAATAAGTGCTGCAGCCCCTAGAGGTCTTCCCTGGTCACAGTGCCCTGGGTACCTGTGGTACCATTTACCAGGGGCTGACCTGTGGCCAGAGATGCCAATTGGGTTTGGGTTTGGGTTAGTTTTCGGGAAAGAACATAGGCCCTGGGAACCTGATTGGCAGGGACCCAGGGCACATCAAGTCGAAAGTGCATCAGTAGTCTGGCAAAACGTGGGGGGGTTACTGCAACAGAAACCCAGCTTCTCACACAAGCCCCCCCAGCCCAAAGGCCAGGAGACTCAGCCAAACCTGGGAGAGTCTTCCTAGTCTTTCAGGCGAGGAAGAGTAGAGGAAGTGGGTTGAAAGTTGCAGGGCCTACTCGGCCTTACATCCTTCTGTCCAGGTCAGTTCCTTTGGGGAGCTGGCCTACCTCAACAGTTTCAGGACCTAATTCCCAATGCTCCTTTCCTGGATCTTTAGTGTCTTCACCCCATCTTTTTAGTTTGGGTTCAAAGGTGCCTACCTCTGCAAATTCTAACTTAGCTAGGGCAAAGCCCAGCTTACCCACAGAGGTTACCCACAGCTTGAGCAACCCCACCATGACCAATAGGGTCAGGGGGCCTAACTTGCTATTTGGCAGGGGGCTAGGCCACCATGCCAAGGACAGTACTGCCATGAAGGCTAACACCCAGCAGAGGCTACTGACAGCTGTCAGTGCCCAGAACCACACCTTTAGCTTTTCACTGGTAGGTGAAGTAGCTTACTTACAGGCTTCTTTGGGTTTGGGGTGCCTGTCTGCTGTTTTAGGGCGGGGGGTCACTACACTTGGTAGTGAACACCCTTCTTCCACCCCCTGTTCTGCCAGCTGAGGAGCCACCAATTCAGGCTGGACAGTTGCCTGAGTAGTCGGGTCTTTTTGATGTCTAGGGGGGACTTCACCAGTGCCAATTTTGGAGTTCTCCCTTACTGGGATAGAATCTCCCTGGTCCACTGGAACTGTGGCTAACGGTTGCCCACCTTTCCTACACTGTTTTTTCTTTTTCTTTGGGGCTTAGCTGCACTAACTGCAGGTTGAGTCCCCCCAGGTTTCTTGGGTGAGGTCTGGTATTGGACCAGTACCTCTCTTTGGCTCAGACCAACCTCTGGGTGGTCATTCCCAAGGAGACAATCAAGGGGGAGGTCTTTACTGACTACCACTTTTCTCCATCTAAGGGACCCAGCTATTTCTAGGAGAACTACAGCCACAGGCCTAACAGTGACACCCCCTGGGACAGCCCTTACTCTTTTTGTTTCTCCTGGGACATACTGGTTTGAGAGAACCAACCTGTCATGCACCACAGTGTTACTGGCACAGGTATCTCTCAGGGCAGTGGCTGGGATTCCATTCACCAGTAGGTGGTGGAAGTGTCTACTCCCCTCTGGGATCTGCAACTCATCTTTTGGGCCCAGTTTCCAGTTGAAGGCTAGGAGGACTTCCTCATCTGAGGAATCACCCTCCAAAGCTACACTGGCAACCCCTGGAGCTACACTAGGGGCTTTGTTTTTAGGACAGCTAGGGTCCTTGGTGTGGTGTCCTGCCTTTTGACAGTTGTGACACCATACCTTGTTGGGATCCCAATTCTTACCTTGGTACCCAGTTTTGGTTTGTGAGGTGTCTTGGGGCCCAACCTCCTGGACAGGTTTTTGGGGGGCTACCTGGGACTCCTTACTTTTATCTTTAAGAAGCTCACTGTCTTTCCTCTGGGGAGGTTTTGTAACCCCTTTCTTTTGGTCACCCCCAGTAGACGTCCTACTTACCCTTGTCTTGACCCAATGGTCTGCCTTCTTTCCCAATTTCTGGGGAGAAATTGACCTAGGTCTACCAGATACTGATGCAACTTTTCATCAATGCAATTACTTAATATGTGTTCTTTCATAAACAAATTATAAAGACCATCATAATCTTGCACTTTGCTTCCAGTCAACCAGTAGTCTACAAATTCCACCCAGGGCTGACTCTGGGTTTTCTGAGCCCCCCTGAATCTAATTCTATACTCCTCAGTTGTGAGTCCAAATCCCTCAATCAGAGTTCTCTTCATGAGGTCATAAGACCCAGCATCTGCCCCACTAAGGGTCAGAAGTCTGTTTCTTCACTTACCAGAGAACAGTTCCCAAAGGAGTGCCCCAGTGAGTTTTCTTCACTTTCCTGGCTTCATAAGCCCTCTCAAAGGCTGTGAACCACTTGGTGATATCATCACCATTCTCAAATTTAGGGACAATCTCTTTGGGGATTTTGGGATCATAGGATCCTTCTTTTTCTACATTTTTTAAATTGCTGCCACCATTGATGGGTCCTAGGCCCATCTCTGCTCTTTCTTTTTCTGGAGCCAGGAGTCTGGTCTCTAGGTCTAATCTTTTGGTCAACCTGGCTAGCAGGATATCCTCTTCATTGAGGCTGTCCTCAATGTCCTCAGTAGTACCTGACCCACCTGTGCGGCTTCTAGGTACTAAGAGGTTTACTCTTGGAGTCAGGGGCACTTGGGCCCTTTTCTCCCTATGAAGTGGGGGGTGGATTGGATCCTCATCCCCTCCATCTTCTTCCTCATCTGATTGGTCTTCACCATTTTCAGATGGGTGGTCCTTAGCATACCCAGCCAACAGCTCCTGGAGCTTTTGTTTGGTGGGATGGGACCGCATGGTTATGTTTTTAATTTTATATAGGGATCTTACCTCCTTGAAAGACAAGTGAAGGTAAGGGGTGAGGTCAAGCTCCTCACCCAGGTCCTCTATGACATTGTGGTTATTTTCACTAACAGCTGGGTTCTTGTTTTGAGACATTGTTAAAAAAACTTCTAACCCCTCTAACCCTAGCTACAGTGACTTTTTATTTTTCTAAAATTCTACAAGGACTTAACCAAGGCCCTAGCAAGACTTTTAGTAATTTTGCAAAAAAATGCCAATTTGAAAAATCAGAATTCTAAAGACAATTTAAGAGTTCTGTTGTGTGATCAGGTGGTAACCAAGTAGTCCAATAAATGCAAAGTTGTATATCCCACCGCTGATCCACCAATGTAGGAAGCTGGCTCTGCATATATTATACCAAAGTGAGGTATAGTGTGCACAGAGTCCAGTGGTAAAATTAGATGGCACCTCACTCTCTATTTGTGGTAGTGTGGTCGAGCAGTAAGGCAGAATCAGAGGACAGTGTTAAGCATTTGTTGTACACACTCAGTCAGCAAATGAATTCACACACTCAAAGACTGAACTTCAGACCAATTGATTTTGTATGAAAATATTT
Organism: Calotriton arnoldi; assembly: GCA_963921515.1. Lineage (NCBI taxonomy): Eukaryota > Metazoa > Chordata > Amphibia > Caudata > Salamandridae > Calotriton > Calotriton arnoldi. The sequence continues at coordinate 112,744 of CAWUFW010019339.1, forward strand.
TGAGTTATTTTATTTTCTAGAACCAAGCAAGCCTGGCACAGGTAAGCAATAAATACTTTATAGTAGTAATGCAGTTTGTAAACAGTTTGAATTGTAATTGTATATGCACTTTGTTTTGATTTACAGTATGGTTGCAGAGAAATGCAATACTTTGTAAATACAGTACATAGACTTGAATGGGCTTTTAAGTAAAATACCAGGTAAGTTACTTTTTAGATTACTTTTCTTACTCAGAGTAGTATACCTGGATACTACTCTGGGACATTTCCTGTAAACAGATAAGTAAAATCGTTTTGGTTAAATGGAACAATTTTAAAGAATTTCTTTAGGTTTTCAAACTCCACACTTAGAAACTTTTCCAAGAAAAACAGTGAATGTTATCCTATGGAGGGAAATAGTGTTATCGGTTTTGAGGTTAGTATTTGGTAGTGGGGGGGGGCATGGTCTAACCATGCTGCAAGATGGCCGCTTGCTAAGCACACTCTGCCTGCTGAGACATTATCCTTGCAAAATCCGCACAGCCGGAGAGCCATCGAGGACCTTAAACTGCTCCTGGGCATTGCTACCAGAGCTGTGCTAAGACTGGGCTATCGCCCACGGCTGAAGACTGCACTGGAGGCTTTTGGTGAATCCCGGGCAAAGGAGGCCTACCCGTCGCGCTGTACCCCCGTACCTGGGTGGCGAACGCGAGGACCTCCTTGTCGGCAGCCGAGTGTCGGACGCACCGTGGGACCCTGATGCCTGGCCCGAGGCGGGGCGACGACTGGCGGGGGCCCGCGCAATTGCAGCTGTGGCGATCCTGGTCGACGTCGGCTGGAGCCCCCCAGTCACCAAGGTGCTGAGCCGCCATCTTGCATGCGGGCGTCCCTGCGGGCGCGACCCTGACTTTGCTGGCGGGAGAATAGAAGAGATACGCTGACCGGCAGGGATAGGCAGGTGAGCGCTGGACCCCCCTGGCGTCGGTCCCCCTAGTGTGCTCCCAGATCGAGGGTGGGGCGGCTCCCGCGGGCGGGGGTAAAGACGGACTGGTTCCTTCAGCGGCGAGGCCCCGTGGAGCTGCACCCCTGCAACCTATATGCTGTGTGGTGTGTCCCGGGCTGACGATGGGTGAAACAAGAGCGGATGAGTGACGAGGTGGCGCAGTTGGCTTCAGACACCCAAGGGGGCCCTGCAGTTATACTAGAGAGTGGTTGTGTGTGCCGGTAGGCCTATCAGGCCCCCATTTTATCAGGAGCGAAGGGCACAACAAGAGCCCTGGGCGCATACGAAACACTGGGCCTTACTCGTGCGCCGGTCGCCTGCGTTGCTCTGTTACACTGATACGCAGGTGTAGGACACATTGAGACCCTGCGGGCCATATCCTGGGAAGCGTTGCCCCGGCCTGTTCTGGACAGGGACCCTTGGGGCTAACACCTATCTGGCCAAAGTAGTAACACACCGTACTGGGCCTGTTGCGTCAAGTATCAGTCGGGGCGCGGCTCTGACACTGCTCACAGCACCATGGGTAAACAAGACGAGAAGCAGCCAAAATTTACGTTTGAAAACAAAAGACACACCAGACTTACGGAATCTGAACTAGAAGGAGGCGCTGATAGATCAACCAGTGATCACTCAGAGGAACAAGGGGAGGACCTCCGTACGTTACTGTTGGAAATGAGATCAAGCCTAAAAACTATAGACACTAAGTTGGATGTACTTACCTCTCAACTAGACCTAGTTAAAAAACAAGTAGACACGCATGAGACACGGCTGGATCAATTGGAAGACCAAAACTCGGACAATCATGAGTTCCAAGTCGAAACTAAAGAACAATTACTACATATGGACAAGGTACTCAGTCTGATCAGGGCCAAAAATGGCGATTTAGAGGCTAGATCTCGTTGTAATAACCTTCAGATAACTGGAATCCCTGAGACTACCGCCATCTCCAAAATGGAGGCCTATGTAGACGAACTGCTAGGGGAACCGAGTCGGTGGCCCTGATCTATATGCAGTGTTTGCAATAGAGAGAGCACACCGCACGCTGGGCCCAAGACCACCAATTGGAGCAACACCTAGACCAATCCTAGCAAGGATCTTAAACTATCAGGACTAGGACATTATATTGCAACTTGCTGGAGAGAGGGGTACCATCAACCATAAAGGGAATACAATTTCCTTTTACCCCGATTTCACTCCGGCGGTGCAGGCGGCCCGCAGGGAGTTCCTACCCGCGAAGCGTATCTTACTGCAGGCCAAGATTCCCTATGCTCTACTTTATCCTGCAAAGCTCAAAGTGACACACGAGGAATCTATCCATCACTTTACTGATGCTAAGTCCGCAATGAAGTTCGCCAAGCATGTGGGGGGGAAATAGAATGCAAGCAAATCTGCTCATGGTCATACTTCGGAGGCCAGATTAAGTGACAATGACTGATTTTTTAATTTGCAAAAATGTTTGTAATTTGGTCAGTTGAATTATGGTGACACTATTGGATTCAGTAATGTTTTGTTACATGTATTGTTGGGGGGGAGGTACTATATTCTGGATGTAGTTGAGGGGCGACTAAGATACCCAGTCCTTGACAACTATACGTTGGCTCTCTGCATCTCTCTCGGCCACCCCGCCTCAAGGCAGGGTAGTATGCAGGTGACCCCACGCCCCCAAGGGAGAGCTCCCGGCAACCGCTCCTGATCTATAGCGGGAGTACAATGTTGTGTTTGTTTCTAATGGGGGAGTAACACACAATCTGACTGGGGGTTGGTGTGGGTGGGGGGAGGGTGGGTAAGGTTACAGTTATGGTTTTAGTCAGCGCAATGCCACATAGCTACAATCTCACGAGGAGACGATGCAGTCCAAGCATGGTGTACATAGGGTCCATGTTGAAAGCAGGGAACACAAATAGCACAACCACGCATCAGACTGATACTGAGGGGGTCAGGACACCAGACATTCATCACATGATCTCACATCTGTCAACACCAGATACAACATGACAACACTGAATCTATTAACCTGAACATTCGCGGTCTCAACGACCATAGAAAGACCAGATTGGTCCCCTCCTATCTGCTCAGACATCACATAGACATTTGCTTCCTACAATAGACTCATCTGAACAATACCCCCTCGACCAGGCTAAAACACAGACGCTGGGGACACATCTATTCCTCCATATATTCAAATTATGCGCGTCGCATGGCTATACTCATGCGGTAGGGGTTAGACTGGAAATTAAGTGAATCCCATGTCGACTCTGAGGGAAGATACGTTATATTGCTGGGGGCGCTGGGAGGGATAAAGATTACACTAGCAGCAATTTACGGGCCTAATACGGATAACCTAGACTTTTTCCAAACTATATGGGCCAAAATCAAATCCACCGGGTGTGACACTATAATTTGGGGCGGAGACTTTAACGCGGTGCCTAATGATGCTGTAGACAGGAAGGGCCTATCTCGCTCACTTCATCCTAACTCTAGCACTACACTAAATGCCATTCTCTCGGATGGCAACCTAACTGATATATGGCGAAGGCGCAATGAAAAAACGAGGGAGGGCACTTGTATATTAGAACACCACGGGGCCTGGTCCAGACTAGATTTCTGGCTGGTTTCGAGTGATGTGGTGATGTGGAGACGGGAGATCACCCACCTCCCCGGTCACTGTCTGATCATGCACCCTGCCTTCTGCGTCTGTCCATGCCCAACGCGCCCAACAGAATGTACAGCTGGAGGCTTCCTCCAAACACTTGCTTGACGAGGCCTTTAAGGAGGAAATACGAGGCGACATTGATGAATATTTCACTCACAATACTGGTTCGGTCACATCCCAGGCCTCCCTATGGGAGGCGTTTAAAGTGGTGATTAGGGGCAAATGCATAGCACGTCAAGCTGGGGTACTGAAGGCAATTAGGAGGATACTCGCCTCCCAAGAGGTACGCATCAAGGAGCTTGAGTCACAATATTATACTACTGATGATCCCGCCCTTTAAGCATCACTAAAAGAAAAACTGTTGGAATTTGAGGAAGAGGCACAGCGGGAGGTGAAATTCATGGGCAAATACACACAGGCTAGGCGGTACGGGGAGGGGGACATGCCAGGTAAAACTCTTGCCAAAACATGCTTCGGGCACCGCAGATAGTCGCTTACATCACTGAGATCTGAGGAGAAAACCAGACCCTAACCTGCAAGAAATGTTAGACCATTTCACACAATTTTATGCCAACTTATACATGGCCACCCACTGGTCTGTTCCGGAGGGTCTGCAACCTTTCCTGGAATCCTTAGAACTACTCTGGTTGGGAAGGGGACATAGAGAGTATCTGGATGTTCCTTTCTCCGCTGAAGATGTCACCCAAGTGATCCGTAGCCTACCTTCAGATAAAGCCCCCGGCTCCGATGGCCTAACTACTGCGTTTTACAAAACTTATGCTACAGAGCTGGCCCCGCACCTTATAGCAGTTTATGAGGAAGCCTAGACTACTGGTATCCTGCCGCCCTCTATGCACGAAGCCATTATAATTACATTGCTGAAGCCTGGGAAACTCAACACCGAGGTTGATTCCTACAGACCGTTGTCACTAATTAATGTAGATGTCAAACTTTTCGCAAAATTACTCGAACAGAATACAGCCATTGCTCCCATTAATTGCCCGTCCAGATCCGTCAGGATATCCCAGGGAGATCTACAGCACAGAACCTGCACACCTTTTTTACTGTACTACACTTACACCCCCACACGCCACGAAAGCGTTTGACACGCTAGAGTGCTCATACTTATTCGCTGTCCTGGAAAGAATGAGATTCAGCCCTCTCCTCCTGGGCCTCATACGACTGCTCTACACAGAGCCATCAGCTAGAATCCGCATGAATGGTATGCTGTAGAGCCCTTTCCGCAATATGAGAGGAACGAGACAGGGTTGCCCCCTGCCTCCCCTTCTTTTCGCTATAGCGATGAAACCCCTGGCGGCGCGGATCAGACAACATCATGCTGACAGAGGACTAGGTTTTAGCACCAGGGGCCTATTGATCTCGCTATACGCGGATGATATTACCCTATATATTAAAGATCCCGCCGTGAACATTGCTCCCATCCTCCGTGATCTAATAAAATTTGGGGGTTTATCCGGAATATCCATTAATTGGGCAAAGTCCACTCTCTTTCCACTTACTGACACCACCATTCCATTCCCTATTGACTATCCTCTGCAATGGGCTGATGGCCTGGTGAAATATCTGGGAATCTGGCTCAGCCGGGATGTGCAGGAGATCTGGAGCATGAACTTCGGGTGCGCCATCACATGGCTGGAGGACAAGGTAAACGCATGGACAAAGCTGCCTCTCTCCCTGGCTGGGAGGATCGCAGTAGCCAAGATGGTGGTTCTGCCTAAATTCTTATACCTCTTTGTTAATATTCCGATTCCCCTCACCCAAGCCTTTTTCAATACAGTACGCTCTTTATTAATATCCATGGTGTGGGCTGGCCGTCAGGCGCGGGTGTCTTGGGAACTCCTGACACTACCATTGACTCAGGGTGGGCTGGGGGCCCGAGACGTCCAGCTGTATGCTTACTGCGCACAAGCTCAATTCTTGCAGTATTGGCTACACCCCACCCCGTTTCAGCCACATACGGTGGTCGAGCTTGATGTGGCTGCGCCGGTTCCCCTCCAGGTGGCTGTGTACCAGCCCTACCGATGGCCACAGGATGGTATTGACACGGTCGAGACTCTGAGGTCGGCATGGGACAGACTTTGAGATAGAGCTCATCTGCAAATATTATATGCCCCATTCATCCCTCTAGCACACAACCCCATGATCCCCACAATGACGGAGGGTGCCAGTAGATCAAAAGCCAGAAACCTGGGACTGCACACATTTGCGGATCTATATCCTGAGGACAAATTCAGATCTACACCTGAAACGGTGGAGGGGAGGCTGTTCAGAGCGGTTTCTCTATTATAAACTCAGGGCAACCTGCAGGCAAATACACATGACCTTCCCCGCCCCCCCGCCCTCACTGCTGGCACTTGAAAATATCATTCATACAGCTTCACCCCGGAAACTCATAACACGCTTGTACAGCAACATGCAGAACACCGCTCCCCTAACTAGTCCAGAAGCCCTTCAGGGCTGGAATTCGGAGCTTCACAACCAGATAACGGAGGACCCGTGGGCTTTCTGTTGTAGTCAACTTACGGTGCCATCTCCTAACTACAAATTGCGATTGATTCATTTAAATACATTCATCGCTTTTGCAGAACTCCCTCTCAGTTACACCGCATGGGGATTAAGGCAGATGATTGCTGCTGGAGATGAGGCTTTGCACCGGCCACGTTCATGCATATGGCGTGGAGCTGCCCCCCGAGGTCTTACTGGGCTGCGATTTTTAACACAAACCACAATATAATCGGTACATCCAACGACCCTGTGCCGCTCATCGGACTACTAGGTTATGTAAGACATGCCCGCTGAGACTCGGAAATTACACGCCATGCTACTGCTTTTTGCTAAGCGCGGGGTAGCCATTCACTGGGGTAAGAGGAGGGTGCCCACTGTGGCGACTTGGATACAGGATGTAACTTTTGGCCATACACAATTAACAACATTCTGGGAGCTAATGCCATCTACATCCAGGCCAAAAAACATCTGGGGCCGTTTCTGGACTGGGCACATTCGCAGCGGGCAGCTGGGGAGGGCTCCTCAGGACAGGCCAGCCCCCCGGGAGTATAGTCAAGCATCTAAGCGATTTAAGTCCAGAGAAGGAACTGGACAAGGGTTACATAATTTGATCGGTATCTGGAACCTCATTATATAGCTATCTGGCTCTGATCCCCTCATATTGTAAATGACCCGGCTCTTAGACTGGACTTGTAGACTTTTACTATGGACTCTTCTGCATTGCATTAGTCAGGATGGTGTAATGTATCCGTCTCCTCCAGCCGGTAATACTGCATATCATCTATGTATCACTTGTGTCATTGCTTTGCACGACTGACTAAGTTGTTGTATTTATTTGTGTTGGTTGTTTTGAAATGCCAATAAACAAATTTTAAAAAAAAGTATTTGGGAGTTGAGGTTCTGGGGGTAGACTCAGTGGTCTCCAAGGGTCAAGGATGCACTCTAGTTACACCCTCAGCGGCACTAGGGTGGCAGGGTGCAGAGTGCTGAGGCCCAATGTTATCCACTGGGGGATAGGGGGCCTCCGGTTGGTGGCTGCTGGCGAGCAGGCCACTTGGTTGTGGGAGCAAAGCTCCTAGACTTTAGCTCAGGGCAAATGGGGAAACAAAGTAGCACCACTAGGGCGGCCGGGTGCAGGGTGCTGTTTCGCCGTCGGGCGCCCTGTTGTTTGCAATGGGGAACCTCCGATTTGCAAAGGCACTGCAGGCTTGGGGATGAAGGTCTTCTGGGTGCGACCACCACTTCGAGAGGTAAGTTGGGGGTTGGTTAGGCACCATCGGTTTGGCCACCCAAGGCCGTGGGGCGTCGGGTGCAGGGGTGCTTTTGGGGTTGGAACTTCTTACCAGCTGGTAGTCGCAGTTGGGGGGACCATCCAGATTTAGGCTGCAGGCGTCGGCTGGAGGCTTGAGGCAGGACAGGGGTCGACGGATCTCGGGTTAGGATCACGAGGAGGACCTCCTCGTGGTGTTTGCCTACTCGAGCTCGGGCCGTGGACGGAGGGTGCAGAGTGGGGCGGATCCGCGGTGTCTGGCCGGAACCAGAGGTTGCAGATGAACAAATCCGGTGTTCACGGGAGACACAGTCTTTGAGGTTGAAGGCAGGCAGGTCCTCTGGGGTTTTTGAGGTTGCTGGCTGCAGGACACACCGGGATTTCGCAGGAGCAGGTTCGAGGTGGAGACACGCCGGTAGGGCTAGGGCCAAGTCAGAGGGCGTCTTCCTCTAGTTAGCTTCGGCACGGCTGTTCGGTCCTTCTTCTTCTTTTCTTATAGTTTCTTCTTGTCTGCTTTCTTGGTTCAGGGCTGCCCCCTAAATACTGTATTTAGGGGCGTTTTAGGGGTCTCGAGGTCAGTAGCCGATGGGCTACTGACCTTAGGGTGACTACACCCTTGGTATGCTCACCCCACGTGGGAGAGTGAGCACAATCCCTAATCCTGATCAGGGAGTGCCTGCCATCTGCAAGATGGCGAGCACTGAAGAGTGGGCTTCACCTCGCCTCCTCCACCTGAGGGGTGGAGTTAGCAGAGGTGGGCACACCTTCTGGGCTGGCTAGTTTTTCCCACCTGTCTTCCCGCCGAAAAGAAGGGGAGACAGGAAGGGGGCCTACTCCTGATAGGCTGGGGGTCTCATTACAAAGGCTGCCAGGCCTTTGAAGCTCCCCTGCCACAGATGGCTCTTCCTGGCCTGGGGGAGGTGTGAACACCTCCGCCCAGGAAAGGCTTTGTTTCTGGGCTCAGGAAGCGAAGACTCCCACCCTAGGGGTCCAGAAACGTGTCTTGTGGTGACAGGCTGGTGTGCACCAGTCAGGGAACCCACCAGAGGCTGGTCATTTTTCAGAGGGCATCTCTAAGATGCCCTCTGTGTGCATTTTTCATTAAATCCCACACTGGCATCAGTGTGGGTTTAATGTGCTGAGAAGTTTGATACCAAACTTGTTAGTTTTCAGTGTAGCCATTATGGTGCTGTGGAGTTCGTACTGACAAACTCCCAGCACCATGTACTCTTAATGGCAGCACTGCACTTACAATGTCTAAGAATGGACTTAGACACTGTAGGGGTACCTCACCACTGGTATAGTGCACCCAGCTAGAGGGGTGACTGATCTATGCCAGGGCAGTGGGTTGTAGGTATGGCACACAGAGTTGTGTGCCATTTTATTTATTTATTTATCTCGAGTTTTATATAGCGCTGGCTAGACCCGGAGGTATCAGAGCGCTTTACAGAGGAACAACAGGAGTTACAAGGAAACAAAAACACAAATAACGAATTACAAGTTACTATAAATTAAACAATTGTTGCACAGTCATTACAAAGAAAGAGGCAAATCTTAGGGAGGAGAAAAGGCAAAGGGGGACAAGAAAAGGATTGTGAGAGAAGGGGAGAGGAGAGAAGGGAACCTGAGTGGGGGTTAAGGCAGTCCAGCAAGAAAAGAGAAAAACGTTCAGGGGTCATCAGGGGGAGTCATGAGGGAAGGGGGGAAGGACGGAGGTCAAACAAGATGGCGGGTCAGGGTCGCGGGAAAACGACGGAGACCAACACCAAAATGGCGGGGTGCACAAAAGTCGAAAATCCTGAGAGAAAGATCAGAGAGCAGGATTGAATTTAGTTGAGTCAGAGGGGGGGACGAAGCCACAACCAAAGGTGGACGGAAGGCTGTAGAGGGCGTGCACATGCTCAGGACCACGGGGGCATCGCAGTCGACGATCCACAGGGCGAAGATCCGGTGAGACAGCCTGGGGGTTGGGGAGCAGTCTTGGAGAAAAGGGAGGCAGCAGCAAAGTCCGGGGGGGTGCGCCTCTCAGGTACAGGAAGGAACAGCAAAACCCAGGAGCGTCAAATCACTGCGCCGAGTAGATTATTCGCCACTGTACCCCCGTACCTGGGAAGGACTCATGGGTCCAGATGTTAGAGCTGAGGCGAAGCACACTCAAGCAGACGGCCAGGATGGAGGGAGGCAGCCAGGCAATAGCGGGGACTGGGAGAGTGAGCCCTCCCCTTGGTCGGAAGATAGCAGGCAGGAATTCGGGTGCACTGGACCAGCAGCGCTGTGGCACTCACCGTCGATACAACCCATCGCGGCAGGGATCAGGCGTCGGTGCGGACCGCTACTCCCAACCCGAAGGGAAAGGGGACGGTCCGGAAGGATGAAATCTCACCCCTGAACACTCAGCCGCCATCCGGAGATATCCGATAAAGCCTTAGCCGCGCCAAGGCTCGTCCCGGTGTCAACGATCCGCGGCGATTCAATCCGGGGGAGATAGGAGGAGAAAGAAAAGCAGCAGAGGGAACGAGGAATGCCATGCCCCAATGACCGGCTGGGTAGGTGACGGCCGCGGGAGAAACCCGAGCCAGACTCCTCAATAGCCGAACCAAGCGGCTCCACCGGGCATCGGCCATGTCGTCTCGAGGTCCGCAGTACGAGCAGAAGATGCAGTTCAGAGTCCGGAAACGGGGGAATGGAGAAAAGCAGTCACGGGAGAACCCAGGTGAGTAAAAGGGGTCCTAGGTGGGGAAGAATTCCGGGGAATAATGGGGATTTAAGTCAAAAACGGCAGTCCCTGGCTGGGAGCTCCCGGCCGGAGCTCCTCACCTGGCGGCCATCTTGGAGCATGTCGACTCTTCACTTTGTTCTGCACCAAGATACGCAGCCTGCAAAGGCAGTGTGTGTGTTTAATGGTACAAGGCCTCTAAGGGTGGCACAATAAGTGCTGCAGCCCTTAGAGGTCTTCCCTGGTCACAGTGCCCTCGGTACCAGTGGTACCATTTACCAGGGGCTGACCTGTGGCCAGAGATGCCAATTGGGTTTGGGTTAGTTTTGGGGAAAGAAAACAGGCCCTGGGAACCTGATTGGCAGAGACCCAGGGCACATTACGTAAAAAGTGCATCAGTAGTCTGGCAAAAAGTGGGGGGGTTAGTGCAACAGAAACCCAGCTTCTCACACTTGGTGCTTTACCAAAATTCTCAAGCCTGTAGTAACCTTCCTCAGGGCTCAAGGCGTCAGGCTCATAGTGTATCTCGACGACTTTCTGAACATGTTGCAAGACAAGAATTCTCTTCTCTCGCACTTACAAATATGTCAAGACCTTCTCTTAAGCCTAGGCTTCCTCATCAATGTTCAGAAATCTGCTCTCATTCCGGTGAAGCACCTGGAATTTCTAGGCTTCATGGCAGATACCCCTCTATCCGTTCTTCAGCTCCCTCAACAAGAGGTTTCCTTGTTCAAGAAAGAGATCCGTCACTCCCTGTCCCTGTCTAATTTTTTCCTCCGATCTCCAGCTCATCTGGTGGGTCTTTGGGCATCTTCAATTCAAGCTATCTTTCCCGGTCCTCTCCATTATCCTTACAAAGGCTGAAGATTCATCATGTTGGGGGGGGCGTGGTTAACCACCAACATAGATGATCGCACACTGAGGCAGCTCCATAGCTGCCAGTGATTGATCCCTTCAATATTCGCACACAATCCGTGCAGTGCCAACATCAATTACGCTGCCTGGACGGAACTGCACCTAAGATGTGAACTACAGCCGATTCTGACACCGGACGGTGCCGGTGGAGCGCAAGCCTGACAGGAGCCCGGGAGCCTCGTGGGGCAAGAAAATGGCTGAATGGGAAACGGAGGACTGATTGAGGGTGAAGGAGCTTCTGCACAGCGCCTCCCGTGGCAACCTGTACCCCCCGCCGCACCCGCAGAAAAAGGTGAGGGTGTTAGGAGGGGCAGCTCTGAGATGGGCTCGCCACTGAACCACAGTGGAGGGTCGTTGGTGAGGAGCAGACTGCGGCCGCACTGCGGGGCTTGGTGAGGGGCTGGGAAACAAAGAGCGAGGACAGTGGCATGATCTGGGGCTCTCTGTCCCGAATGGTGAGAATAACACCAGCCCGATAGAGGCTTGCTGACACCTGGTTCGGTAGTGTCCTGAAGTATGGTGGAGGTGCCGACGGTGCTGGTGCGATAGTGTTGTAACACCAGTCCAGGGGCGCCGGACCTCCCGAGGAGCATTGGTGGGACGACTTGCCCGTATAGGTACCTGCAGTGAGACGGGAGAAAGGAAGTGAGTGGGCCGGTGGGAGGAGCGGCCTACATACTACAGTGTCACTGAGAATTGGGAGAGCTGATGCGCAGTGAGAGCTGTGCCTGGATGTTGAGAGGATGTATTGGCTTGTAAGGTGTGAATGATTGGGGGCCACTTTAAATACATCCATTGCGAGATAAGACTCTGGTCCATATTAAGGGCCCTCCAGATTAACAGTATATCAGCGGGTCATAAAGCACACAGGCCCACGTCCACAGGACCACATCGGTAGGAAGCAGAAGCCAAGGAGTCAGGAGGCCTGGTACCGGACCTCTGGGGCCCGAAGAAAAGAGGAAAACAGTTTGACTGGTGGGCCTGCACAGTACCCTTAGGGACCTCCCCCCACCCCCGAATGCTCCTTTCGCCGGAGAGAATCCGTGTGTGAGCCTCAGAAGGAGGCAAGAACCATTGAGTAGTGACCTTGCTCACTACAACGACTGGCAGATTGTGTAATCTGGAGCCCCATGAGCAACCAAACCAAGGCACAATAGACAAGAAGGTGACTACTGCTGATTACCGTGAGGTGAGGCGTGGGGGGACATGGTCCGGAACCATGGGCTCAAAGCCACACAATCGAACAACCTGGACAAATACGCTGTAATGAGATCACTCTGGGAGGATTGGTTGTAGCAGGAGAGGGGAAGGATCAAACTCTTTTTGGGCCCAAGACACCTTTCATGGGTGATGTTGGCACTGAACATTTGTGACACATTTAGTATACAGGGATCACATAGTGAGACCATTGATCCGTACATCTACTATGGCGGGGACAGCAGCCTACCCACGTTTCTAGTTAACCATAGGGTGACAGGCACTCTGTGAGTTGGGTTGGTGGGTGGTTCCAAGCTCACCATGCAGGGCTTGGAGGGAGGGCGGAGTTACGGGTTTGCTATTTGAGTTTTGTTGTTTTATACTGTTTTTTGGGCAACAGACACCCCTACAAACAGGGCCATGGTGGGGTTCTATAGTTGCACAATTGGGTAGTGGGGTGGGGGGGGAACTACAGGGTTTATTTCCTAGACTTTTGTTTACTGTTATGACACTTGAATGGTTTATTTGCTCATCTACTGAATGGTTAAGTCCATTGGGGCAGACTCATGGGACACAGGGTGGAGTGGCAAAAGCAGAGCAGACAGTGGGGGGGTTTTTGAGGTCCATAGGTAGGAAGACGCCGTACTCATGGATGGAACGTAAATGGTATAGGCAACAAGATTAAGCAAACACTAGTGCTTCAGTATTTGCGCAGACACACCTCATCTTACTCCAGGAAACACACCTTCTGGGGAATCAATACAGGGCCCTCGATAGATTTGGCTACAGATTAGTGGCACATGTGGAATATACTACTGATTCGGGGGGGGGGGGGGTAATCTTGCTTAAGCAGTTGATACCACTCATAGTGTATTGCACGCGGCAGAACCCTTATGGTCGCTATGCCGCAATATCCGGACGTGGGAAGGACATACCCCCAATATTTTCTCACTTTATATTCCACCGCATCTTCATCCTGTCACACAACCAGAAGTAAGCAGCATGTTGCTAGACATCCCGGGTGGGATTTGGGCGCTGGGAGGCGACATGAATGGGGTGGTGGAACCAGGTCTAGATAGGGAGACTAGGGCAGCCATACTGGACGAACAGGGACCCCTGCGGCCCTTCCAGGAGGCGTTAGGGACAGTGGACCTTTGGCGGCTACACCACCCGCAGAGGAGGCAGTGCACATACTTCTCTGCAACCCACAGGAGTTTCTCCCATTTAGGTTATATTTGCATCCACCACAGGAGTACAGGCAGATTTCGGGCAGCGACGCATTATGCGAGGGGCATTTCAGACCACTCCCCGGTCGGAGTGATATTGGAGGGACCCAAAAGAGAGTTTGTGGTGCCACCGAAGGTAGACCAATGGCATTTAAAGGATATAGGTCTTAGGGAGAAGCTCAAAGAACAAACAGGGACGTACTTTGCAAAGAATCTGGGGACAGTGGGCTCTGTATGTGTCCTCTGGGAGGCATTTAAAACGGTTCTACGGGACCAAGCTCAGGCGCCGATAGGGGGTGTTAAGAAAGAACACCGACTCAGCTGCTCTGCGGTCAAAAAGGATATTGCTGAACCGGAATCCAGAGTGTTGGCCGAAGGGACAGTGGAACTAAAACATTAGCTGCGCCTCAGGCAACAGGATCTGAGGACGCTGGCGGAACACAAGGAATGGAGCCATGCACTGGCGACGCAACTTCAGTTATATGATATTGGGGACAAGGCAAACAAGCTATTAGCCTAGCTTGAGAAAAGCGACAGAGATAGGTCCTGAATTTTAGAAGTGGTTGACCGAGAGGGAACACTCCAAACAACCAGCTCAGCTATTGTGGATACGTTTGCCGACTATTACGAGGATCTCTATGAATCCACCACATCTAGATCTGCTACTGAGTGTGCGGATCTCCTGGGAGACCTTACATTAGAAACGCTCACTAGGGAAGTGAAGGAGGCATTGGGGGCTGACCTAACCAAGGAGGAGCTCGCAGCAGCTCTGAGGGACATACAGTCAGGTAACGGCCTCCCAGTTGAATTATACAAAGGGATATTAGACAAAGTAACCCCCACATATGCTGGCCATGTTTCAGGGGGCGCGGGAGGAGGGATGTCTACCACAAGACCAACAGACTGCCACGATAGTAGTCATCCATAAAAAGGGCAAACCACTGACGGAATGAAGCTCATATAGGTCTATATCCTTGCTAAATGTAGAAGTCAAGGTGCTGGCTAAAATATTGGCGTCCAGATTATGTACAGTCATTACATCAATTATACATCCGGACCAATCGGGCTTTATGCCACATAGGAGTACTCGTCTACGCCGCTTATTTGGCATGATGCATGAAACTGGACGTGCGGGCACAGATCCGGCGGTGGCAATGTCACTGGATGCCAAAATGGCGTTCAATAGTATTGAGTGGAACTATCTGTTCGCCGTGCTGACGCAATTTGGTCTTGGCCTGAAATTTTGTGGCTGGGTCCGGGCCCTTTACCAGAAACCATTGGCGAGAGTGCGAGTCAATGGAGTGGTCTCTCGAGTCTTTCTCCTGCAGAAAGGCACAAGGTAGGGCTGCCCACTCTCCCCCATATTTGCCCTGGCCCTTGAACCAATTGCTGCCTGAATCCGCCAGGCCCCGCAAATGCAGGGGTGTGAGGTGTAATGGGGTCTGGGAGGAGCGTATCTCACTATATGCCGATGAAATCATACTATATCTGTCTAACCTGACCCTCTCCACCGATAGGGTCTTACATATTTTTTACCTTTTTGGCAGCTACTCAGGGTATTGCATTAACTGGTCAAAGTCACTGGTCTTCCCGCTAGCAGGGGATAACATTAGGCTCCCCTGGTCCTGTACGGCGCCACTGATGACGGAAGTTTTCAATACCTGCGAATCCATGTAACTAGAGACCCCTAGGAATTTTGCAGCAAAAACCTCCTCCCACAGCAAGAGAGGCTGAGAGGGAATGACAAACATTGGGGCACACTACCGCTCTCCCTGATGGGTAGAGCGGCATTATACAAAATGATGACACTCCCACGGTTGATATATGTGCTCCAAAATACACCCTATAGAGTCCCACAGGAGTTCTTCCAGAAAATTGAATGTGAAGTTCGTAAATTGCTGTGGTGGGGGGGACACACCATGAATAGCGTTCTCCAGGCTTCAAAGAGGGGTTTATGAGGGTGGACTGGTGATTCCAGATATAACTAAATACTACTGGACGACCCAGCTACTTGTGATAAATGACTGGGTTTTCACGGACCGCCGAGAACCGGTGTATAGAGTTGATAGAAAGGTGATGGGATGCGGAAGTCATGAAGCGATCCTCTACCGAAGGAGGAAAGAGAGAGGGCTACCGCAGCACACTCAGGCGGTAGTCAGATATGTAGGGAGGCCACGAGATTCCTTGGTTGGAACCGGAAGGCTCACAAACATGACACCATTAAGGGACAGCGACCTACTACACGAAGTGGGTGGACTGGGGGGCTTCTCCAGTTAGAAAATGATAGGAATAGACCACTTGGTAGATGTCTGGCGAGATCAGGCCTTCATATAATTTGAAACCCCAAGCAGGGAATTTGAGTTGAAAGAAGTGGAAAGGTACAGATATCTGCAGCTTGGGCATGCCCTGCGAAGATATATATGGGAAGGGGAACAACTACCAGAGGCTTCACCTCTGGAGGACCGACTCCTTATGGAGCACAACCCAGATGAGGCGATTTCTATCATACATTGGAAATTAGTCAACAACTTCCCTGATCCTCTAATGACCTTACGGGAGGCCTGGGGGACCTTGCTGATTTATAAGATGATGACTGGGGGGAGGACATCCAGAGCCCATGTGAGATTGCAATACGGGCTAGATTCCGCCTGGTCCAGCTTCGAATTCTGCATCGATCCTACTATTCAAGGACCAGACTAGCTAAAATTGGGAGGACACCCTCGGCGGCTTGCCTCCGGGGATGTGGCCAAGAATATACTTTTTTCACATGCTGTGGGAATGCCCGGAGATACAGGAGTACTGGAGAGGGGTCACTGGGGTTATGTCCCATGTGATGTCACTAGAGGTCCCCATGGACGCAGGTGGCTCCTGCTGGCGATATCGGGGGATGAAGGTTGGACCAAATACCAGATGGTGTGGCTGTTGCTGGCTGCGGGGGTGGCCAAACAAAACATAGTGAGAGCATGGGGGAAGTGTGAATCCGCCCAGACTAAGACTGGAAATCTGATCTAGATTGGTGCCAGAGGGCGGAAAAGGTGGTCTATCAAAGCCAGGGCTGTCTAAGGAGGTGAGAAAAGGTGTTGAGAGCCTGGCAAGCCTACAGAGGGTATTGATAGGCGGGGATCAAGATCCAGGGGGACCAACGACACTGGGTGCGGGCGACTGCCATGCTATATGTGATGGGCAGGAAAAGCGCCCCTATGGCTATGATTAACATTCAGCTTCGGGATATTGCCATTTTCCAAATGCCAAGTGTGTACTTAAATATTCATCATTTCTTGATTTAAACTTTTATGTGATGAGCATGGTTTCAATTAAAAGAGTTTAAAAAAGATTCATCATGTTCGCAGAGGTTTGGCTTACTCGGATCCGGTGATCCTAGATTCGGAAGCCAGAGAAGAACTCCTTTGGTGGCCGAGTCACACAGACACCTGGAAAAGGAGAACGATTTTCTCTGTCGCCCCCGATCTTGTCTTAGAATCCATTGCAAGTTGGACAGGTTGGGGCGCAAGATGCTCTCAACTCTCAACTGGGGGTACATGGTCTCTTCAGGAGTCATCCTTGCACACCAATTGTGTAGAGATGCTGGCAGGTTCCTTTGCCGGGACCATTCTTCTGCACATGGACAATCTGTCGGCGGTCAGATATATAAATCGTCTCGGGGTACAAGATCCAAACCCCTAGCAGTTCTGGCAAAGAGTCTGTGGGAATTCTGTCTACAAAGGAATATCTCGGTCAGAGCAGAATATCTTTCAGGCAAGTTGAATGTAGTAGCGGACTGATATTCCAACATCTCCAAGATTCAATTGATTGGTGTCTGCACCCTTTTGTATTCAGTCAAGTTTCATCAATCTTTGTCACCATGTCAATAGATCTTTTAGCTCCCCGTATCGATTTTCAGCTTCCCTCCTTTTTCAGTTGGATACCACATCCTTTAGCTCTGGCCACCGATGCGTTTCTCCAATCCTGGCTTCAGACTCTTCTCTACGCCTTTCCTCCATTTCTCTTCTTTGCACGGGTCCTAGATCAAGCTTGCAGACAGCGATCAACCCTGGTTCTAATCACCCCATCTTGGCAGGTTCAGCCATGGTGCCCATCTCTACTGGAACTGGCTTCGAACTTTCCGGTGTGGATTCCAACCTTTTCCAACCTGCCCCTCAATCCTCAAGGGTTTTGGCACAACCTCATTCTATTTTTTTAACATCTGTTTATTAAATAAGCAAAAAAACAGCCTAGCAGTGTGTTCATTGACGGACCTTTTCCATACATATTCCTGAAGGGAATCCATCATAGCATCTATGAGTATTACCATGTCACAATAAAAAATGGATCAATGAAATAATTCCTAGGTACATTACTATGTAGTACACTGTCCTAAATTCCCCCTTTCTCCTGCCCACCCATTGCTACCGTTCACCCATTGCTCCTAGAATTACCTCAGAGACCTCTATATCGTACCCACTTACCCCAGATTTTGTCCCACTTCCTCAGGCACTCCCTGCCCTGGAACACCACTTTCTCTGCAGCGCAGCACCAGTCCAAATCCTCCTGCCACTGTACAACACTCGGTGGTCGGTGTGCCTCCCACTCCTTTGCTATATTTCTTTTTGCTACCATGTCTGCGATCATAAGCGATATCTTGGAATATTTAGCCCATTTATATTTTCCAGTCACACATAGGATATGCCATTTGGCCCCCAATGTGACCGCTTCGTCTACCGCTTCCGACATTACCCCTATTATTTCTCTCCAGTATTGCTGAATTCGGGGGCAAGACCATAGTATATGGAAAAAGGTGCCTATATCCCTGCAACCCCTTACACACTGGTCAGTGTCACTTTGTCCCATTTGGTGTAGTAGTGTCCTTGAAGTGTATGAGCTGTGTAATATACGCAATTGTATGAGGCAAAACCTTGCTTTAATTGCCACCTCTCTTGGACTCTGTATTGCTTCTATCCAATCATCGTTGTCGAGTGCACCCAGTTCGACTGCCCAGGCTTCTCGGAGAGCACCAAGGGGATCCGGAGAGTTGTTCATTATGTTTTTGTATACTAGGGAAGTAGCTTTATCTTTCATGGGGTCATAAGTATTCTATCTTCAAGTGGTGTGTATCCCGCTAATTGTTCACAGTCTGGAATGTGACACCTCAAGGCATGTTTTAGCTGTTGATATCGAAAAAGTTCAGAGTCAGCCATCTGGTACTCCAATTTTAGGTCCTCAAAATCTATCAGCTTTTGTCCCCTCCATATATCCCCCAGATATTCGATCCCTATAACTTCCCATTTACTAAATCCCTTTAGTTGGTCAACATCTCGTAGGAGATCACTGTCCCACAGTGGAGTCCTTCCTGTCAGTTTCCCTTTCCAGCCTAAAAATAGTGTTGCTTTCCTCCATATACTTATAGTTGTTTGTGTGTGTGGAGGCAGTACATTCCCCGTTTATCAATGGTAAAGTGCCACTGAGTAACCTCTCTGTCCCATAGAGTGGTGGTTGACTCTGTATGCTGGCTCCTCTCGTCCCATGCACACCCATTCACTTATATTTACTAATTGTGCTGCCCAATAATACTTCCTAATGTGGGGGATTACCAATCCACCCTCAAACACACTCCGCTGTAGTTTATGTAGGGCTATTCTAGATTGTCCTCCGGCCCATAATAGCTGCCTTAGTTCGCAGTCGATTTTCCTAAAAAAGCTAGGTGGTATTCTACAGGGGGTGTTTTGCAGAATATATAGAAATCTTGGCAATGCCATCATTTTAAACAAGGCAGCCCGACCAATTAAGGACAATGGGAGCTTCCTCCAATGTAGTACATCCCTACCCAGTCTATCCAGCTGGGGGAATAAGCTATCTTCTAAAAACTAATTGTCTGTCTTTGAAATTACTATGCCCAGGTACTTAAATTTGTCTTTTATCACTAGGATTTGTGCACTAGTTGGTAAACACAGCAACTCCCCCGCCAGCACAAAGAGGAGGGATTTGTTCCAATTTATCCTGTATCCAGAATAACTCCCGAACAATTGGAATACGTGAAGTATTCGAACAATCAAGCATTTTGGGTTAGTGGCATATAGCAGGTTATTGTCGGGGCACAACCTCATTCTAGAGGGCTCCCTTTCCCTCATATCTTGGATGATTTCAGGGCTTCCTGGAGAACTCCAGGAATTTCGGAGGAGGCTATTCAACTCATTCAACAGTCCTGGCCCCCTGGTACAGCGAAACTTTACAAAACAGCTTGGTTGGACTGGTGTAGCTGGTATATGGACAGGGATTCAGATCCCTTTTCAGGAAATGAAACCTTGGTGGCTAATTTCCCAGCTTCTTTAGCTTCCCAAGGGCAAGCATATTGCACTATCAATACTTAGATTGTTGATTTCGGCTGAACACATCAGAGTGGATGGAAAACCCATTGGAGAGCACCCTTTGGTTTGTTGTCTGTTAAAGGGAGTATGCTTTGCTAATCCTCCACGTCCCAAGTATTTATTCCTTTTGGGATGTTAATGCAGATTTTCAACAGTTTTAATGGGAAGAAAATCATGATTTTATTAAAGGCACGGAGGCTAATATGATTATACCTTTAATGCCCTCAAACACAGCAGCAACATCAAAACTAGAATTAGAACACTTATAAACTCTAGAACACTGAACATGCATATAACATCAGAACAGGAAGCCATCTTCTTCTTTTAACTGCTGCGAAATAAACAAAGTCCCAACCAAAGTCCCATCTCTTGATCCAAAATGTCCAATCCATTTCCGTCCTCCAGAGACTCGTCTTCGATATCCATCTCTTCTGCTTTAACCTAAATAAAAAAAGTACAAAAATATTAAAAGGGTGGGCAAGCGGAGGGATAATATTAGCATCTGTGCCTTTAATAAAATCATGATTCTCTTCCCATTAAAACTGTGGAAAATCTGCATTTTATGGCAAGGCCAGGCGGTCAATATTATGCATGTTCAAAGTTCATCTAAAACTCTTTCCAACACATTTTCCACCGGTTTAAAATAGAATTTTTAAAAGTTGCATCATTCGACCAATCAGCCGCCCTCAAAATACCCCTCAAACTAAAACCTCTCATAAACGCCTTACTAGCCATAACACCCCTAACAGAATGAGCCCCAAAAACACTCACATCCACACCAGCCTTACACATAACCTCCTTCACCCACCTAGCCAAGGTTGGTGCAGAAACAGCCTTAAAAGGCCTTCTGTAAGAAATTAACAACTGAGAACATCCACACTCCCTTAATCCAATAGTTCTCAACTCATACTCTCTTAAACAACAAACCACACACAAGTTACTATGCCCCTCTAAACGAGGATTAAAAAATTGTCCTAGACATAGTTTTCGTCCTTTTTCTCAACTCAAAACACACAGCCTCCGGTTGATAACTTCTAGAATTCACTTCTAAAGCCCTAATATCTGAAACCCTCCTAAAAGAGACCAAACACAAAAGCATTGCCAACTTCCAAGACAAAAACTTCAGATTCAAAGACGTATTTGCACCGCATCTGTCCAACTCCTTTAGAACAACCGAAACATCCCAAAGAACATCATACTTTGCCCTAGGTGGCAATTCTAACTGAACACTTTTAACCAAAGCATACTGACCCACAGGCATACCATCCACCAAAACATGCCCGGCCGAAATCGCAGACCTGCTTAAATTCACTGAATTATAAGCCAAAACACTTTTATACTGATCCGATAAATAATTCACAACCTCCACTAGAGGAGTTGATACGGGATCCAAACCCCTCTCAACACACCAACCACACCATTTCCTCCAAGCTGACTTGTAGACCCTTGTTGTTCCTGTAGACCATGAACCCACGATGAGATCCGAAGCCTCCTTTGATAACCCATGCACTTGCCAAACTCTCCTGAAATCAGCCAAGCCATAAGCCTCAACTGACCTGACACTACCAACTCGTGCACATTCCCTTGCGCATCCAAAATGACCTCTTGGAAATTCGGTAACAAAACAGGATCCTCCACCAACAAACTCATCACATCCGGGAACCACACTTGGGCCTGCCAAAACGGCGTCACCAGAACTACCTCTGCCTTCTCCCTCCTTACTTTCATCATCACTCTCTGAATCATGGAGAACGGCGGAAAGGCATAAAGCCTCCCCACACTCCACTCCTGAAGGAAAGCTTCTATCCCCTTCGCTTCCTGATCCGGTCTCCAGCTATGAAACTCCATCAGCTGCGTATTCAATCTGTTCGCAAATAAATCCACCTTCAGAGGACCCCACCTCTGCTGTAACCTCTGGAAAAGCCCCCTGTCCAAGTTCCAATTGCTCACATCCTTGAGATACCTTGAATACCAATCTGCTTCTACGTTGCTCAACCCTGGAATATACTGGGCCTGAACCATAATCTTTTTCTCCAAACAGAACCTCCAAAACTCTTTTGCCAACTCCGCTAGCCCCCTCGATCTAGGACCCCCCAGCTTGTTCACATAACGCACCGCCGAAATGTTGTCCATCTTTAACAGAACACAACATTTCACTTGATCCTTCATGAAACTCTTGATCGCAAATGAACCTGCCAGGAGCTCCAGACAATTTATGTGAAGCTCCCTTTCCTCCTTGGACCACTGTCCCCCAGTCGACACTGTGCCACACCTTGCTCCCCAACCGTGCAGACTGGCATCCGACTCTATCTCTATCTCCGGAACTTCTCCAAAAATTGCTCTTCCATTCCACGCCTCCAGACTCATTAACCACCAATCCAACTCCTCCTGAGTCTCCTGATTCATCCTCACTTTCTGTGAGTATTTCGCCCCCTGCCTCAAATGAACAGCCTTCAACCTCTGCAATGCTCTGTAATGAAGGGGAGCGGGAAAAATCGCTTGAATAGACGCTGATAATAGACCCAGCAGTCTTGCCAACTGCCGCAAAGTGATCCACTCTGCATTCTTCTCTCTCTTTCCGAATTTTCTTCACCTTCTCCATTGGTTACCTCAACACACATTCCAATGTCTGAATCTGAAAACCTAAAAACTGTATCACTTGCTCTGGCTCCCCACACGACTTCTCCCTGTTCACCACAAAGCCCAGATCCTCCAGAACTTTCATTGCAAACTCCGTCTGCTCCTTTGCCAAACTTTTTTCCTCTGCCATAATTAAAATATCGTCCAGATAAACAATTAATCGAATTCCCCTGGACCTCAGCCACGCTACTACTGGCCTCATTACCTTGGTAAAACACCAAGGAGCTGACGTCAACCCGAACGGGAGACTTTTGAACCTCCATCGCACTCCTTTCCATCTGAACTGAAGGTAATCTCTTTGCTCCACACACACCGGAACAGTAAGATAAGCATCCTTCAAATCTAACCGGGTCAACCAATCCCCTTTCCTTAGCAAATCCCTTAACATATGAATTCCTTCCATTTTGAAATAGTTGTAACACACCCAATCGTTCAACTCTCTGAGGTTTATTACAGGTCTCATACCTTTCTCCTTTTTTCCACTAAAAACAAATTGCTCACCAAACACCCTGGAACCATCCTTGCAACCTCTATCGCCCCTTTCGCTTCCAATGCTTCTACTTCCTTTGTTACAAGATCCTCCATCTCCTTTGAGAACCGTAAAACAGCGGGACTCCTCCTTTGTACTGGCATCTGTAAAAAATCTATATGATAACCTGCCACTGTTTCCAAGACCCATGGATCTTGAGTTATTTTTTTCTACCTTGAAACAAACTGGGCTAGTCTGCCGCCCAATTTTACATGGATAGAAATAGGGTCTGTTAAACATCTTACCTGATGCACCTCTTGTCTTTCTCTCTGCCCGCATTCCTCTCGACCTGGATCTTTGCCTCTGTGGGTAGAAACTACCCTGTTCCGTCCTCGTGAAACCATATCCATAATTCGATCCATAGGGTCTAAAACCTCTACCAAAAGATCCTCTGGTAATCCCTTGACCACGGCCGGGGAATCAACCCCGCATTCTCCAGGCCATTCCAAAAACCCTTCGGATATCTTTTTGAGCCTTCTGTAAAGAATTAAAGGTACCAACATACCTTGACATGTTCTTCACAAATTCATCTCCGAAGAACATACCCTCGCTTTGCTCTCCAAATTCTTTCTTAGCCAGATCTACCAGTTTAGGGTCTATTTTAAACAGGATGCTTTTTCATCTCTCCACACACAGGGCTGTATTAGAATTTCCTAGAAGGCAAATCGCCCTCTGCACCCATTGACACAATTCCACTACATCCACACCTGTATTAGCGACCCCTGACCTTGACTGGTAGGTCGCTCCCCCACCACACAGCTCCGTCTGTGTGCCCTGCTGCTGCCCCTGATTGTGCTCGTTTTTTCCTTTCTGTGACCCCTTGCTGGCCCTGATTGTGCTCGTTTTTCCTTTCTGTGCCCCCTTGATGCCCCTGATTGTGCTCATTTTTCCTTTCTGTGCCCCCTTGCTGGCCCTGATTGTGCTCGTTTTTCCTTTCTGTGCCCCCTTGCTGTCCCTGATTGTGCTCGTGTTTCCTTTCTGTGCCCCCTTGCTGCCCCTGATTGTGCTCGTTTTTCCTTTCTGTGCCCCCTTGCTGCCCCTGATTGTGCTCGTTATTTCCTTTCTGTGCCCCCTTGCTGCCCCTGATTGTGCTCGTTTTTCCTTTCTGTGCCCCCTTGCTGCCCCTGATTGTGCTTGTTTTTTCCTTTCTGTGCCCCCTTGCTGCCCCTGATTGTGCTCGTTTTTCCTTTCTGTGCCCCCTTGCTGCCCCTGATTGTGCTCGTTTTTCTTTTTGTGCCCCCTTGCTGCCCCTGATTGTGCTCGTTTTTTCCTTTCTGTGCCCCCTTGCTGCCCCTGATAGTGCTCGTTTTTCCTTTCTGTGCCCCCTTGCTGCCCCTGATTGTGCTCGTTTTTCCTTTCTGTGCCCCCTTGCTGCCCCTGATTGTGCTCGTTTTTTCCTTTCTGTGCCCCCTTGCTGCCCCTGATTGTGCTCGTTTTTCCTTTCTGTGCCCCCTTGCTGCCCCCGATTGTGCTCATTTGTTTTTCCTTTCTGTGCCCCCTTGATGCCCCGATTGTGCTCTTTTTCCCTTCTGTGCCTGTTTCCCGCCGCTGCGCCCTGCGGCCCCGCCCCTCACTGCCCATTCGCTGCCCCATTCCCTGCTCCTCCCTCCCACCTCCCCATTTATGTGCGGCCGCTGCGTGGTGAAGAGAGCGACCCCTGACCTTGACTGGTAGGTCGCTCCCCACCACACAGCTCCGTCTGTGTGCCCTGCTGCTGCCCCTGATTGTGCTCGCTTTTTCCTTTCTGTGCCCCCTTGCTGGCCCTGATTGTGCTCGCTTTTCCTTTCTGTGCCCCCTTGCTGCCCGATTGTGCTCGTTTTTCCTTTCTGTGCCCCCTTGCTGGCCCTGATTGTGCTCGTTTTTCCTTTCTGTGCCCCCTTGCTGCCCCTGATTGTGCTCGTTTTTCCTTTCTGTGCCCCCTTGCTGCCCCTGATTGTGCTCGTTTTTCCTTTCTGTGCCCCCTTGCTGCCCCTGATTGTGCTCGTTTTTTCCTTTCTGTGCCCCCTTGCTGCCCCTGATTGTGCTCGTTTTCCTTTCTGTGCCCCCTTGCTGCCCCTGATTGTGCTCGTTTTTTCCTTTCTGTGCCCCCTTGCTGCCCCTGATTGTGCTCGTTTTTCCTTTCTGTGCCCCCTTGCTGCCCCTGATTGTGCTCGTTTTCCTTTCTGTGCCCCCTTGCTGCCCCAGATTGTGCTCGTTTTTTCCTTTCTGTGCCCCCTTGCTGCCCCTGATTGTGCTCGTTTTCCTTTCTGTGCCCCCTGCTGCCCCTGATTGTGCTCATTTGTTTTTCCTTTCTGTGCCCCCTTGATGCCCTGATTGTGCTCGTTTTCCCTTCTGTGCCTGTTTCCTGCCGCTGCGCCCTGCGGCCCCGCCCCTCAATGCCCATTCGCTGCCCCATTCCCTGCTCCTCCCTCCCACCTCCCCATTTATGGCGGCCGCTGGCGCGCCGAAGGCGCGCCTAAGGCAAGCCCGTCTGCGCCCGTCCGCGCCGTGACCGTGCCCAGCGCCAGACCCCTGGTCCGGGCATCCCCCGCGCCCGCCACATCAACAGACGCCGATACGACGCCAGCACCCTCCACGCACTCAACCCCGGAAAAGATCACGCCTGCTACCAGGCCACCCCGAAGCGCACCCAAGGGCCCTTCACCTGCCGGAACTGCAGCTTCGCCAGCACCCGCCCCGCCAAACCACCGCCCAGGAAAGAACCCAACTACCTCAGATGCATCCTCCTCAACACCCGCTCCGCCCGCAAACACGCCATCGAACTCTGGGACCTTCTCGACTCAACCTCCCCAGACGTCGCATTCCTGACGGAGACCTGGCTGAATCCCGCTTCAGCCCCCGACATCGCCATTGCCATCCCGGACGGATACAAGATCACCCGCAGGGACCGCACCAACGGAGTCGGAGGAGGCATCGCCATCGTCCACAGGAACACCCTCAGAGTCTCAACCAACACCGATGACACCCTCAGCACCGCCGAACACATGCACTTCCAGATCCACACCGATCCCAACACCACCCTCAGAGGAACCCTCATCTACAGACCCCCGGACCCCGACCACAGTTCAGCGATTCCATCGCTGACTTCGTCAGCACACACGCCATCGCCTCCACGGACTACATCCTCCTCGGGGACCTGAACTTCCACCTCGAGAACAACAAGGACACCAACTCCACCACCCTGATCGACAACCTCGCCACCCTCGGACTCAGACAGCTCGTGACTACACCCACCCACGCCGCCGGCCACACGCTAGACTCCATCTTTTCCGCAAGCCCACACGTCTCCTTCAACCACACCTCCGAACCCCACTGGACTGACCACCACTGCATCCACTTCACCTACAGGAAGCCCACCACGCACCACCGCACCGAACAAATGCCTCGCCGCTGCTGGAGCAGAGTCACGGAAGACCAGCTAACCACAACCCTCGCCCTGAGCCCACCCGCCGAACCCTCCGACCCCGACACCGCCGCCCGCAATCTCAGACAGTGGATCGACGACTGCGCCAACACCCTTGCCCCGCTCAAGAATCCGCCCAACAGCCACACCAGCAAGAAAGCCACCTGGTTCACCGAAGACCTCCAGGCCTCCAAACGAACATGCCGAAAACTGGAGAAGATCTGGCTCCACGAACGGACAGCGGACAGCTACGCCGCCCACAAGAGCTCCACCCGCAGTCACCATCACCTCATCAGATCCGCCAAAAGGGCCTCACTCAAAGACCGCCTAGACAACAACGCACACAACAGCAAAGAGCTCTTCAACATCGTGAAGGAACTCTCCAACCCCAGCTCCAACATCAACGACATCCAGCTGTCGCGAGACCTGTGCGACTCACTGGCCAACTTCTTCCACCGCAAAATCGCTGACATCCACGACAGCTTCAACACCACGACCGCCCCGGCAACCACCGAGACCACTTCCCCCACAACCACCAACCGCCTGCTCTCCTGGACCAACATCAACGACGAGGACACCAGCGAGATCATGAACACCATCCACTCCGGTTCACCGCTAGACCCGTGCCCTCACCACATCTTCAACAAAGCCAGTACAGCCATCGCGCCCCATCTCCGGAAAATAATCAACATCTCCTTCGAGACAGCAACCTTCCCGGAAAGCTGGAAGCACGCCGAGATCACCGCCTTACTCAAGAAACCCAAGGCAGACCCCAAGGACCTCAAGAACTTCCGACCCATCTCTCTGCTCCCGTTCCCCGCGAAGGTCACCGAGAAAATCGTCAACAAACAACTGACCCGCTACCTCGAGGAGAACAACATCCTGGACCCTTCCCAGTCCGGCTTCCGCAGCAACCACAGCACCGAAACCGCCCTCATCGCCGCCACCGATGACATCAGGACCCTGCTAGACAACGGAGAAACAGCAGCCCTCATCCTCCTGGACCTATCAGCCGCCTTCGACACGGTCTGCCACCACACACTACGAACACGCCTTCACGACGCCGGGATCCAAGAGAAGGCCCTGGACTGGACCACATCCTTCCTTTCCGGCAGAACACAAAGCGTCCGCCTCGCCCCTTCCGATCCAAGGCCACCAAGATCATCTGCGGCGTACCCCAAGGCTCCTCCCTCAGCCCAATGCTGTTCAACATCTACATGGCACCCCTCGCCCACGTCGCCCGACAGCACAACCTCATCATCTCCTACGCCGACGACACCCAGCTAATCCTCTCCCTCACCAAAGACCCTCACACCGCCAAAGCCCACCTCCACGAAGGAATGAAGGCCGTCGCTGAATGGATGAGGACCAGCCGCCTGAAGCTGAACTCGGACAAGACGGAGGTCCTCATCCTTGGTTCCAACCCTTCAGCCTGGGACGACTCCTGGTGGCCAACATCACTGGGAACAGCCCCGCCACCCACCGACCACGTACGCAACCTAGGGGTCATCCTCGACCCCACCCTCTCCATGACTAAGCAGGTCAACGCCCTTTCCTCATCCTGCTTCAACATCCTCCGAATGCTCCGCAGGATCTTCAAGTGGATCCCCACCGAAACAAGAAAAACAGTCACCCAGGCCCTCGTCACCAGCAGGCTGGACTACGGAAACGCCCTCTACGCAGGAACGACGGCTAAGCTCCTGAGACGGCTGCAACGCATCCAGAACGCCTCTGCACGACTTATCCTCGACATCCCCCGACGCAGCCACATCACACCCCACCTGAGAGACCTGCACTGGCTCCCTGTCAACAAGAGGATAACCTTCAAGCTCCTCACCCACGCACACAAAGCACTCCACAACTCCGGACCAGCCTACCTCAACAGACGACTCAGCTTCTACACCCCCACCCGCCAGCTCCGCTCGACCAGCCTCGCCCTCGCCACAGTCCCCCGCATCCGGAAAACGACCGCCGGCGGCAGATCCTTCTCCCACCTCGCCGCCAAGACCTGGAACACCCTCCCCACCAACCTCCGACAGACCCAAGACCTACTGGCCTTCAGAAGACTCCTCAAGACCTGGCTCTTCGATCAGTAGCAGCACCACCCCCCTCTTCCCCCAGCGCCTTGAGACCCTCGCGGGTATGTAGTGCGCTTTATAAGTGACATGATTGATTGATTGATTGTATTATTAGAATGTGCTTCCTCACATAAATCAAATATTTTGGTTAGAGGACCAAGCACGTCAAGCAGCCTATCTTGGCATCCATTCAGACCTTTATCTAGACCCCTTCTCGGATCTCTACCTGACTTATTTAAAAATGCCATCATTTTAGGGTCTAATTCAGGCGTATACGCCACCTTACAATCCAAACTAGGCCTTGGACACTCAGATCTTAACCTTGTCCGCACTTCTTTGGGAATCTCCCTTCTAATCCAGTACCTCACATATTTTGCAACATGCTCCGCAGGAGTCCATTGAGGTGACAGAGGATGTTGAATCAGGAGAGGATCAAACATCTCCTCACCCTGAGGATCCACAAAATCTCCTATCTCTAATTTAATTCTCTTTTCTGCCACCTTCCTTCTCTTTTGCGGAATCTCTTCCTCATCCGATTCGTCAAAACTTGTAGAGCAAGTCAACTCTACATCCCCACTGGCAGAGGACGAATCACAAGCCACAACACTGTGGCCTCTCTTTTGCGCCTATATAGCGCCACTCTTTGCCTTTATAGCATCATCAAATTTCTGAACCTTACGTTCAGCATCCTTTTCCATCCTCTTTTTCGCCACATTTTTCCTTTTTTGTGTCCTTTTAACTCCTTTACTAGAACCACTAGCAACAATCTCTACTTCTTCCGTTGTCCAAAAATGTTCTTCCTCAGTAGACCTTTTACTAAACACTCCTTTGCTTGTAAACCTCTCAACACTACTTTCAATCTTCCTGTCAATAGTAGCTGTCATTTTACCAAACATCCTCTCCATATACTGCTTCATCCTTTCCTCAAAACCTGCACTCTCACTATTTTCTATTTTAAAATCTTAAAATTCTAAATACCACCAAACACTCCTAAAATAATCCAACAAACTGTAACTTCCTATTCCACCTTAACACTCTTATATACTCCAAATACCTAAGAATCTCTCCCCGTGCAAAACGAACTCCATTTGACCTTTTGCCAATGAAACTCTGACAGAAACTGACAAACTTCTGTCAGTTTCCGATCGGCATTTTGTCCCAAAATATGGCCGACCACCGTGTAACACAGACAATACCTATTTCCCCAATGTTCTTAGATGGCCGCCGTACGTAACGCAAGTACGGCGGCCTCCTTTCACCAAAAACTCAATTTCTAATCCTCTCCTCGCGCTCCAAAACTCGGGAGACGCCAGAGGGAACTGAAGCGCTTGAGCAACAAAGCCACAATGCTTATCTGCTCTCACGCGCATTACCGGCCCATGCCCTGCCTCGCATACGCCATCCCCAGCACGCGCTCAAGAGCGTACTGTCAATTTCAAACCACAACCGTAAGTTCAATTTAAAAACAATGAAAAACCTGTCGATTTCCTTATGCGCGCCAGGTTAAATCATGCTGAAGCATTTACTATTTGCCTTTTTAAAATAAATTACAATACTCTTAAAATTAAAAACTCTAAACTTACAAATAAATGATATTTAAAATAAACTGCCTAACCTATAAACTTTATCTTTTACTTTCACACACAAGCCAAAACAACTCGCTCCCATTTAAATATATATTCTCTCATTCAAATCATACCCCAGACATTAATAAAAGTTCATGAGATATGAATGGACTTATCTGTGCTTGAGCAGCAACAAAAGAGGAAGATGGCTGCCTGTTCTGATGTTATATGCATGTTCAGTGTTCTAGAGTTTATAAGTGTTCTAATTCTAGTTTTGATGTTGCTGCTGTGTTTGAGGGCAATAAAGGTATATGCATAATATTGGCCTCCGGGCCTTGCCATAAAATTTGGTTTTCCAGATGTTTATTTCATGGCCAGACAATGCAGAGCTTTCTCTCAAACATTAATCTGCAAAGCTAACTATGCTTTTGTGTTTTGTTTCTTTGAAACGTGTTTCTGATGTCAAAGCACTGGATGGGTCTTCTTCCTATTCTGCTCTTGGAATCTATTTTCAGGTTAATAGACGCACTAAAATTAATTTGATGTCAGTTCATTACACGTTTTTCCCTTCTCAGCCAAAGTTATTTGTTGAAAATTGTTTGAAATCATACGTTTCACGAACTGCAGAGCTGAAATTGCCTTCAGAGTCCCAGTTACTAATTTCCTTTCAGAAACCCCACAAGCCAGTCTCTGCTCCTACTTTGGCTCGCTAGGTTAAGTGGATAATGTCTCTAGCTGGTATTAATACTGATTCCTTTGGTTCCCATTGTAGGAAAGTGCCTTTTTCTGCATGGTTAGCCCCCACTTTTTGCCTGATGTGATTTCGACCTGTAAGTGCACTGGGTCCCTGCTAACCAGGTCCTCAGTGCCAGGTCTCTTTCCCAAAACAAAGTACCATGATTGGCACAACTTCAGCTACCCCTGTAAGTCCCTAGTAAGTGGTACCCCTGGTACCTAGGGAATGGGTACTGAAGTGGGTTCTCTGGGGCTGCAGCACTGGTTGTGCCATCCCAGGGTCCCCTCACCAAGGCTGTGCACTCTGCCATTACAGGCTGCATGTCTTGGTGCAGGAAAATCCAAAGAGTCAACAGGGCGCACAGCCCTGTGTGCCATTCCAACCATACGCTGCATAAGATATAGGTAAGTCACCCCTACTGCAGGCCTTTAGCCCTAAGGCAGGGTGCACTATATCCTATGTGTGGCCATATCAGCATGAGCAGATATGCCCCTACAATGTAGTCCATTCTGTGATGTTGTAAGTGAACAGGGAACCATAAAGAGTACATGGGCTGGATACTTGCCAACAAGAGTTTCATAGCTCCATAATGGCTTCACTGATTTCTAAGATGTTTGTACCTAACATCTTGTCTTAATAAATCCTCACAGATGGCAGTGTTGGATCTATTAATAAATTCACACAGGAGACCGTTTTAAAGGGTCCCCTGAAACCTAACGAAACACTAGTGGGGTCTCTGGCCAGTTTTCACCTGCCTGCCACCACCATACATGTTTCTGACCTCATGGGGTGAGAGCCAGCACTCTGAGGACAGAAATAATACTTTCTCTGTGCGGGGTTGTTTCACACTTCCTCCAGGATAGGATGGCTTTCCCGGGCGGGAAGCTTCAAAGGCACTACTGCCTTTTACATTCAACCCAGGAACTCCCAGAAAGTGGGGGAGGCCAAGCCCCCTTTCCTGCTAAACTTCTGGCAGGAGGAAAGGCCGGAAAATTAGTTGGAGGAGGATGCCCCCTCAGCCTGCACCACCCCTAGGATGGGGCAGGCAACGTGAACACCTCTCCTGAAATTCCACCATCTTGAGATGGTGAGAAAACCTCCAATCAGAGTAGGGTAGTGTCTCATCCCACAGGAAGTGGTCACTAGAGGCTGTAGACAACCTAAAGGTAGATAGCCCATTTGCTATTACCTGTCTCCCCTTGTAACACCCCTAAATTAAGTATTTAGGAGGCTCCCTGAGACCTGAACCTCAGATTCATCGGACCAAAGAAGACCAGAACAAAAGAAGACCTGCTACACGAGAACAGAAGCCCTGCTACAGAAAGAAAAGGTGCCAAACACTGCCAGCTGCAAGAAAGACTCGACAATCGCTGTTGCTGTGTTGTCCTGAAACCTGCAAGAACTCCAAAAACCCAGGGGGAACACCTATAACCTTCAAGAAATTGCCAAGAAGCTCCCTTGGAGTGAAGGTATCACTCCCCTGCACACCTCTGGCACAGATCACGTGAAGTCCAGTTTGTCAACTTGCTCCTCCCTGATGACCTCGATGCAGCACCGAAGCAGGAAGAGGTATAACAGGTCCGGAGGGTCAGATCTGCCTCTCCACCATGTTTGGAGGCACCAGTACCTACCGGAGCCATGGCGTACCAATACCCAGGGTACCGGATCCCCAACTGTAAAAACCAAGAAGAAGAGTCCACTCTGGACTCCCAAAGCAACAGAAGCAAGCACCCATCGAGAGACATCGAGACACCCAAGACCCACTTCCTGAGTGGCCCAGCTGTTCTGAGATCACCTCTCCAAGCTGCCTGCTCCTGACCGTGAGGACCCTAGGGATGCACAACGCCTGGCTGACCTGTTTGTTCTGCACCCGACCCACCGGCCCCAGCACTGACTAACCAACTCTGCTCCCGTGGTCCCCAGGCCCTAGTGACCTCCTCCCTCCAAGGACACCCACCAAACTTACCTGCAAGTCCACCTGTGCAGTGCATTGACAAGTGGCCCCCTTGGTCTTTGCGCACCAGTTTCCAAGACCCTCAGCACTCTGCTCCTGCCCGATCCGGGATGCTCCCAAACATCTCCTGCTGAAACTTTGGACCTGGTCCCTACATCGACCTATAACAAGAAGGTGAACTTCGTGAAAGCATTACCTGATTTTTTATGCATTTTTCCTCTTTTTCCCCATTGATTCCCATTGTGCGTAGTTGCGCACAAAAGTGATATCTTTTCCGAACTTTCAAAAATCATAACTCTGAAAGTACTTACCTTAGAACTGTGCTCTTCATCTTAAAAAGTACATAAAAATCTACTTTATTTTTAAAAATTAGTCTCGGATTTATTCTTGAGCGTGTGTCTCATTTATTGCCTTTGTGAGTACAACAAATGCTTAGCACCACCCTCTGATAAGCCTAACTGTTCGCCCACACTACCACAAAAAGAGCATTTGAATTATCTGCTTTTACCTCTGTGTACCATTTGGGGATTCTCTGGACTCTCTGCACAGTGTACTTCTTTTTAGTACACTATATAGAGCGCCAGCTTCCCACACCCATTCAGCCATAGGGACCATGACCTCTAGGGCTTTTTGGGTGGGTGCAGGGTTGCATGATAACCTCAAATCTGCAGATTGGTCAAACGTTAATACGTTCAGAGCTTTTTACTGTAAACCAATAGCTCTTCCATCTGGCTCTCTAATTTCAGTGCTTTGAACAAGTATAATATGAGACTTCAGTCTTGTAATAAAATTTAGATTTTCCTAGCTTTGGTGTCAGAAAGACTAGATTTTATTAAAGACACAGGGGTGAGTATTATCCCACCACTGTTTAACTAACCCGCCTTGATTAATTTCTTCTCAGTCCCAGAACCTTCAACCAGTGCTGCAATCTCAACCTAATCTTCTTGGAGACAATTTGCCTTTGGATTCTACTTGGCAGCTGCACTCTCCCAAGCCATCCTTTTGGATCTTCGTTCCTCTGCTCCTGTTGGATTTTTTCAAGGATTTGGTGACTGTTCTGTTGACCCTTGGTTCTGTTGTTGCTCTTTGGAACTCATTTTGACTGGCTCTTAGCAAGAAAAGAGGATTTGCTTCTCTCAGTCATGATAATTATGGCAGTGCTTGATGTCCTAATGGTGGTTCTATTGTGACATGATGTTGTAGTTCTTTCCCAAGGTTTTTCTGGGTATTGTAGTTTTTTTCTTCTTGGCTTCTAAAAATAAAGCAAAAAAAGAATGCATATTACTCGCCTACGTGTCTTTAATAAAATCTAGCCTTTCTGACAGCAAGGCTAGGAAAATCTCAATTGTAAAGTCACACCCAGCTCCAGCGCTTTATCATGTAGAGTGGGGACAGACTATTTCTATTGGAGCAAAACCAAGGCTGATCAGCATGTGACTGGTTCCTGTCTGGGGTGGCATGGTGAGCAAAAGAATGGACTGGTTTGCAGGCCACAGAAATTACCAGCATCCGAGATTAATTTAAACAATCCACCCATCACGTTTGTGTTTTCCTGAGTGTGAAGAGTATGCCTAGATGTGGATAACCATGATCACTATGCCATGGGACTCAATCTACATGTTACTGACAGCCCAAATAGGCAGAAACCAATCTGGGGTTGCATGTTTTCCCATTTAGAGGGGACCTGGACTTGCAGTTCAGGCCGGATTGTTCTATTGGAGCAGGAACAAGGCTGATTTGCATATGGCTGCCTCCTACATGAGGTGGCACACTGAACAAAAGAACAATGGACCAGTACGAGTGGGTGAGATTAATTCAAGTAATCCACTCATCACTTTTATGTTTTGCAGCATGGATTGTTCATCAGTGGGGTTACTACTTCTGATTTTAAAGTACATTAGGTGTGAGAAAGAATAGCAGTTGCTGAATCCAAATGTTCAATGTCTTCAAATGCTCTAATTGTAGCCACTTTATCGATGACAAAATCCAGAGCGCTTCACATGCATTAGCAGAGTTTGGCTACAGAGACAAGCAGAAGTTCTCATTGGGTACAATGCTCCTGTATGTTTTCTACATAGAAGGCAAGCTAAAAACAAAGTCAAATGTAAAGACGCAGTTAAAGTTAAGTTGTCATGGACTATTAGGAGAGGAGTGTTGATATTTATTAGAAACTCAAAAGATGGTGCAGGTATTGGGAAATGCAGTTTGTTGGAGGAAGGGAGAGCTTGTAGTCTGGAAAGGATGATGAATCGTGTTGCTTGCAAAGTACTGTGAAAACATTGGGTCCCATTTTAAGGAGTCATCGCCAAAGGGAGTAGAGTT
Source organism: Calotriton arnoldi (assembly GCA_963921515.1). NCBI lineage: Eukaryota > Metazoa > Chordata > Amphibia > Caudata > Salamandridae > Calotriton > Calotriton arnoldi. Next base: position 147,817 of record CAWUFW010019339.1, read on the forward strand.
CAAAAGTGAAATGGATGCTGCCTGAGTTACAGAAAACTGTTTTGAAAAAGGTGCTTAAAGAGAGTGGTGTGTTGTTTCTTGGTGTGCACCCTTAATATCGAAGTCAGAATACCAATGGTACTAAATAAAGAAGGCAGACTATCGAGAGTATCATTATATTGAGGTAAGTATTATCATTGGTAAGTATATAATTGGTAAGCATATTGTTTTTCTATTTATACAATAACATCGAAGTTTTAAATATCTAAAACTCCAATATTTTTGTGTAATATCGTTTAGGGGTTTTTAATGTATATTTACAAGTACAGTTTATATTTTTTATTTGAATGTTAAATGTGTTTATATATTTTTTAATATTTTTACAATAGTTCATATATATTTGTTGGACCTTACATTATTATCGAGGTTTTACCCCAACTTTTTGCCTTACAGCCTCCTCTTTTTGCTGGCTTTAGGATGTTGCACACTTTACCACTGCTAACCAGTGAAAATGTGATTCTGCTCTCTTCTTTAAACATGATAACATTGGCTTACACGCAATTGGCACATTTAGTTTACTTGTAAGTCCCTAGTAAAGTGCTACTACACGTACCCAGGACCTGTAAATTAAATATTAATAGTGGGCCTGCAGCCTGCCCCCTCCCCCCACTTAAGTAGCCCTATAAACTTGTCGTGTGTGCAGTTTAACCTGCCATTTCAACCGAATAAACATTTTGCCAGGCGTAACCTTCCTTTTTAATGCATATAAGTCAGCCCTAGAGTAGGCCCTAAACAGCCTAGAGGGCAGGGTGCAGTGTATTTAGAAAGTGGAGCATGTACTTTTAACTTTTACATGTCCTGGTAGTGAAAACCCCTTAAATTCATTTTCTACTACTGCAAGGCCTACCTCTTCCATAGTATAACATTGGGTTGACTTATTACACTTAATAAGAGATGACTTTCAATTGGGAGCAGGTAGTAATATAAAGTTTGGTGTCTAAAGAATTTTAATTTAAAAACCTCTTTAATCGTAAAGTTGGATTTTAAGTCTCAATTCTGAAAATGCCACTTTTAGAAAGTTGGTATTTGCTTGTCCCAACCATTTGGTGCTTGCAGCCTGATTACTGGGTTACACGATTAGGTGTAGCTGGCAGTTGGTGTCTTTGTGTATTGCTCCCAGACAGTGAAACAAAGAGCCATAGGTGTTGACAGGATGGGCCATCTCTGACTTGATATGGGGGCGGGGGGTGAGCTGTCACCTACCACACTGGCACATCACAAAGGCTCTGCACACTCACAAAGGGGTCACTAGTCTATTGTGACCCCGGACAACCTGGGGCCAGGGAAGGGAGGCAGGAAATTCCAAGCAGCTCTGGGGGTGGAAACCTCTAGAACCACCTTCTACTTCACAGTGGGCACCAGGTATAAATATTGGAGCCTCAGACTCAACTCTTCAGTACACCTCTAGACCTGTGGATGACTCAGAAGGACTACTGTGCTGCTCTGCCAGAAGGACTGCTACTCTGTTGCCTTATTTCCTTGCTGCCTGAGTGAAAGACTGGACCTGCATCTTGAACCCAGGACCACCATTGACTCAAGGACCAGCAGGGTGGCCTCCTGATCAGAAGCCTCAGGGAAGAAAAGGCTCCAACCATTTTAAACTCAGCACCTGGACTTAGTCTGCTGTGAGTCTTGACCTCAAAGTGGTGGCACCCTAGTTCTGGACACTTGGAAGTAAGCCTAAAGGTGTTCTGCCTGCCCAGCTGTGTTCCTATCGGCAGAACAGACACAGTGTGAAGCATCTCCTCGCAGCTCCGATTCGGACCCGATGCTCTGTGATGCATCGCCGACACAAGAATTTGCATCACAGCCCACAGTCTCCTCGGGACAGCCGCTGAGCGGCGCATCCTCGACACAGGACTTGGCATCACAAGCCCCTTGTCGACAGCATCCTTGACGATGATGCAGGACTACGCATTGCAGGCCCCGCAGCCTCTTCGGAACCGCCAGTGCACAACATATCTTTGACGCAGGACTTAGCATTGCAAGCCCTTCGCAGACGGCATTCTCGATGATGACGCAGAATCTCGCATTGCAGCCTCACAGCTCCTCAGAGCCACAGCTGTGCGTCGCATCTTCAACGTGGGATCTCACAAAACTGCGCAACCAGGATTTAAGGTACTCTTGCTCAGTGGGCCTAACTTGGTCCCTGTATCTGGCCCACACTCCATCGCGGTCGGCCTGAAGTTGTGACTTTGTCCCGGTCCTGTGCTACCAAATAACCACAGTTGGCACTTTGTGCTTCTAGGCACAATTTTCACTTAAATCCTTAAAATTGCATATCTCCAGTTGTACTGATTTGAGTCATTTTGGTCTCTAAAACATTATAACATTTTACTCTATTTTTCAAATTTGGTGTGGGATTTTTCCTGTGTTGTGTTTTCACTTTATTACTGTTTGAAGTGCTGCATAAACACTTTACACATTGCCTTCAAGTTAAGCCTGACTGCTTTGTGCCAAGCTACCAGAGGGTTAAGCACAGGTTAGTTTTTGGGGTTGCTTGTGTTTCACACTGACAAGAATTGTGGTTGCTGCTTGAGTAGGGTTGCACCCCCATTAACCAGTAACCCAATCTCCAACAATATTTAAGTGTTTTATACAAAATTATTGAAATTAACCCTTTTCAAATAATATTTTTTGTTTTGGGGTGTTTAGTTTTGTGGTGGAGGTTTAGGGTGGGTAGTGTACTAAAAAGAATTATATTTTTTATTAGCGTTTTATAGAATACTTGAAAGTTTTTGTTGTAATAATTGCTTATATGTATTTTTGTTATTTATTATTTGGGTTCTGGTTATTTAGGGGCTTAGTTGGGTAGTTTAATAATTTTTAAAAAATGTTATATTTAGCATTTTTATGATTTTTTTAACATATAAAGAATTAATTATGTTATTTATTGGTCCGGTGTTTGGGTGGTTACTGTATTAAATTGTATTTTTTTCATAAATGGAGACAATTAATTTTTCCTTTACTTGAATTCATTATTTTAAATTAATTACTTTTTTCAGGGTTGCTGATTATTTGGGGGTTTGGGTGGGTAATTTATTAAATATATTTTTTAAATATTGTCATTATTTTTGGGAATTTAATTTTAAAAAATATATAATTATATTATTTACAGTTTAGGTTTTTAGGATTTATAGGGTCTGGGTGGATAGTCTTCATTTTTTTTTTTTTAACTTCACATTTTGTTTTTCTAATTTTAATTTATGCTATATTCATTTCTCTTTGAGTTGTTGGGTTTAGAGGTTTTTTTGGAAGTGTACTAAAGTACATTATTAGGAAATTCATTTTTTCATTTAAAAAATGTAAATATGTTATTTTTTGGTATTTTTTAGGTTTTATGGTGTTTGAGTGATGTGTGGCCCGGTTGATTAATTTTAGGGAAAAGGGATATTTTGCCAGTTCACTGATTAGTTTTTAGGGTACTGGGATGAGTATTGTATTGGCTTACAATTTAATTATTTGGCGAAGGTATGGGTGTTGCACAGGTTTACGGAAAAGTTTTTAGGGAGCCGCAGTGAGTGTCGGACTGGGTTACGGATTTGTTTTTAGGGCACACGGACAGATATTTCACCGGGTTACTGATTAGTATTTAGAGTGCTGCTGTGAGTGTAGCACTGGGTTACTGATTAGTTTTTAGGGTGCTGGTGTGGGTATTGTACCAGGTTACTAATTGGTTTTTATGGCGCAGGGATGGGTATTGCACTGGTTTACGGATTAGTTTTTAGGGCGCCATGATGGGTACTGCACCGGGTTACGGATTCGTTTTTAGGGCACAGGTGTGATTATTGTACTGGGTTATTAATTAGTTTTTAGTGCAGAGGGATGGGTACAGCATTGGCTTACTGATTAATTATAAGGGCGCCACTGTGGGTGTTTCACTGGGTTACTGTTTAGTTTTTAGGGTGCAGGGATTGGTATTTCCAATTAATGATTTGTGTTTTTTGGGCACCGGTGTGGGTGTTGCACTGGGTTAATGATTCCTTTTTAGGAGCAGGGATGGGTATTGCACTGGGTTACGGATTAGTTTCTAGGGCATAGGGATGGGTATTGCACTGGGCTGCGGATTTGTTTTTAGGGTGCCGGTGTGGGAGATATATATATATATATATATATATATATATATATTAACTACTGGCGGTCGCCAGTAGATAGTTATAGTTAGGACCTTTATCCATAGGAAATTCGCAACATTCTATTTGAAATAACTCTTGCGCCGGTTGACGAATCTTCGCGAAAGCTTCCAACTTGTTGGGGCGCTTTGCTCCGCTCCTACCCTGAAAGTCTCGGGTTGATTCGTCAAGCGGGGGCCGAGAAAAAAGGGGGGTCCCAAAACGCGTTCTCAGTTTTTTCCATGTTAATTCCCATAGGAAATTTTAGCCACGGCTACAGCCCGAACTGCTGAACGGAATTACACCAAATTTTGCAAAAAGGTAGCGCTTGGTTCAGAAAGCGGCCTTTTTTTTAAATGGTGTAAATCCGTTCAGTAGTTGTGGAGAAATTCAAAAAATAAGAGTGAAAAAATTGATTTCCCATAGGAAACGTTATGCAAGGCTACAGCAAAAACTGCTGAACGGAATTACACCAAATTTGGCAAAACGGTAGTGCTTGGTTCAGAAAGCACCCTTTTAAAAAATGGTGTAAATCCGTTCAGTAGTTGCTGAGAAAATCCAAAATAAACGTTTCGATATTTAGAGGCACGGAGGATCCGCACACCCTCCCGACCACGAGCTGCATGCTAATTGGCTGTCAACACTCCAAACCAGGAAGTGTTGGCAGCCATCTTGTCCCTCGGTAGAACCGAGGGACAAGAAAAGACAAAAACAAGGGCGCAAAACGCAAAATGGGGGCAGGGTAGAAACACCCTGACCCCCTAGCCCTGGGTGCGCGGATCCTGCCGATAAAAAAAAAAAATGAAGCGCGGGCTCCCGCGCTTCGTGGTTAATTGGCCCCCGGGTGGGCCAAGTCCCGGGGGCATGCGGGGCTTTAATTATTGATTATATGGGGGGCCACTAAGGCCCCCCCAAGCCCCGGGGACCGCCACCCCCCGGGGCTTCTTTTTTTAAAATGAAATAACCTGTGTGGGGGGGCTCCAGCGCCCCCACACGCCCTGGGGACCGCAACCTCCCTGGGGCACTAAAAAATTTAAAATGGGGGTCCGTTTTGGACCCTTGAAGCCCCGGGGACCACCACCTCCCCGGGGCTTTGCAGATGTGGGGAGGGGGCCGCGCGGCCCCCCTCCTGGAGCCATTGATGGCCCTGGGGACCGCCACCCCCAGGGCCGGCTCCTGCAGTGTCCCGGGTGCTCACCCCCGGGACACTGTAGTTGCAATGACAGGACGGGAGCCGCGAGGCTCCCGTCCTGTCATTGCAAACTGCTTTGCTTCATTGAAGCGAGAGCAGGGAAACCTGCTCTCGCATCAATGAAGCAAAGCAGATTGCTTTCCACATGGGGAGCTGCATGTCAGCAGCTCCCCATGTGGAAAGCAATGCCGGCTCCCGAGGGACGCGGGGAGCCGGCTGGGACCGTGGGGGATTGGGGACCCCCCCACGGTCCCCAACGGAGAGGGCCAGCTTCGGGGGATGGGGTCCCCGGGGCAAGTAGTGGCCCGGGAGGGGGCCACGCGGCCCCCCTCCCCCAAAAGAAAAATAAATAAATAAATGCCTGCCCCGGGGGATGGGGTCCCCGGGGCAAAAGGAGGCCTGAGGAGGGGGGCCACGCAGCCCCCTCCTTAAAAAAAATCATAAAAAGAGTGGCCATGCCCCGGGGGATGGGGTCCCCAGGGACCAAAAAATGGAAAAAGGAAGGGGGGCCACATAGCCTCCCTTCGGGAAAAAAAACAACAACAAAAAACGATCGGGCCGCAGGCCCCGCCCCCTTCCTTTACCACTCTGCAAACACCCCCCCCTGGCGAGTTTGCAGAGGGGGAACGAATTCTCCTTGAATACTGGAGGTCACTGTGGGCCAAATAGCCCACCAGGAACCTCCAGTATGCGCCAGGGGGCTGCGTTGCAGAGAGGTGTACAGAGGCCACGCCCCTTTTTACACCTCTCTGCAACGCAGCTCTGTGGCGCTTACTGGAGGTACCTGGCGGGATAGTTGGACCCCAGGGACCCTCAGGATTCAAGGGGACTTAATCCCCAACTTAAATCACGCCACGGGCGCGTTTGCACAGTGGTGAAGGGAGGGGGCGGGGCTTCAGGTGACATGTGTGCAAACAGGCCTCGTGGCGCGTTTTAAGATGGGGAATTAAATCCCCTTCAATCCTGAGGGTCCTGGGGCCAACTAGCCCACCAGGTACCTCCAGTAAGCGCCACGGAGCTGCGTTGCAGAGTGTTGTAAAAGGGCGTGGCCTCTGAACACCTCTCTGCAACGCAGCTCTCTGGCGCATACTGGAGGTATCTGGTGGGCCAGTTGGCCCCTAGGGACCCTCGGGATTGAGGAGGAATTAATTCTCCAACTTAAAACGCGCCACAGGGCGTGTTTGCAGACATGTCACCTCAGGCCCCACCCCTTCCTTCACCATTGTGCAAATATTCCTCTAAAATCAGCCGAACTACGAATTCCGATTTACTCACCTGTTATCAGGAGAGACCTCAGTGCTGCATCTTTGAGCCCAGTACTGATCCTGAAAAGTAATTTTAACCGTACTTACCAGTAACTTGAATTTCCTTCCATAGGATATCATTGCCTGCTTTTTGCTGAAAAAGTTTCTAAGTGTCGATTTTTGAAACATACAAATATTCCTCTAAAATCAGCAGAACTACGAATTCCGATTTACTCACCTGTTATCAGGAGAGACCTCAGTGCTGCATCTTTCAGCCCAGTACAGATCCTGAAAAGTAATTCTAACCGTACTTACCAGTAACTTGAATTTCCTTCCATAGGCTAACATTGACTGGTTTCACTTGGAAATTCTTCTAAGTGTGGAGTTTTGGAACTTTATAATATTCCTCTAAAATCAGCTGAACTACGAATTCCGATTTACTCACCTGTTATCAGGAGAGAACCCAGTGCTGCATCTTTTAGCCCAGCACTGACCCTGAAAAGTAATTCTAACCGTACTTACCAGTAACTTGTATTTCCTTCCATAGGAATCCATTGTCTGGTTTTCAGCAGAAAAGTTTCAAAGTGTCGATTTTCACAAACTACAAATATTCCTTAAAAATCGCCTGTATGACTTAAACGCATTCTTTCAACTGTTTACAGGAGATGCACCAGTGCTGGATCCAGGATCCACCACTGAGTAAGAAAAAGTAACGATAACACTACTTACCTGCTAAGTGAATTTCCTCCCATAGGATAACATTGGTGATTCTATGTGAAGAAGTTTCTAAGTGTCAACTTTTAAAATACAATAATATTCCTTAAAAATCACTACTGTAACCAAAACGTTTTTACTCAACTGTTTACAGGAGATGTCCCAGGACTGAATCTAGGATCAAGTCCTGTGGTTAGAAAAGTAATCCATAAAGTAACTAATTGCATTTAACTAGAAATTCACATTGAGCTCAATGTTGCATTGTGTTTGAAATTGTGTGCCCATTGCAACAACTGTAACTACTGTACTTAAAAGTCTATTGCCTATTTGCAAAGAATTTAAACTAAAGTAATTCATTCTGAGAAAGTATATTTTGTAATGTAATGTATAATGTAATTACAATGTAATTTAAAAAATAAATAGTTTAAAAAAATGTAGAAAATCAGTATCAAAAAAATAAAGATAACAATTAATACATTTAAAAATTGTCATTTGCAAAACCTTGAAATTCACTGAAAAAAACCATAGGTTTCAGACATGTTATAGTTAGGAATTAGCATTTAAAAAACCTTTGAAATTCACTGAAAAAACCATAGGTTTCAGGCACGTTATATTTAGAAATTAGCATTTAAAAAACCTTAGAAATTCACTGACAAAACCATAGGTTTCAGGCACGTTATAGTTAGAAATTAGCATTTAAAAAACCTTTGAAAGTCACTAAAAAAACCATAGGTTTCAGACACGTTATAGTCAGAAATTTGCATTTAAAAAACCTTTGAAATTTACTGAAAAAGCCATAGGTTTTAGAGACAGTTATAGTTAGTTGGACATTGCACTCGTACAAAACCCGTGAAATTCCCCCGTTATAGTTAGTTCAGCTAACTATAACTCGCGCCCGCAATGCACTGCTGATGACGTCACATATTACATCACTCATGACATGGTCAGTGACATCACTGATGACATCACTGATGACATCTCAAATGACATCACTGATGACATCATCCATGTGATAATTTCATGCATCTTCTCACACCCTAATATAACTTTTGATACACCCACTCTAAATTACAGACTGCCATTCTCAAAACCATAGACACTCCAACACCAATAACTACATACCCACTCACTGATTCTTAGGTCTACACACACATCCACTCACTCACCTGTACAGTCACTCATACTTACAGTCACTCAGTACAGGACTATCATATGCACTCATACACCTATATAAACACTCACACACCGCCACTCATCCATAGAGGTACTCACACACCTAGTCAGTCATGCAAAAAATTTATCACACACCCATTTACTCACCTATACAGTTATACACACACCAGCTCACTTACTCATACAAATACTAGCACATTCTTACGCTCTTATACAATAACTGATACAAGCACACACGCATCCATACAGCCACTCTCACTATCACACCCTCTCACTTATAGCCATTGAAATACTCTAACACACATATATACTGCCTTTTACATATGTAGTTACTCGCACATGTACCACTGAGATATACATTCACTCACTAACACACCCATACACACACTCACCCACCCACCCAAGCAGTCCATCACAGATGCACTCTTGAAATCATGCACCCAGTGAATCACCCACTCACACATCTATGTACAGAGTCGCACACACCCCACCCACACAAACACTCAGGCACCCATACAGATACTCAGACAAGCATTCAATAACTCATATAGACACTCATGTAGCTATTTACAAACCCATGCAGCCACTTACACACCAACAGACAGACGGATAAAGACATTCACACAGTTTAGTCACTAACCCATGCATTTAGTAAGATACGTTTAATCACTCACTTATAGAGTCAGTCACGCACCTACTAAATCATCCATCCAGACACTTATACACCCACTCATTATTCAATACACCTTGGCATGTATAGTAAACATATTTAAACTTTATAGAAACACACAGTCACTGCATGATGTCATCAGTGATGTCATTTGAGATGTCATCAGTGATGTCATCAGTGATGTCACTGACCATGTCATGAGTGATGTAATATGTGACGTCATCAGCAGTGCATTGCGGGGGCGCGAGTTATAATTAGCTGAACTAACTATAACGGGGGAATTTCACGGGTTTTGTACGAGTGCAATGTCCAACTAACTATAACTGTCCCTAAAACCTATGGATTTTTCGGTGAATTTCAAAGGTTTTTTTAAATGCAAATTTCTAACTATAACGTGTCTGAAACCTATAGTTTTTTCAGTGAATTTCAAAGGTTTTTTAAATGCTAATTTCTAACTATAACGTGCCTGAAACCTATGGTTTTTTCAGTGAATATATATATATATATATATATATATATATATATATTATCTACTGGCGGTCGCCAGTAGATAGTTATAGTTAGGACCTATTTTCCATAGGAAATCCGCGACATTCTATTTGAAATAACTCTTGCGTCGGTTGACGAATCTTCGCGAAATTTTCAAACTTTATGGCCCGCTCCGGTCCGCTCCTACCCTGAAAGTCTCAGGGTGATTCGTCAAGCGGGGGCCGAGAACAAATGGGGGTCCCAAAACATGTTTTCCCCATTCATTTTCCCATAGGAAACTTTAGACACGGCTACAGCCCGAACTGCTGAACGGAATTACACCAAATTTGGCAAAGAGGTAGTTCTTGGTTCAAAAGAACCCTTTTTGTTAAATGGTGTAAATCCGTTCAGTAGTTGCTGAGAAAATCAAAAGTAAAAACACATATATATCTGGGCGGAGCCTAACCACACATGTCATCGTGAGATCTGATTGGCTGTCAGCACTTCATCCTGGAATTGCTGGCAGCCATCTTGGGACCAATATAAATGATAGTACCCCATTGAAATGAAACGAAGATTTTGAGGGTTACCAAAAGGAGAACTATAAAGGGTGATAACAGACTTTAGTTACATTAGAATTCATTTGTTGATGGGACCATACTAATTTCAGGAATTGTGGTGTGTTCTAAGGTGATTTTACCCTGTGAAAAACCTTCTGCTGGGATATCATGAATCATGTTTGAGAGAAAACTATTTTCACATGCTTGTCCCATACAGTTTTGGAAGGTGCCCCAGAAGCTAAAATGAGAGCATATTTTCTGTAAATTCACATTATCTTTCTCAGTCATGTGAGAATGAAGTCTGACATTCTCAGTAAAACATGTACATCCAACAAGGGCAGAGACTGTCAGTTGATTCCTTTGTGTTCTACTGCAGCTTCCCAGAGTGTTCTAAAGAACAACTAGAGTGCTAACAGCCTTACTTATGACAAAAGTATGGCACACCTGAAGCCATCTTGATTGGAATAAACTGGTAACACTTAAAACATTTAATTTAAAAAGGAACAAAATGATGGGGTTCATCTTGTCATAGAAATTATGGTTAGTGCTGTAGAAAGAAAAATTAGGACATGTTTCAAGTGTGATCTCAAATATCTTCCTGTTATATTTCAACAGGAGCAGCCTGTCAGTTGATGCCTTTGTGTTCTACTGCAGCTTCCCAGAGTGTTCTAAAGAACAACTAGAGCGCTAACAGTCTTACTTATGACAAAAGTATGGCACACCTGAAGCCATCTTGATTGGAATAAACTGGTAACACTTAAAACATTTAATTTAAAAAGGAACAAAATGATGGGGTTCATTTTGTCATAGAAATTATGGTTAGTGCTGTAGAAAGAAAAATTAGGACATGTTTCAAGTGTGATCTCAAATATCTTCCTGTTATATTTCAACAGGAGCAGCCTGTCAGTTGATGCCTTTGTGTTCTACTGCAGCTTCCCAGAGTGTTCTAAAGAACAACTAGAGCGCTAACAGTCTTACTTATGACAAAAGTATGGCACACCTGAAGCCATCTTGATTGGAATAAACTGGTAACACTTAAAACATTTAATTTAAAAAGGAACAAAATGAGGGGTTCATTTTGCCATAGAAATTATGGTTAGTGCTGCAAAAAGAAAATTTAGTGCATGTTTTAAGTGAGATCTCAAATCCTCTTCTATTTCATTAGAAAATTCTGACATGCAGACTGAAACAATCACTTTCAATACCAGCAGTAGACTTCCAGTTAACTCCTTGGTGAGCAGTAGCTTTACTACATGAATGACTAGAGTAATAACATTCTGAATTTATAGCAAATGTGTGACACATCTGAATGCCTTCTTGATGGAATCAAAGTAAAAACTGAAAGCATTTCCTACTGAGGAGACTGCAGTAAATGAGGAAATTAGGAAACTTCATAACAAAGAAGTCTTCCAAGATGGCCACCAGTGAAAAAAGAGCCCAAATGTAGCACAAATATTACCCAGATGTAGCCCACATATAGCCCAATGACAAAAGTGTGCAAACCACTTTTTATTTTTAGTTTTTTTGCAGTTTTATGTAGTGCAGACTGGTCAGGTATTGGAGCGTTGCATCTTAAAACATGACCCCCTACACTACAAAAACACCACTGCACTACCCTAAACCCTAAAACACTACCCCAGCACGACCCCCTACACTACACAAGCAACACTGCACTATCCTAAACCCTAAAACACTACCCCCAGCATGACCCCCTACACTACACAAACACCACTGCACTACCCTAAACCCTAAAACACTACCCCAACACCACTGCACTAACCTAAATCCTAAAACACTACCCCAGCACGACCCCCTACACTACACAAACACCACTGCACTACCTTAAACCCTAAAACACTACCCCCAGCACAACCCCTACACTACCCAAACACCACTGCACTAACCTAAATCCTAAAACACTACCCCCAGCACGACCCCTACACTACCCAAACACCACTGCACTACCCTAAAACATGACCCCCTACACTACACAAACACCACTGCACTACCCTAAACCCTAAAACACTACCCCCAGCACGACCCCCTACACTACACAAGCACCACTGCACTACCCTAAACCCTAAAACACTACCCCCAGCATGACCCCCTACACTGCCCGAACACCACTGCACTGCCCTAAACCCTGAAACACCAGCCCCTGCACGACCCCCTACACTGCCCGAACACCATTGCACTGCCCTAAACCCTGAAACACATACCCTAGCACGACCCCTACACTGCCCGAACACCACTGCACTGCCCTAAACCCTGAAACACCACCCCTTCACGACCCCCTACACTGCCCGAACACCACTGCACTGCCCTAAACCCTGAAACACCACCCCCAGCACGACCCCCTACACTGCCCGAACACCACTGCACTGCCCTAAACCCTGAAACACCACCCCCAGCACGACCCCCTACACTGCCCGAACACCACTGCACTGCCCTAAACCCTGAAACACCATCCCCAGCACGACCCCCTACCCTGCACGAACACCACTGCACTGCCCTAAACCCTGAAACACTACCCCCAGCAAGACCCCCTACACTGCCCGACCACCACTGCACTGCCCTAAACCCTGAAACACCACCCCCAGCAAGACCCCCTACACTGCCCGAACACCACTGCCCTAAACCCTGAAACACCACCCCCAGCAAGACCCCCTACACTGCCCGAACACCACTGCACTGCCCTAAACCCTGAAACACCAGCCCCAGCACGAGCCCTACACTGCCCGAACACCACTGCACTGCCCTAAACCCTGAAACACCACCCCTGAACGACCCCCTACACTGCCCGAACACCACTGCACTGCCCTAAACCCTGAAACACCACCCCTGCACGATCCCCTACACTGCCCAAACACCACTGCTCTGCCCTAAACCCTGAAACACCACCCCCAGCACGACCCCCTACACTGCACGAACACCACTGCACTGCCCTAAACCCCGAAACACTACCCCCAGCAAGACCCCCTACACTGCCCGAACACCACTGCCCTAAACCCTGAAACACCACCCCCAGCAAGACCCCCTACACTGCCCGTACACCACTGCACTGCCCTAAACCCTGAAACACCAACCCCAGCATGACCCCCTACACTGCCCGAACACCACTGCACTGCCCTAAACCCTGAAACACCACCCCCAGCACGACCCCCTACACTGCCCGAACACCACTGCACTGCCCTAAACCCTGAAACACCACCCCCAGCACGACCCCCTACACTGCCCGAACACCACTGCACTGCCCTAAACCCTGAAACACCAGCCCCAGCACAACCCCGTACACTGCCCGAAAACCACTGCACTGCCCTAAACCCTGAAACACCAGCCCCAGCACGACCCCCTACACTGCCCGAACACCACTACACTACCCTAACCCCTCAAACACCAGCCCCAGCACGACCCCCTACACTGCCCGAACACCACTGCACTGCCCTAAACCCTGAAACACCAGCCCCAGCAAGACCCCCTACACTGCCCGAACACCACTGCACTGCCCTAAACCCTGAAACACCAACCCCTACACTGCCCAAACACCACTGCACTAAACCCTGAAACACCACCCCCTGCACGACCCCCTACACTGCCCGAACACCACTGCACTGCCCTAAACCCTGAAACACCACCCCTCAGCACGACACCCTACACTGCCCGAACACCACTGCACTGCCCTAAACCCTGAAACACCACCCCCAGCATGACCCCCTACACTGCCCGAACACCACTGCACTGCCCTAAACCCTGAAACACCACCCCCTGCACGACCTCCTACACTGCCGGAACACCACTGCACTGCCCTAAACCCTGAAACACCACCCCCAGCACGAACCCCTACACTGCCCGAACACCACTGCACTGCCCTAAACCCTGAAACATCAACCCCAGCAAGACCCCCTACACTGCCTGAACACCACTGCCCTAAACCCTGAAACACCACCCCCTACACTGCACGAACACCACTACACTGCCCTAAACCCTGAAACACCACCTCCAGCAAAACCCCCTACACTGCCTGAACACCATTGCTCTGCCCTAAATCCTGAAACACTAGCCCCAGCATGACCCCCTACACTGCCCAAACACCACTGCACTGCCCTAAACCCTGAAACACCAGCCCCAGCAAGACCCCCTACACTGCCCGAACACCACTGCACTGCCCTAGACTCTGAAACACCAGCCCCAGCAAGACCCCTACACTGCCCGAATACCACTGCACTGCCCTAAACCCTGAAACACCAGCCCCAGCATGACCCCCTACACTGCCCGAACACCACTGCACTGCCCTAAACCCTGAAACACCAGCCCCAGCACGACCACCTACACTGCCCAAACACCACTGCACTGCCCTAAACCCTGAAACACCAGCCCCAGCACAACCCCCTACACTGCCCGAACACCACTGCACTGCCCTAAACCCTGAAACACCATCCCCAGCACGACCCCCTGCACTGCCCAAACACCACTACACTGCCCTAAACCCTGAAACACCAGCCCCAGCACGACCCCCTACACTGCCCGAACACCACTGCACTGCCCTAAACCCTGAAACACCACCCCTGCATGACCCCCTACACTGCCTGAACACCACTGCACTGCCCTAAACCCTGAAACACCACCCCCTGCAGCACCCCTACACTGCCCGAACACCACTGCACTGCCCTAAACCCTGAAACACCACCCCCTGCACCGCCCCCTACACTGCCCGAACACCACTGCACTGCCCTAAACCCTGAAACACCACCCCCAGCACGACCCCTTTACTGCTCGAACACCACTGCACTGCCCCAAACCCTGAAACACCACCCCCAGCACGACCCCCTACACTGCCCGAACACCACTGCCCTAAACCCTGAAACACCACCCCTGCATGACCCCCTACACTGCCCGAACACCACTGCACTGCCCTAAACCCTGAAACACCACCCCCTACACTGCCCGAACACCACTGAACTGCCCTAAACCCTGAAACACCACCCCCAGCATGACCCCCTACACTGCCCGAACACCACTGCACTGCCCTAAACCCTAAAACACCACCCCCAGCATTACCCCCTACACTGCCCAAACACCACTGCACTGCCCTAAACCCTAGAACACTACCCCCAGCACGACCCCCTACACTACCTGAACACCACTGCACTACCCTAAACCCTAAAATACTACCCCCAGCACCACCCCCTACACTACCCGAACACGACTGCACTGCCCTAAACCCTCAAACACTCCCCCAGCACGACCCCCTACACTACCCGAACACCACTGCACTGCCCTAAACCCTAAAACACTCCCCTCAGCACGACCCCTACACTACCCGAACACCACTGCACTGCCCTAAACCCTAAAACACTCCCCCAGCACGACCCCTACACTACCCAAACACCACTGCACTGCCCTAAACCCTAAAACACTACCCCCGCATGACCCCTACACTACCCAAACACCAATGCACTACCCTAATCCCTAAAACACTACCCCCGCATGACCCCCTACACTACCCTAAACCCTAAAACACTACCCCGCACGACTCCCTACACTACCCAAAGACCACTGCACTACCCTAAACCCTAAAACACGACCTCCTACACTACACAAACACCACTGCACTACCCTAAACCCTAAAACACTACCCCCTACACTACACAAACACTGCACTACCCTAAACCCTAAAACACTACCCCCAGCAGTACCCCTACACTACCCAAACACCACTGCACTAACCTAAACCCTAAAACACTACCCCCAGCAGTACCCCCTACACTACCCAAACACCACTGCACTACCCTAAATCCCTACCCCCAGCACGACCTCCTACACTACCCAAACACCACTGCACTACCCTAAACCCTAAAACACTACCCCCAGCACGACCCCTACACTACCCAAACACCAGTGCACTACCATAACCCTAAAACACTCCCCCAGCACGACTCCCTACACTACCCAAACACCACTGCACTACCCTAAACCCTAAATCTACCCCCAGCATGACCCCCTACACTACACAAACACCACTGCACTACCCCCAGCACGACCCTCTTCACTACCTAAACACAACTGCACAATTTGTTACAGGCGTTGCAACGCAGGCCTGTGGTGCTTACTGGAAGTACCTAGTGGGCTAGTTGGGCCCCAGGGACCCTCAGGATTCAAGGTGACCTAATCCCCCAACTTAAAACGCACCACGGGCGCGTTTGCACAGTGGTGAAGGGAGGGGCGGGGCCTCAGGTGACATGTGCGCAAACATGCCCTGTGGTGCGTTTTAAGTTGGGGAATTAATTCCCTTTGAATCCTGAGGGACCCTGGGGGCCAACTAGCCCACCAGGTACCTTCAGTAAGCACAACAGAGTTGCGTTGCAGAGAGGTAAAAAAGGTGCGTGGTCTCGGAACGCCTCTCTGCAACTCAGCTCTGTGGTCCTAACTGTAGGTACCTGGGGGCTAGTTGGGCCCCAGGGACCCTCAGAATTCAAGGGGACTTAATCCCGCAACTTAAAACGAACCACGGGGTGCGTTTGCACACATGTCACCTCAGGCCCCCTCCCTTCACCACTGTGCAAACGCGCCCTGTAGCGCGTTTTAAGAGGTAGTTTTAATCCCCTGCCCTATTATGTACTAGGGACTTGCAGAGGAGGTCATGCTAATCACAGGGGTACCCCAACGCATAGTGTTCCCTAGTGTATGTAGGTGTTTTCACTGTATTCTAAGTGTCTTTTAGCATAGCACTGGCTCTGGTTAGTCAAAGTCAGTTACCACCAGTACCCGTCTGAAAAGTTGTGGGCACAGGATGATTTTGCAACAAGGCCTCTTTCTGCTCCTCTGTTGGTTCTTTCTGCACATCTTTTGCTTCTTTCTGTGCGTTTTTTCTTCTTTCTTCACATGTCCTACCTCTGTAGGCATAGTTAGAAACTAGCATTTAAAAAACCTTTGAAATTCACTTAAAAAATCATAGGTTTCAGGCACGTTATAGTTAGAAATTAGCATTAAAAAACCTTTGAAATTCACTGAAAAAACCATAGGTTTCAGACACGTTATAGTTAGAAATTAGCATTTAAAAACCTTTGAAATTCACTGAAAAAACCATAGGTTTTAGGGACAGTTATAGTTAGTTGGACATTTCACTCGTACAATACCATAGAAATTCCCCGTTATAGTTAGTTCAGCTAACTATAACTCGCGCCCCCGCAATGCACTGCTGATGATGTCACATATTACATCACTCATGACATGGTCAGTGACATCACTCATGACATGGTCAGTGACATCTCAAATGACATCTCAAATGACATCACTGATGACATCATCCATGTGAGAATTTAATGCATCTTCTCACACCCTAATATAAGTTTTGAAACACCCACTCTAAATTACAGACTGCCATTCTCAAAACCATACACACTCCAATACCAATAAGTACATACCCACTCACTGATTCTTAGGTCTACACACACACACATCTACTCACTCACCCGTACAGTCACTCATACTTACAGTCACTCAGTACAGGACTATCATATGCACTCATACACCTATATAAACACTCACACAACGCAACTCATCCATAGAGGTACTCACACACCTAGTCAGTCATGCAAATAATTAATCACACTCCAATTTACTCACCTATACAGTTATACACACCAGCTCACTTACTCATAAAAATACTAGCACATTCTTACGCTCCTATGCAATCACTGATGCAAGCACACACTCATCCATATAGCCACTCTCACAATCACACACACTCATTTATAGCCATTTATATACTCCAACACACATATATACTGCCTTTCACATATGTAGTTACTCACACATGTACCACTGAGATATACCTTCAATCACTAACACACCCATACACACACCCACCCACCCATACAGTCCATCACAGACGCACTCTTGAAACCATGCACCCAGTGAATCACCCACTCACACATCTATGCACAGTCACACTCACCCCACCCACACAAACACTGAGGCACCCATACAGATACTCAGAGAACCAATCCATAACCCATATAGACACTCATTTAGCTAGTCAGAAACCCATGCAGCTGCTTACACAACAACAGACAGACATTCACACAGTTTAGTCACTCACCCATGCATCCAGTAAGATACGTTTAATCACTCACTTATAGACTCAGTCACGCACCTACTAAATCATCCATTCAGACACTTATACACCCACTCATTCTTCAATACGCCTTTCCCTATATATATTAAACATATTTAAACTTTACACAAACACACAGTCACTGGATGATGTCATCAGTGATGTCATTTGAGATGTCATCAGTGATGTCATCAGTGATGTCACTGACCATGTCATGAGTGATGTAATATGTGACGTCATCAGCAGTGCATTGCGGGGCGCGAGTTATAGTTACCTGAACTAACTATAACGGGGGAATTTCACGGGTTTTGTACGAGTGCAATGTCCAACTAACTATAGCTGTCCCTAAAACCTTATGGTTTTTTCAGTGAATTTCTAAGGTTTTTTAAATGCAAATTTCTAACTATAACGTGCCTGAAACCTATGGTTTTTTCAGTGAATATATATGTTAGACCTGGCATCCTTGGCGTGGGTCTCCCTTCCATTTTTTCGTAATGCCTCCACTGTTGCCGATATGTTTTTGCTGGACTAGATGCTCATGGGCACTTTGCCGCTGCTAATCAGTGCCAAAGTGCAAGTGCTCCCTATCGTTAATTGATATATGTATTAGTGACTCCATGATTGGATGATTGGTTTACTTGTCAGTCCCTAGTACAGTGCACTCAGTGTGCCCAGGGCGTGTAAATCCAATGCCGCTGGTGGGCTTGCAGCACTGGTTGTGCCACCCACAGAAGCGGCTTGTAAAATGTGTCTCAGGCCTGCCATCGCAGAGCCTGTGTGCAGCCTAGGGCTGCCATGTCGACTTGGTGAGTACACCCACTTACCAGTCCCTAAACCTTCCCTTTACTGCATGTTGGTCACCCCTAAAGTAGGCCCTAGGGCAGGGTGCATTGTAAGTATAAGGTAGGACATGCCCTGGTGTGTGTGGCATGTCCTAATAGTGAATTACAGCCATTTTCGTTTTTCACTATTGCAAGGCTACCTGCTCCCCATAGGCCAGAAGGGGCAGACTGACTATTACACCTTATAGTCAGAACTGACCCCGGGAACATGGTAGAAAAACGAATTTAGTATGCCTGAACTCAGGATGATAAAATACATCTTTTAGTGAAGTTGGTTTTAACATTCTGTGTTTGAAAATACCACTTTTAGAAAGTGGGTATTTTCTTGCCTAGCTATCCAAGCCTGCCTCTGCTAGGTTGTGTATTCCTTGTCTGGAGATTGAGTGACAGGGGCTGGGGGTGGCTACAGGAGACAGGGTGAGTCAGCCCAGGGCTGAATAGAAAGATCTGCATCCAGAGTGGAGGGAGGAGTTGCACCTGGGTCTGAATAGGGCTGTGCCTGCCTTCCACAATGCTGGCTCCACCTCCTGCCGGGCGGCTGAGCACTCTGCCCCACATTCTGAAAGGAAAGAAGGAGTCAGAAAAACAAAGTGCTCCAGGACTGACCAGAACTGGTTTTGGACTAGGCAGAGGCCTCTCTGCCTCCAGAGAACAAAGAGAATCAGGGTATAAGAGGGGCACCCAGACCCCAGGAAAATTAGATCACTTTTGGGAACAAGAAGAAACCTTTGCTGAGGAGCGGAACCAAGAAGAAACTGAGGAGAGACTATCCCTACGCCTGAAGTACTGCTTGGGGGATTGGCCTGCAGTGGTTTGCCTGTCTGCCAAAGAAAGGAGAAAGGAACTTTTGCTTTGCTGTGACTTTCATCAACTTGTGAAGGATCTCCAAGGGCTTGGAAGAGAGCTTGCCCCCTGACCGAAGTCCCAGGACCATTGGACTTCACCCCCTTTGTGAATTGCTGCTGGAAACTCTGTTTCAGTGGCTACAGAGGTAGGGAGCTGTGACCGACTCTCACGACCGACTCGGTGTCCTGTAAGCACCGCATCGAAGCACCGTCTCGCCCTGCAACGCACGGCCCTGGTCTCACCGACTCCGTCAACGAGCCGCTGCCTGCACCGCATCGAGGGACAACGCGTCCTGCAACGCTCGCTACGCCGAATCGAACTGGTCCGACCGACACGGTCACTGCTGCTGAGTTCGAGTCCTGTGACCGCACCGGAGTTGGGCACCGCTCGCACGCTCTGCGACGCACCGCCCGACTCGCACCGCTGTCCGGACTGATCGACGCCAGCTCCTGAATCCGGCTCCGTCGCCGCACCGCAATCTGCCAGCACCGCATCGAGGCACCGTCTCGCCCTGCAACGCACGGCCCTGGTCTCACCGACTCCGTCTCGACGACGTCAACGAGCCGCTGCCTGCACCGCATCGAGGGACAACGCGTCCTGCAACGCTTCCATTTTTGCATCGCGACCGCGACGAACAGCCATCCGGCTCGCACGCCCGTGCCTGCCGCTTCAAGTAAAAGGTACTGTGACCGAGTCTGTCTACGCTGTGTTGGCCCGTCTCGACGCGGTCAGCTGGATTTGTTAGACTTGGTTTGTTCTCGACATCGCCGTAGCCGGAGGAGGCTACCGACTCGCACAGAACCTTGAATTAAGCCTTTTTGATCAGAACTAAGCATTTTTAACAATATTGTGGATTATTTTTGTCGTTTATGGTCTTGTGATAAATCTATATAAAGTATACCTATTTTTATAAATATATAACCTGTGTGGTGTCCATTTGTAGTGTTGTCACTTGATTACTGTATGTGTTCACAAATGCTTTACACACTGCCTCTGAACTAAGCCTGTCTGCTCGTGCCAAGCTACCAAGAGGGTGAGCAGGGGTTATTTCAGGAGTGTACCTACTTTCCCTGACTAGACTCAAGGGTCCCTATTTGGACAAAGGTACATACCTCTGCCAACTAGAGACCCCCAAATCTAACAATATATATATATATATATATATATATATATATATATATATATTATCTACTGGCAGTCGCCAGTAGATAGTTATAGTTACAACCTATTATCCATAGGAAATCCGCGACATTCTATTTGAAATAACTCTCTTGCCGGTTGACGTATCTTCGCAAAATTTTCAAACTTTATGGCCCGCTCCGGTCCGCTCCTACCCTGAAAGTCTCGGGGGATTCGTCAGCGGGGGCCGAGAAAAAGGGGGTCCCAAAACGCGTTTTCCCCATGCAATTTTCCATAGGAAACTTTAGACACGGCTACAGCCCGAACTGCTGAACGGAATTACACCAAATTTGGCAAAGAGGTAGTTCTTGGTTCAGAAAGAACCCTTTTGTTAAATGGTGTAAATCCGTTCAGTAGTTGCTGAGAAAATCAAAAGTAAAAAGATAGATATATCTATGGCCGAGTAGGGTCCGCGTACCCTCAGCGCACCCTGCACGCACCGTCCCGATCACGAGCTGCATGTTAATTGGCTGTCAGCTGGCTGTCAACATTCCGATTCAGGAAATGTTGGCAGCCATTTTGTCCCTCGGTAGAACCGAGGGACAGAAACAAGTGCGCAAAGCGCACAAAGGGGGCAGGGTAGAAACACCCTGACCCCTAGGTTTGCTCAGGGGTCCCACATGGACCCCCTGGGCAAAAAAAAAATAATTTTTTAAATCGGCAGGATGCGCTCAGGGTGCGCGAATCCTGCCGAAAAAATCAAAGCGCGGTCTCCGCGCTTCGATAGTATTTTGCCCTCGGGTGGCCCAAGTCCCGGGGGCATAGTGGGGGGATAATTTAATGTGTGGGGGCCTCAAGGGCCCCCAAGCCCCGGGGACCGCCACCCCCAGGGCTTTTTTTAAATGGTGCGGGAGGGCTCTGAGCCCTCCCGCAGCCCGGGACCACCACCTCCCGGGGCTTTTTTTATAAATTAAAAACCTGTGTGGGGGGCTCCAGCCCCCCACACGCCCCGGGGACCGCCACCTCCCGGGGCACTAAACATTTAAATATGGGGGTCCGTTACGGACTCCAGAGCCCCGGGGACCACCACCTCCCCGGGGCTGTGAACTGAATGGGTGTGGGGCCGCGCGGCCCCCCTCCTGGAGCCCTTGATGGCCCTGGGGACCACCACCCCCCAGGGCCGGCTCCTGCAGTGTCCCGGGGTGCCTACCCCCGGGACACTGTAGTTTGCTATGGCAGGACGGGAGCCTCGCGGCTCCCGTCCTGCCATAGCAAACTGCTTTGGTTATTGGAAGAGAGAGCAGGGAAACCTGCTCTCTCTTCCAATATCCAAAGCACATTGCTTTCCACATGGGGAGCTGCATCTTAGCAGCTCCCCATGTGGAAAGCAATGCCGGCTCCCAAGGGACGCGGGGAGCCGGCGGGACTGTGGGGGATTGGGGACCCCCAAAGTCCCCAACGAGAGGGCCAGCCCCGGGGATGGGGTCCCCGGGGCAAGTAGTGGCCTGGGAGGGGGCCACGCGCCCCCTCCCAAAGTTTACAAAAATGTTTACAAAAAAAAAAAAAAAGGGTATGGCCGGCCCCGGGGATGGGGTCCCCGGGGCCTTAAAATGGCCAGAGGAGGGGGCCACGCAGCCCCCTCAAAAGAATAAAAGTAAAAATAGAGGCCATGCCCCGGGGATGGGGTCCCCGGGGCCAATACAGGCCCAGGGAAGGGGGCCACGCGGCCCCCTTCCCGTTTTTTTAAAAATGTGTAATTAAAAAGGGGTAAGGCCCTGGGGGATGGGGTCCCCAGGGCCCAAAAACAGAAAAAGGAAGGGGGCCACACAGCCTCCCTTCAGGGGACAAAAAATAAAAAAATAAAAAAACGATCGGGCCCGCAGGCCTTGCCCCCTTCCTTCACCTCTCTGCAAACGCGCCCTGGCGCGTTTGCAGAGGGGAACGAATTCCCCTTGAATACTGGGGGTCCCTGGGGCCAACTAGCCCACCAGGAACCTCCAGTATGCGCCAGGGGCTGCCTTGCAGAGAGGTGTACAGAGGCCACGCCCTTTTACACCTCTCTGCAACGCAGCTCTGTGGCGCTTTTGGAGGTATATGGTGGGCTAGTTGGACTCCGGGGACCCTCAGGATTCAAGGGGACTTAATTCCCCAACTTAAAACGCGCCACGGGGCGCGTTTGCACAGTGGTGAAGGGAGGGGCGGGGCTTCAGGTGACGTGTGCAAACAGGCCCCGTGGCGCATTTTAAGATGGGAATTAAATCCCTTCAATCCTGAGGGTCCCTGGGGCCAACTAGCCCAACAGGTACATCCAGAAAGCGCCACAGAGCTGCGTTGCAGAGAGGTGTAAAAGGGGTGTGGCCTCTCTACACGTCTCTGCAACGCAGCCCCTGGCGCATATTGGAGGTTCCTGGTGGGCTAGTTGGCCCCTAGGGACCCTCAGGATTCAAGGGGACTTAATCCCCCAACTTAAAACGCGCCACGGGGCGCGTTTGCACAGATGTCACCTCAGGCCCCGCCCCTCCCTTCACCATTGTGCAAATATTCTTCTAAAATCATCCGAAATACGAATTCCTATTTACTCACCTGTTATAAGGAGAGACCTCAGTGCTGCATCTTTCAGCCCAGTACTGGTCCTGAAAAGTAATTTTAACCGTACTTACCAGTAACTTGAATTTCCTTCCATAGGCTAACATTGACTGGTTTCACTTGGAAATTCTTCTAAGTGTGGAGTTTTGGAACTTTATAATATTCCTCTAAAATCAACCAAAGTACGAATTCCAATTTACTCACCTGTTATCAGGAGAGAACCCAGTGCTGCATCTTTTAGCCCAGCACTGACCCTGAAAAGTAATTTTAACCGTACTTACCAGTAACTTATATTTTCTTCCATAGGAATCCATTGTGTGGTTTTCAGCAGAAAAGTTTCAAAGTGTCGATTTTCACAAACTACAAATATTCCTAAAAAATCGCCTGTATGACTTAAACGCATTCTTTCGACTGTTTACAGGAGATGCACCAGTGCTGGATCCAGGATGCAACACTGAGTAAGAAAATGTAACGATAACAGTTTTTACCTTCTAAGTGAATTTCCTTCCATAGGATAACATTGGTGATTCTATGAGAAAAAGTTTCTAAGTGTCAACTTTTAAAGTACAATAATATTCCTTAAAAATCACGACTGTAACCAAAACGCTTTTACTCAACTGTTTACAGGAGATGTTCCAGGACTGAATCTAGGATCCAGTCCTGTGGTTAGAAAAGTAATCCATAAAGTAACTAATTGCATTTAACTAGAAATTCACATTGAGCTGAATGTTGCATTGTGTTTGAAAATGTGTTGCCCATTGCAACAACTGTAACTACTGTACTTAAAAGTCTATTGCCTATGTGCAAAGTATTTAAACTAAAGTAATTCATTCTGAGAAAGTATTTTTTGTAATGTATAATGTAATTACAATGTAATTTAAAAAATAAAATATGTAAAAAAAATAGTTTCTGAAAATGTAGTAAATCAGTATGAAAAAAATGTATATAACAATTAATACATTTAAAAATTGTCATTTACAAAACCTTTGAAATTCACTGAAAAAACCGTAGGTTTCAGACATGTTATAGTTACAAATTAGCATTTAAAAAACCTTTGAAATTCACTGAAAAAACCATAGGTTTCAGGGACGTTATAGTTACAAATTAGCATTTAAAAAACCTTTGAAATTCACTGAAAAAACCATAGGTTTTAGGGACAGTTATAGTTAGTTGGACATTGCACTCGTACAAAACCCGTGAAATTTCCCCGTTATAGTTAGTCCAGCTAACTATAACTCGCGCCCGCAATGCACTGCTGATGACGTCACATATTACATCACTCATGACATGGTCAGTGACATCACTGATGACATCACTGATGACATCTCAAATGACATCACTGATGACATCATCCACGTGATAATTTCATGCATCTTCTCACACCCTAATATAACCTTTGATACACCCACTCTAAATTACAGACTGCCATTCGCAAAACCATAGACACTCCAACACCAATAACTACATACCCACTCACTGATTCTGAGGGCTACGCACACATCCACTCACTCACCCGTACAGTCACTCATACTTACGGTCACTCAGTACAGGACTATCATATGCACTCATACTCCTATATAGACACTCAAACACCGCCACTCATCCATAGAGGTACTCACACACCTAGTCAGTCATGCAAATAATTTAACACACTACCATTTACTCACCTATACAGTTATACACACACCAGCTCACTTACTCATACAAATACTAGCACATTCTTACGCTCTTATACAATCACTGATACAAGCACACACTCATCCATACAGCCACTATCACAATCACTCACTCTCGCTTATAGCTATTTATATACTCCAACACACATATATACTGCCTTTCACATATGTAGTTACTCACACATGTACCACTGGGACATACATTCACTCACTAACACACTCTTACACACACTTACCCACCCATACAGTCTATCACAGATGCACTCTTGAAAGCATCCACCCAGTGAATCACCCACTCACACATCTATGCACAGAGTCGCACACACCCCTCCCACACAAACACTCAGGCACCCATACAGATACTCACACAAGCATTAAATAACTCATATAGACACTCATGTAGCTATTCACAAACACATGCAGCCACTTACACAGCAACAGACAGACGGATACAGACATTCACCCAGTTTAGTCACTAACCCATGCATTCAGTAAGATACCTTAAATCACTCACTTATACAGTCAGTCACGCACCTACTAAATCATCCATACAGACACTTACACACCCATTCATTCTTCAATACGTCTTTTCCTATATATATTAAAAATATTTAAACTTTACAGAAACACACAGTCACTGGATGATGTCATCAGTGATGTCATCAGTGATGTCATTTGAGATGTCATCAGTGATGTCATCAGTGATGTCACTGACCATGTCATGAGTGATGTAATATGTGACGTCATCAGCAGTGCATTGCGGGCGCGAGTTATAGTTAGCTGGACTAACTATAACGGGGGAATTTCACGGGTTTTGTACGAGTGCAATGTCCAACTAACTATAACTGTCCCTAAAACCTATGGTTTTTTCAGTGAATTTCAAAGGTTTTTAAATGCTAATTTGTAACTATAACGTCCCTGAAACCTATGGTTTTTTCAGTGAATATATATATATATATATATATATATATATAAATTCGCCACTGGCTGGGTAGTTATAGTTTAGGTCACCATTCCCATAGGAAATGCCTTTTTTGTTTTGCTAAACAAATCTTCACAAAACTTTCTAAAAACAAATTCTACTTTTTGTCTAGTTTGTGCATGGAAAGTTTTGGGGTGATCCGCCAAGCACAGGCCAGGAAAAAAAAGGGTAGTCCCAAAACACAAAACCTCCAAGCACTTTTCATTGACTTTAATGAACATCACTACCACATAAACTGCTGAACGGAATTACATCAAATTCGGCCGGAAGCTAGATCTTGGTCCTGAAATGGTGCCGTTTGTGATTTGGTGTAAATCCGTTCATTTGTTTTTGAGATATTAAGCTAAAAAACTATTCGTATAGCTGGACGGTTAGGTTCGAGGGAACTCTCACGAGAGTCCCTCGAACCCAATTTTAAAAAATAGAGCCTTCTAATTTGCCCAAGGGGATTTTTTTTTACCCTTGGGCTATTTCGCTCTTGCTGGAGCAAGACTCTGATTGGATGCCTGCAACAGGAGGAAAAATGTTGCAGTCTGCCGTTACAGAATTCGGGGACTTAATCTCCTGTTCTGAGATTAGTTTAGAGGCACATAGAAAGGGGACCCCCTGCCACAATTAAGAGTTCCTGAGGCAGTATAGATGGTCAGTTTAGAAAAATAACATGAGGGGCAGGGTAAGAATTCCCTGCCCCCCTATGCCCTGTGGGGAGACGGGGCGGGGGGCCCCAGAGCAACCACCAAAATAATATATATATATTTTTTAAATCGCAATCCTGTGTGACTCGCAGGACCACGAGTATTTGTAAACAAACATTAAACATCTGTCAGCGTTTAATTATATATATTATTATGGGGAGGGGGCATGCAGCCCTTCCCGAGCTATGGTTGGGCCCCGGAGACCCCAATCACCTAGGGCTAAGTATATCAAAAAGGAGAGGGTGCATTCACTACCCTCCATGAGCTTTAAGAGGCCCGGGACCCCATTCCCTGGGGCCGGTTCTTTAACATTGTCCCAGGCAGCCCTCAAAGGGGACACAATACATTTCCCTGCCCTGTGGCCTCGGGCAGGGAAAGAAATATGCTTCCACCTGGTGGGAGTCTTGAAAATGCTTCAACTGGGTGGGAGCACAGTTCTGTTTTCCTGACTGCACTTTTTCGGGCAGGGAAATTGCGATTGCTTCCGGGCGGGAGCAAGCAGAAGCAGCTGCTCCTGCCGAGCGGGAGCAATGCGTTCTCCCATTTGGGAGCAAATTGGGGCTGCAGGGACCCAGGGGCTCCCCCTGTGGCCCAAAGCCCTGTTTGTTCCTAGGGGATAGAATGCCCCGGTGTCACATTTGAACTCGGGGAGGGGGTCATGTGCCCCTCCTTCCCTCATATTAATGTATTTGGCCCTGGCAGTGTGGGTCCCCGGAGCATCTTATGGCTCGGGAAGGGGGCCACGCGCCCTTCCCCTATAATTAAAATAGGGCCCCAGAGGATGAGGTCCCCGGTGAACATGTAGGCTCTGGGCAGGGAGGCAGACACCCCCCTCTACTACAGATATATATTTTTGGGACTCAGGGGATGGGGCTCCCATGGCCAATAGAAGCTTGAGGAGGAAGGGCTGAAAGCAACCCTCTGTTAAAAAAAAAAAAAAAAAAAACCCTGGAATGGAGTCACCGGGGCTATAGGGGTTTGAGGAATGGGCCATATGCCCCTCTCCCTTGATTAAAAAAGAAGGCCCCGGGACATGGGATCCTCTGGGCCACTAGAGGCTCAGGGAGAGGGGCCTGCTAATTACCCCAAATATTATATTACTCATAACATGTTCTATGACATCATTGATAACATCACTGCAACATGCGAAATGACATAATTAATGACAAGACTATGCATGGCGGGGGCACAAGGTATAGTTACCTTAGGGCACAAGCTATAGTTACTAGAGATAATTTCAGTGTGATGTTTTTTAGTTTAAACGTTACGTTGGCATTAACATTTTCACCGAACTATAACATTCGTTTAACCTTTGTTTTTTCCAGTGAATATATAAATTACTATATTGACCCTGTAGAAGGCTACCGCCGAAACGCATAGGTCTATTCTTATCTTGTGATGATAAATAATTAAATAAAAATGTGTTACCTGATCGGAGTTGTGCTGCTTGTTTTCTTCGGTCCCCCTCGTTTGAACTTGGACAGGACTCAGATTGCAACACGTGATTGATATATTTTACCTACTGACGGTCGCCAGTAGGTAGTTATAAAGCGATACCAAAGGGGATGATGGACGGAGCGTTAGAGCAAATCAAACACTCGCCCCCAGTCAACTGATCTGGGTTTAATCCATCATCATTCTTTAGCTCACGCCACCACCCCAGTTCAGACATGGCCATATGCAAATCAGTCTGACCCTGTGCCTCATGGGAACAGTCCAGCCCGAACTGCCAAGCCATGTCTTCCCTGGACCGGAAACAAGCATCCTGGGACCGGTTTCGGGTTCATAACCCTCATCAGCCAGGCTATCTTGAATCCAGTGGCAAAGTGAGCAAGGGACCCACGTCTGGGCATACCCTGCCAACTTAGGGCGAACAAAGCGATACCAAAGGGGATGATGGACGGAGCGTTAGAGCAAATCAAACACTCACCCCCAGTCAACTGATCTGGGTTTAATCCATCATCATTCTTTAGCTCACTCCACCACCCCAGTTCAGACATGGCCATATGCAAATCAGTCTGACCCTGTGCCTCATGGGAACAGTCCAGCCCGAACTGCCAAGCCATGTCTTCCCTGGACCGGAAACAAGCATCCTGGGACCGGTTTCGGGTTCATAACCCTCATCAGCCAGGCTATCTTGAATCCAGTGGCAAAGTGAGCAAGGGACCCACGTCTGGGCATACCCTGTCAACTTAGGGCGAACAAAGCGATACCAAAGGGCCTGATGGACGGAGCGTTAGAGCATCCTGGGACCGGGGTGAGTGTTTGATTTGCTCCAACGCTCCGTCCATCATCCCCATTGGTATCGCTTTAGTAGGTAGTTATAGTTAGGACCTAGTTTCCATAGGAAAAGTGTTTTTTGTTTTGCTAATATCTTAGGTGCCGTTTGACGAATCTTCGCAAAATTTTCAAAACCAATGCCAAGCTCAGGTGTCTTGTAAGTTACGGGGTGATTCGTCAAGCGGGGGCCGAGAAAAAAGGGGGGGTCCCAAAACACGTTTTCTCCATGTTAATTTCCATAGGAATCTTTAGACAAAGCTACAGCCCGAACTGCTGAACGGAATTATACCAAATTTGGCAAAAGGTAGCTCTTGGTTCAGAAAGCGTTCTTTTTTTTTTTTAAATGGTGTAAATCTGCTCAGTTCTTCCTGAAATATTCATATTTAAAAAAATTATATATCTGGTGACCGCAGTGGATCTGTGAACCCTCCCGAGCACGAGCTTGATTCTGATTGGCTGCCAACACTCTAAACCAAAAAGTGTTGGCAGCCATCTTGTGACTCGGTAGAACCGAGTCACAAGAAAAAAGGTGAAAAAAACCAGATAAGGGGGCAGGGTAGAAACACCCTGACCCCTAGGCCTGCTCAGGGGGTCCCACAGGGACCCCGAGGTCCAAAAAAAGCATTTTTATTTTTTCGGCGGGATTCGTGCTGGGTGCGCAAATCCAGCCGAAAAATGTTTAAAAAACGAAGCGCGCCCTCCTGCGCTTCGTTTCTTTAAGCCCCCGGGTGGACCAGGTCCCGTGGGCAATGTTTTATTATGGTGTGGGGGCCCATGGGGGCCCCTGCAGCCCCGGGGACCGCGCCTCCCTGGGGCTTTAATGATAGTGCACGGGGGCACTCGGCCCCCGGGGACTGCCACCTCCCCAGGGCTTTCTTGTTGAAATGCATGAGGGGGTTCCCTTCCCCCCCATGCAGCCACGGGGACCACCGCCTCCACGGGGCTTCAAATTAAATAGGGCGGGGGGCCTCGCAGGCCCCCCCACAAGCCCCGGGGACCGCCACCTCCCCAGGGCTTCAAAAATGTAAATTAGTGTGGGGGGCAGCCCCCCCCACACTGCCCCAGGGACCACCACCTCCCCGGGGCTATCTTCACGTTGGGAGGGGGCTGCGCGGCCCACCTCCTGGATCCCTCTATGCCAATTTGCAATGGCAGGGCTGGAGCACTACTCCCGCCCTGTCATTGCAAACCCTTGTGGAAGCAAAGCAGTATTGCTTTTGGACAAGGGGAGATGCATGTCACTGTGTCCACCCCTCAGCAATCCCACTCTCTGGGGCTTACTGGAGGTATCAGGTAGGCTAGTTGGCCCCTAAGGACCCCCAGCAGTGAAGGGGACTTTATTTCCCATCCAAGGGCGTGTTTTAGAGTGGTGGGCAAAGGGGAGTGGCCTGCTAAGAAAACTTACCAATCCTGCTGTGTGGGACTTACTGGAGTTAATAGGAGGGGTAGTTGGCCCCCAAGGTTGTCCTTGGGGGCCAACTACCCCTTCTGTTACCTCCAGTAAGTCCCACATAGTGGGATTGCTAAGAGGTCTTCGGAGGCCACACTCCTCTTTCCCCACCACTCTGCAAACGCACCTCCTGGCAAGGTACTGGTTGGGGGATGAAGTCCACTTTACTCCTGAGGGACTTTGGAGGCCAAGAAGCCCTCCTGGTACCTCCTTGTAAGTCCTACGCAGTGGAATTCCTGAGCGCTGGTCGGAGGCCCAGCCCCCTTTCTCCATCACTCTGCAAACGCGACTACCAATTAAAGAAGCATTTGCAATGTAATAGGTGTCAAATTTGCGAGAGTTGAAGCTATTTGCGTTGTAAATGTAAAAGTTTCTTACTAATGTTTTTTGGAGTGGATGTATGTTGTGTGTAGTGAAATTATGTGGATAGAAAGTATGTGGTATTTAGTGTATAGGAATTATGTAGAGTGGGATTATGTGTTATGGAGAGTAATTATGTGGTATGGTAGTCTGTGTTGTGGACTGGTAACCTCAGGTTTAGTCTTCCTCGTTTCCATAGAAGCTAAACTATAAACTCTATGAGACAAAAAAAGAAGGGACTACTGACGAGCACTTCTGGACCTAGTCGGAGCTATGAGCAGGGCCACTGGAATTATGCGACTGTTTGGCTGCACCAACTTTCGCACTATTATACATTTTCCGCATTTGCCACATAATCCATCATCTGCTGCATAATCT
Organism: Calotriton arnoldi; assembly: GCA_963921515.1. NCBI lineage: Eukaryota > Metazoa > Chordata > Amphibia > Caudata > Salamandridae > Calotriton > Calotriton arnoldi. The sequence continues at coordinate 179,319 of CAWUFW010019339.1, forward strand.
GCAGATTTGAACAAAAAAAACCTTGTTTTTAGCTCAAATGGCTCAAACGTTACCAAAAATGCAGCGACAAGTGGTATAGCGTGGTGGAAGGCACTTTGCAAACCTAGAATGGTCACCTCTTACTGATTGCTAAATGTGGGTGTTAGATTGGTACTAATGGTGTGCAAACCACTCTTGCTTGTTTGTGCGCCTCTCTTGCCTTTTTCTGCATTTCTCTTGCTTCTTTCTGTACCTTTCTTCCTGTTTCTGCACTTCTCTTGCCTGGTTCTGTACCTCTCTTGCCTCTTTCTGCACCTCTGTTGCTTCTTTCTGCACCCCTCTTGCCTCTTTCTGCACCTTCTTCCTTCTTTCTGCACCTCTCTTGCCTCTTTCTGCACTCCTCTTCCCTCTTTCTGCACTTCTCTTGCCTGTTTCTACACCTCTCTTCCCTCTTTCTGCACCTCTTGCCTCTTTCTGCACCCCTGTTCCCTCTTTCTGCACATCTCTTACCTGTTTCTGCAACTCTCTTGCCTCTTTCTACAGTTCTCTTGCCTTTTTCTGCACCTCTGTTGCTTCTTTCACCACTTCTCTTGCCTCTTTCTGCACCCCCTTGCCTCTTTCTGCACCTCTCTTGGTTGTTTCTTTCTGCACCTGTCTTGCTAATTTCTGCACCCCTCTTGCCTCTTTCTGCACCCATCTTCCTGCACCTCTCTTGCCTCTGTCTGCAGCCCTCTTGCCTCTTTCTGCACCTCTGTTGCTTCTTTCTGCACTTCTCTTGCTTCTCTCTGCACCCCTCTTGCCTCTTTCTGCACCGCTGTTGCTTCTTTCTGCACTTCTTTCTTCTTAATGCACCTTTCTTGCAAATTTCTGCACCCCTTGTGCCTCTGTGTGCACCTCTCTTGCCTTTCTGCTCCTCTCTTGCCTCTTTCTGCACCCTTCTTGCCTCTTTCTGCACCTCATTTGCTTTTTTCTGCACTTCTCTTGCCTCTTTCTGCACCCCTGTACCCTCTTTCTGCACCTCTTTTGCCTGTTTCTGTAACTGTTGCCTCTTTCTGCACTTTTCTTGCTTTCTTCTGCACTTCTCTTGCCTCTTTCTGCACCTCTGTTGCTTCTTTCTGCACTTCTCTTGTTTCTTTCTACACCTGTTGCTTCTTTCTGCACCCCTCTTGCCTCTTTCTGCACCCTTCTTCCTTCTTTCTGCACCTCTCTTGCCTGTTTCTACACCTCTTGCCTCTTTCTGTACTCCTCTTCCCGCTTTCTGCACCTCTCTTGCCTGTTTCTACACCTCTTCCCTCTTTCTGTACCTATCTTGCCTCTTTCTGCACCCCTGTTCCCTCTTTCCGCACCTCTCTTGGTTGTTTCTGTACTGCTCGTTTCTTTCTGCACCTGTCTTGCAATTTTCTGCAGCCCTCTTGCCTCTTTCTGCACCTGCTTCTTTCTGCACCCCTCTTGCCTCTTTCTGCACCTCTGTTGCTTCTTTCTGCTTCTCTTGCTTCTTTCTGCACCTTTCTTGCAAATGTCTGCACCCCTTGTGCCTCTGTGTATACCTCTCTTGCCTCTTTCTGCTCCTCTCTTGCCTCTTTCTGTACCCTTCTTGCCTCTTTCTGCACCTCATTTGCTTTTTTCTGCACTTCTCTTGCCTCTTTCTGCACCTCTTGCCTCCGTCTGCACCCCTGTTCCCTCTTTCTGCACCTCTTTTGCCTGTTTCTGTAACTCTCTTGCCTCTTTCTGCTCCTCTCTTGCTTCTTTCTGTACCCTTCTTGCCTCTTTCTGCACCTCATTTGCTTTCTTCTGCACTGCTCTTGCCTCTTTCTGCACCCCTCTTGCCTCTGCACCTCTGTTGCACTTCTCTTGTTTCTTTCTACACCTCTCTTCCTTCTTTCCGCACCCCTCTTGGCTCTTTCTGCACCCATCTTACCTCTTTCTACACTTCTCTTCCCTCTTTCTGCACCTCTCTTGCTTCTTTCTGCACCCCTCTTGCTTCTTTCTGCACCCCTGTTCCCTCTTTCTGCACATCTCTTGCCTGTTTCTGCAACTCTCTTGCCTCTTTCTACAGTTCTCTTGCCTCTTTCTGCACTTCTCTTGCCTCCTTCTGCACCTCTGTTGCGTCATTCTGCACTGCTCTTGCTTCTTTCTGGACCTCTTGCCTGTTTCTGAAACTCTCTTGCCTCTTTTTTCAGTTCTCTTGCCTCCTTATGCACTTCTGTTGCTTCTTTCTGCACCTCTCTTGCAAATTTTGGCACCCCTCTTGCCTCCTTCTGCACCTCTGTTGGTTCTTTCTGCACTGCTCTTGCTTCTTTCTGCATACCTCTTGCCTCTTTCTGCACCCCTCTTGCCTCTTTCTGCACCCCTCTTGCCTCTTTCTGCACACCTGTTCCCTTTTTCTACAACTCTTGCCTCTTTCTGCAGTTCTTTTGTCTCCTTCTGCACCTCTGTTGCTTCTTTCTGCACCTCTCTTGCAAATTTCTGCACCCCTCTAGCCTCTTTCTGTACCCCTCCTTCTGCAACTCTGTTGGTTCTTTCTGCACTGCTCTTGCCTCCTTCTGCAACTCTGTTGGTTCTGTCTGCACTTTTCTTGCCTCTTGCTGTACCCCTCTTGCTTCTTTCTGCGCCTTTCTTCCTTTTTCTGCACTTCTTGCCTCTTTCTGCACTTCTCTTGCTTTTTCTCTGCACCTCTTGTTTCTTTCTGCAACTCTTGCCTCTTTCTGCACCTCTCTGGCCCTTCTGCACCTGTTGCTTCTTTCTGCACCCCTCTTGCCTCTTTTTGCACCCCTCTTGCCTCTTTCTGCACCCCTCTTCCCTCTTTCTGCACCCCTCTTCCCGCTTTCTGCACCTCTCTTGCCTGTTTCTACACCTCTTTCCTCTTTCTGCACCCCTGTTCCCTCTTTCTGCACATCTCTTACCTGTTTCTGCAACTCTCTTGCCTCTTTCTACAGTTCTCTTGCCTTTTTCTGCACTTCTATTGCTTCTTTCTGCACTTCTCTTGCCTCCGTCTGCACCCCTCTTGCCTCTTTCTGTACCTCTCTTGGTTGTTTCTGTACTGCTCTTGTTTCTTTCTGCACCTGTCTTGCAAATTTCTGTACCCCTCTTGCCTCTTTCTGCACCCATCTTCCCACACCTCTTGCCTCAGTCTGCAGCCCTCTTGTTTCTGCACCTCTGTTGCTTTTTTCTGCACCCCTGTTCCCTCTTTCTGCACCTCTTTTGCCTGTTTCTGCAACTCCCTTGCTTCTTTCTGAACTTCTCTCGCCTCTTTCTGTACTCAAATGGGAAGTGCAAGCTGTCAAGTTTAAAGGTCTGCGTGCTCTCATGACTGAGGTATATGTCTACTTGTATATGTATTCTTACATGTGCTATGCATCTGAAGATGGTAGCTTAAAAAGCGGGTAACTTCTCCTATAAGTGGTCAAATCTTCTCAGTTCTGCTCTGTCATTCGGTTGCACAGGCAGACATGTCTTACGTATATATGTGTTATAGAGCCCCTCAAATATACTATTGAATACCCATGTGCCCTGTATTGTGAGCAGAAAAATGCATATACCTTTTTTACACAAATTTACAGAGTATACTGTTTGAGACACAGGTATTCAAGTGTTTGTATGTTTATTTTCATTTAGCATGTCACTAGGTAAAAGCATAGACACGCATGCATACCTAAACAAACCTGGTCAGACTTACAACAGTAATATGCTTAGTTTCGCTGTGTTATATTTGGTGGGCCTAACATTCTGAGCAGTCGATTAATAGTGAACCTTCAAAAGAAAAGTGAGGTTTAAGACATCTTCGGATAAGGATTAGGGTACTTTGTATGAGTCTGTTGTAAGGTACAGTCAAAGTAGGCCTCTTTCTGCACCTCTGTTGGTGCTTTCTGCACATCTCTTGCTTCTTTCTGCACCTTTCTTCCTCTTTCTGGACTTCTGTTGCCTCTTTCTCCATTTCTCTTGCTTCTTTATGAACCTTTCTTCCTCTTTCTGCACCTCTCTTGCCTCTTTCTGCACTTCTCTTGCTTCTTTCGGTGCCTTTCTTCCGCTTTCTGCACATGTCCTACCTATATATGCATAGTTAGAAATTAGCATTTAAAGAACCTTGGAAATTCACTGAAAAAAAACAGGTTTCAGGGACGTTATAGTTAGGTATTAGCATTTAAAGAACCTTGGAAATTCATTGAAAAAACCATAGGTTTCAGGGACGTTATAGTTAGGCTGACATTTCACTCGTACAAAACCAGAGAAATTCGGCGCCCCCGCAATGCACTCCTGATGATGTCACATATTACATCACTCATGACATGGTCAGTGACATCACTTTTTTGGGATCGAGGAGGTGGTCTTTGTGCGTGTATATATATATGTATATATATATATATATATATATATATATATATATATATATATATATATATATCACTGCTTTCCGCGTTGAACTTGAAGGTTCTTCCCTGCAACAACGGACACGGACCAAAATGGTTAGTGCAAATGATTATTTATTCCTCAATGCCGCCATAACGTTTCGGCTCGTCCGAGCCTTGTTCACATGACATTATACTCGTGTTCAACTTCCGTTTTTAAAGTGACCAGTGCAATTCTCAAACAAACACGTGAATGTGGCACCCATAGACATAGAAGAATTTGTAGTTCATTAACATTACATAGGTTAAGTTAAAAACCAATAGCAAGTTAAAATATTGATATACTGTAAAATCAATATAAAATACAAATAAGGACATGAGGGTAAAGCCAGCGGTAAAAATGACATCATATTTACATCAAAAAGATTTTTTGTGCAAAATAATGCTAACCTGATGCTAAAATCAAATTCAGTTAATATTGGCATAAATGCTTTATACTTGTCTATCTCCCTCTATACAAGCAAGAACTAATATGTTGTCCAAGTCTAGGAATCCCTACATTTATAAAAAAGGACCCCTATTGACTCACTTATGGTTTTTGGCTATTACTATTAAATTTTCTTGCATGTAAAGTAACACTTGTTAGAACAATCTATTGTTGTGTTCTGGGTTAAATCCCTTTTGTAACACCACATGCATGTGGTAATATTTATATATGTCCATAGAGCCTCCAAATGTGCGTGTAAAGACTATCCTAGTGATGAATTTGACCTAAAACATGTCTGTTAAAAAAAAAGACTAAAAAAGTATTTAACGATAGTTACTATATTAATTAATCCTCATTGCAGTGTCAGGGCAACCTAAGGCGGATATTAGTTATACAGATCCATACCTGGGTCCACATGGAGGGTTATCCTGTTCCACCTCAAATCCTCAATGTTTTCTAGAGATGTCTTATTTGAATGTTTGGGATATATCATGTGATAAGACCCCGATATCCCCCTCCTACCCGTTCTCTCCAGTTTAGCCTTTATAGTATGTGGATTCCTGTCCTACTGATGTAAAATTATGTACAGGTTTGAAATTGTCACACTATCTTGCATATAAATATATAAATAAACAAATATATAAATATAAATTCATTAATATAAAAATGCGTAAAAACCAAATACATGGTACCTTATTACTGTACATATAAGACTTAATGTATATAGCTAAAAAGGTAATCCAGAGTACAAAAGTAGAAGGTTAAAAGGAGCTCCAATCATATAAAAATATATACAACAAGCATTTCAATCCATAGATAAAATACCCAAGTTGTCATCTATCCCAAACATGTGTGCAAATCCTCCGTTGCGTTCAATTCCCCTGGGGTTTTGGAATCAAACTGGAGAATATATCTTGTCTCTAATCTACGCAGTTTAGATTCCCTGTCGCCTCCCCTTCTACTAGGTGGGATTGCATCCACCACATAGTATTTAAGACCCTCATTGTTGCTGTTGTGATACTCCCTAAAATGTCGCGCCACAGGATATGTATTGTCTTGGTTGGATATAGCACGAAGGTGTTGCAAAATGCGTTTATTTACAGATAGCTTAGTGCTGCCAATGTACTGAAGCTCACATGGACATTTCAGTACATATACTGCATATTCTGTTTTGCATGTTAGGAGTTTCAGGATCTTGTATTCCTTGTCGCTGAAGGGGGTTTTATACGTTTTTGTATTGACCCCATGGAGGCAAGCCTTACAGGATTTACACTTAAAAAACCCTTTGTTGGTCTGCAACCAATTGGTCTTATTGATAGCTTACGGACTGGTGTTAACCAGAGAATCCCTCATTGAAGGGGCCCTACTATGCGTAATGGACACCATAGGTTTCAGGGACGTTATAGTTAGGCTGACATTTCACTCGTACAAAAGCAGAGAAATTCGGCAGTTCTAGTTAGCTGAGCTAACTAGAACTCGCGCCCCCGCAATGCACTGCTGATGTCACATATTACATCACTCATGACATGGTCAGTGACATCACTTTTTTGGGATCGAGTAGGTGGTCTTTGTGCGTGTATATATATATATTCATTGAAAAAACCATAGGTTTTAGGGACAGTAATAGTTAGTTGGATATTTCACTCGTACAAAACCATAGAAATTCCCCCGTTATAGTTAGTTCAGCTAACTATAACTCGCGCCCCCGCAATGCACTGCTGATGACGTCACATATTACATCACTCATGACATGGTCAGTGACATCACTGATGACATCTCAAATGACATCACTGATGACATCACTGATGACATCATACAGTGACTGTTTCTGTAAAGTTTATGTTTAATATATATAGGGAAAGGCGTATTGAAGAATGAGTGGGTGTATAAGTGTCTGAATGGATGATTTAGTACGTGAGTGACTGACTCTACAAGTGAGTGATTAATGTATCTTACTGAATGCATGGGTTAGTGACTAAACTGTGTGAATGTCTGTATCCGTCTGTCTGTTGGTTTGTAAGCGGTTGCATGGCTTTCTGAATAGCTACATGAGTGTCTACATGGGTTATTGATTGATTGTCTGAGTATCTGTATGGGTGCCTGAGTGTTTGTGTGGGTGGGGTGTGTGTGACTCTGTGCATAGATGTGTGAGTTGGTGATTCACTGGGTGCATGGTTTCAAGAGTGCATCTGTGATGGACTGTATGGGTGGGTGAGTGCGTGTATGGGTGTGTTAGTGATTGAATGTATATCTCAGTGGTACATGTGTGAGTAACTACATATGTGAAAGGCAGTATATATGTGTGTTAGAGTATATAAATGGCTATAAGTGAGAGTGTGTGATTGTGAGAGTGGCTGTATGGATGAGTGTGTACTTGTATCAGTGATTGTATAAGAGCGTAAGAATGTGCTAGTATTTGTATGAGTAAGTGAGCTGGTGTGTGTATAACTGTATAGGTGAGTAAATGGGTGTGTGATTAAGTTTTTGCATGACTGACTAGGTGTGTGAGTACCTCTATGGATGAGTGGCGGTGTGTGAGTGTTTATATAGGTGTATGAGTGCATATGATAGTCCTGTACTGAGTGACTAAGTATGAGTTTCTGTACGGGTGAGTGAGTGGATGTGTGTGTAGACCTAAGAATCAGTGAGTGGGTATGTAGTTTTTGGTGTTGGAGTGTCTATGGTTTTGAGAATGGCAGTCTGTAATTTAGAGTGGGTGTATCAAAAGTTATATTAGGGTGTGAGAAGATGCATGAAATTATCACATGGATGATGTCATCAGTGATGTCATTTGAGATGTCATCAGTGATGTCATCAGTGATGTCACTGACCATGTCATGAGTGATGTAATATGTGACGACATCAGCAGTGCATTGCGGGCGCGAGTTATAGTTAGCTGAACTAACTATAACGGGGGAATTTCTATGGTTTTGTACGAGTGAAATGTCCAACTAACTATAACTGTCCCTAAAACTTATGGTTTTTTCAGTGAATTTCAAAGGTTTTTTAAATGCTAATTTCTAACTATAACGTGTCTGAAACCTATGGTTTTTTCAGTGGATTTCAAAGGATTTTTAAATGCTAATTTATAACTATAACGTGCCTGAAACCTATGATTTTTAAGTGAATTTCAAAGGTTTTTAAATGCTAGTTTCTAACTATGCCTACAGAGGTAGGACATGTGAAGAAAGAAGAAAAAAACGCACAGAAAGAAGCAAAAGATGTGCAGAAAGAACCAACAGAGGAGCAGAAAGAGGCCTTGTTGCAAAATCATCCTGTGCCCACAACTTTTTCAGACGGGTACTGGTGGTAACTGACTCTGACTAACCAGAGCCAGTGCTATGCTAAAAGACACTTAGAATACAGTGAAAACACCTACATACACTAGGGAACACTATGCGTTGGGGTACCCCTGTGATTAGCATGACCTCCTCTGCAAGTCCCTAGTACATAATAGGGCAGGGGGATTAAAACTACCTCTTAAAATGCGCTACAGGGCGCGTTTGCACAGTGGTGAAGGGAGGGGGGCCTGAGGTGACGTGTGCAAACGCTCCCCGTGGCGCATTTTAAGTTGCGGGATTAAGTCCCCTTGAATCCTGAGGGTCCCTGGGGCCCAACTAGCCCCCCAGGTACCTACAGTTAGGACCACAGAGCTGAGTTGCAGAGAGGCGTTCCGAGGCCACGCACCTTTTTTCACCTCTCTGCAACGCAACTCTGTTGTGCTTACTGAAGGTACCTGGTGGGCTAGTTGGCCCCCAGAGTCCCTCAGGATTCAAAGGGAATTAATTCCCCAACTTAAAACGCACCACAGGGCGTGTTTGCGCACATGTCACCTGAGGCCCCGCCCCCTCCCTTCACCACTGTGCAAACGCGCCCCGTTTTAAGTTGGGGGATTAGGTCACCTTGAATGCTGGGGGTCCCTGGGGCCCAACTAGCCCACAAGGTACTTCCAGTAAGCACCACAGGCCTGCGTTGCAACGCCTGTAACAAATTGAGCAGTTGTGTTTGGGTAGTGAAGAGGGTCGTGCTGGGGGTAGTGTTTTAGGGTTTAGGGTAGTGCAGTGGTGTTTGTGTAGTGTAGGGGTCATGCTGGGGGTAGATTTAGGGTTTAGGGTAGTGCAGTGGTGTTTGGGTAGTGTAGGGAGTCGTGCTGGGGGAGTGTTTTAGGGTTTAGGGTAGTGCAGTGGTGTTTGGGTAGTGTAGGGGGTCGTGCTGGGGTAGTGTTTTAGGGTTTAGGGTAGTGCAGTGGTGTTTGGGTAGTGTAGGGGGTCGTGCTGGGGTAGTGATTTAGGGTAGTGCAGTGGTGTTTGGGTAGTGTAGGGGGTACTGCTGGGGGTAGTGTTTTAGGGTTTAGGGTAGTGCAATGGTGTTTGGGTAGTGTAGGGGGTACTGCTGGGGGTAGTGTTTTAGGGTTTAGGGTAGTGCAGTGGTGTTTGGGTAGTGTAGGGGGTACTGCTGGGGGTAGTGTTTTAGTGTTTAGGGTAGTGCAGTGGTGTTTGGGTAGTGTAGGGGTTCGTGCTGGGGTAGTTTTTTAGGGTTTCGGGTAGTGCAGTGGTGTTTGTGTAGTGTAGGGGGTAGTGTTTTAGGGTAGTGCAGTGGTCTTTGGGTAGTGTAGGGAGTCGTGCAGGGGGTAGTGTTTTAGGGTTTAGGGTAGTGTAGGGGTCGTGCGGGGGGTAGTGTTTTAGGGATTAGGGTAGTGCATTAGTGTTTGGGTAGTGTAGGGGGTCATGCGGGGGGTAGTGTTTTAGGGTTTAGTGCAGTGGTGTTTGGGTAGTGTAGGGGGTCGTGCTGGGGGGAGTGTTTTAGGGTTTCGGGCAGTGCAGTGGTGTTCGGGTAGTGTAGGGGGTCATGCTGGGGGTAGTGTTTTAGGGTTTCGGGCAGTGCAGTGGTGTTCGGGTAGTGTAGGGGGTCGTGCTGGGGGTGGTGTTTCAGGGTTTAGGGCAGTGCAGTGGTGTTCGGGCAGTGTAGGGGGTCGTGCAGGGGGTGGTGTTTCAGGGTTTAGGGCAGTGCAGTGGTGTTCGGGCAGTGTAGGGGGTCGTGCAGGGGGTGGTGTTTCAGGGTTTAGGGCAGTGGTGTTCGGGCAGTGTAGGGGGTCGTGCTGGGGGTGGTGTTTCAGGGTTTAGGGCAGTGCAGTGGTGTTCGGGCAGTGTAGGGGGCGGTGCAGGGGTAGTGTTTCAGGGTTTAGGGCAGTGCAGTGGTGTTCAGGCAGTGTAGGGGGTGGTGCAGGGGTGGTGTTTCAGGGTTTAGGGCAGTGCAGTGGTGTTCGGGCAGTGTAGGGGGTCGTGCAGGGGGTGTTGTTTCAGGGTTTAGGGCAGTGCAGTGGTGTTCGGGCAGTGTAGGGGGCCGTGCTGGGGCTGGTGTTTCAGGGTTTAGGGCAGTACAGTAGTGTTCGGGCAGTGTAGGGGGTCGTGCTGGGGCTGAGCAATACGTAACTGAACGAAGCACA